>SJXQ01007187.1:103367-138352 GCA_006408695.1 Aepyceros melampus | reverse complement strand
CACCGTCTCCCGCTCAGTTCCTCCCTCCCTCCCGCTGCGCGCCATCGCGCGCGCGCGCTCGCACGCGCACACACACACACACACGCACTCACACTCACACACCCGGCGATCCAGCGCTCCTCAAACGGAGACCCTCGCGGGCGGCACCGCGGGAGACGTACTTCCCTCCTGACCTCCCAGCCAGCGCAGAGGAGCAGAAGGAGGCCCGCAGACACCCGGTCAGAGCTGCGAAACCCAGAGAGACGCGTCCAAGGGCATCGCACTGTCGGGGAGACCCGGGTGCACATAAGGGGGAACTCGTGTTGATTTGGGGGCGGGGTGGGGAGACGAGCTAAAATCGAGGTTGGAGGCGGAGAGCATAGTGTGCAAACTGTGCATGCATGTCCCACTTTCCCCCCGGCCGCCTGCCTACCACAGTCTTCAGCCCGGGAGCGCTTTCCCCTCGGCGCCCTCCGAGCCTCCTCCGGTTGGAAACTCGGCAGCTGTTTTAACAATTGAAAAGCGGCCCTACGGGACCAGTGAGAGACAGAGCAGTGTGTGAAGCCATTAAGGCTGACTAGGCAATTATGATAAGAAGTTACCTAATTAGCAACCTGGCCTGGGCACAGGAAAACATAGGGGAAGCGAGCCGGGTGGTGTGCAAAAAACCTGGGTAATTTAGTGATCTCACTTTCGCAACTGCGAGCCTAGTTTTCAGCAAACCTGGTTTTTAGACCCTTGGATTTTAAGTTCTCAGAACATATAGTTTAAGATATAGCGTCAATAATGAATCCATGAAAAATACTTGCCCGCTTCTCATTGCCACGGAAAAACAAAGATAAGATGAAAATCAGCCTTACCCAGACCATATTGTTCTTAAATACCTGGTCACCAGAGAGAGAAGTCCAATGCAACTCCTTAAGTTTCGTGTCTTCTGGATGAGAACAGTGCAGTAGGTGCATTTATTAAACTGATTTACTTCACAAAATCACTTTATAAAAGCCTTAGAATTTTTAAACGCTAAAAGGGACGCTGAGATCACTGTACATATATTTTTAGCAGATGAGACAATGGAGGAAGTGGATCTCTGCTCAGAAGATCTGCAAGAATGACTTCTGCACTTATGAGATATGGTCCCAAACAGGTCACTGGAGAACTCAGTTACACACCTTTATTAAGTGCCTGTTGGTGATGGTTTAACTTCTAAGTCAAGTCTGACTATTGCAACCCATGGACTGTCCATGAAATTCTCTAGGCAAGAATACAGGAGTGTGTTGTTATTTCCTTCTCCAGGGGATCTTTCTAACACAGGGATCAAACCCTGGTCTCTTTCATCTCCGGCATTGACAGCTAGATTCTTTACCACTGAGTCACAAGGGAAGCCACTACTAAGTGCCTACTGTGTACCATATATGTCTTGGTGCTGATATTTCAAGGTAGGACATAATGCTGGCCTTTAAGAAGATCACAGCCTGGTGGGGGGACAGAAGCATCAGTGAAAATGTGATTAGTTCCATAAGGTATGTTTGTGCCTGTTTCCGTAGGAACGTGGAAAAAGAAGCAGCTGACTCCCTTTTAAAAGTTTCTCTTAGTAGAGATTTTAGTGTAGAGTTCTGAAGGATGAGGAAGAGAATCCCAGGCAAACAAGGATGGGGGAGGAAAGAGTGCCCACAAACTGAGAGAAGTGAAAAAGTCAGAAAAGTGTCCAAGGACATGGCTTGTCCTGGAAAGTGGAAAAAGTTAGGTGTGGCTGAAGCAAGCAAGGCCAGGCCACACCACACTATTTAGGCCCAAAGAGCCAGAACTTTCTGTAGGTGGTACATGGTTGGGGAAACCACTAAGGGTTTTAAGCAAGGATGGATTTTAAGGTTTTCAAATGTCATCAAATCCCAGTTTTGAAAAGTTAGCGCTGGCATCACTGTGGAAGACAAGTAGATAACAGTGACGAGTTCTATTTCCAGAGAAAAACTTAGGTGCTAACTAAGGCAGTTGAAGGACCAGTGGGAAAGTTAGGACAGCTCAGGGGATGTTTAGGGAACTATAGCAGGACCTGCTGGTTGGACCTGCTACTAGGTCCTGCTAGTGACTGATTGCATGGAGCGTCATGGAAAGGAGGAGGAGTCTAGACTGCCTCCCGGATTTCTGGCGGGGGCACACGGGCAGGTATTTGCCAAGAGACACAGTGTGTAGAGGGGAGCAGTTTGAGGAGGGATGGGATGAGTTGTCTTAGACTTGTTGAGCTCGGGAGGCTGGGGGATGTCTGGATGCAACACCGTATAAGCAGCCAGAGACAACATTCCTAGCACAGAGGGTCCAAGCTGGATGCATCCATCAGCGGCGTTCAGGTGTCTCTTGAAGCCAGAGAGCAGGGGAACATGGTCAGGCAGGGAAGACTGAGGAAGGAGCTGGCAGGACACTGATGTTGTAGGGCTGGATAGGGTGAGAGCGGCCTTCGAAAGAACCAGATGGGAGGCCCCAGAGGGAAAAGGAGGCCAAGAAGGGGCAGTGCTGATGAAGCCGAGGAAGCAAAGGACGTTCGACGAGGGGGAAAGGTGGCAGGGGGACCAGTGCAACCAGGCCGCGAGGGGACTGTGGTCCCATCAGCAAGCCTGAGATCTGGAGGTAAGGAATCCTTTCTGTTGTATGTGTGCCACGGACCCAGATAACAGCGGGAGAGAAGGTGCAGTTATGAAGACCGAGGGTGAAGCTCACTGCTAGAGTACTTTGGCCCTGGAGGGAAGGCGAGAAATGAGTGGTGAGAAAAGTATTTTCCTAGTTGTACTTTTGTTTGTTTTCCTTGTGTGAGACACCTGTTCTTAATTTCACAAAGCTGAGGGAGAAGCAGGTGGAGAGGGCAAGTCTGCAGTTTCTCTGAGGATCAGCGCCCGCCTCAGTATGGTGGTGGCAACAGTACCTGTCCTGTGGATCTCACAGTGCTGGTAGAGGGCAGATAAACGGCACTGAGATGGTGCCTAAAGCTGCCATTGGGAAGGAGCCGAGTCCTTAGACAGTAGAGTGACTTGTCACTGTGTCAGCCAGTTAATGACAGAGTCTCTAAGGAAAGTTCTGTAAGAGCTTGGTGAAACATATTTTTATGAAAGTTTCCCCAAACATCTCTGATTTTGAACATCAGGATTTGCATATATCAATATAGCTGTCTTAAATATATGCTATTGGCAAATCCAATGGCATTCTATATGTTTATGTTTATATATGTACATATCCTCAGTGTGTTTTGAGACATTTGGGTGTGATAGTTAGAACACGCATTATTAGTCAGACAGACTAGTATTTAATTCTAAACCCTAGTAATTATTTGCTGTGGGACAAGGTTAATCTCACTGAGCTTCAGTGTTTATTTTTTTAAATATAAAAATGGAACAAATTATAGCTGACTTAGAAATGTTTTGTGAGGATTAGGTAGTAGACTGTATTCAAGTATTTCAAAGATATTTGATTATATTTCAACTTACTTTTACACTATGAAATTCATAAATATCCAGTCATTGGGAAAAAATTAAAAGTCCAAAACTTTATAAACTTAAAAGTGTAATTAAAGACTTATTTAAGAGATGTCCTTGTCCAAGCCCATGTCTTAAGGAAACAGTTCTCAAGTATGGTCCACAGACCCCAGGTAGGGGCATGAGACCCTTACAGATCCTTAGGTCTGTAAGGCCAAAGGTATTATCATATTAACTCTAAGATGGTAATTTGCCTTTTTCTTTTTTGCTGTGTTGCCATTTCCATTAATAGTACCAAAGCAATGGTAAGTAAAGCTGCTAGCACCTTAACACGAATCAAGGCAGCGACACTAAGACGTCCTACGAGCTACTGTCAAATTCATCATCCTAAATGTCTATCACTTAAGAATGTCTTTGATAAAGCAGTGAAAATTATTCATTTTATTAAATTTAACCCTTGACCCTGTCTTTTTAATATTCTATATAGCAAAGCTAGTGGAGGTGACTGAATTCCAGCTGAGCTATTTAAAATCCTAAGAGATAATGCTGTTAAAGTGCTGCACTCAATATGTGAGCAAATTTGGAAAATTCAGCAGTGGCCACGGGACTGGAAAAAGTCAGTTTTCATTCCAGTCCCAAGAAGGGCAATGCCAAAGAATGTTCAAACTACTGTGAGCTCATTTCATAGGCTAGCAAGGTAATACTCAAATCCTTCAAGCTAAGCTTCAACAGTACTTGAATTGAGAGCTTCCTGATGTGCAAGCTGGATTTAGAAAAGGCAGAGGAACAGGAGATCAAATTGCCAACATCCCTTGGATCATAGAAAAAGCAAGGAATTCCAGAAAAAGATCTGCTTCATTGACTATGCTAAAACCTTTGACTGTGTGGATCACAACAAACTCTGGAAAATTCTTGAAGAGATGGGAATACCAGACCACCTGACCTGCCTCTTGAGAAATCTGTATGCAGGTCAAGAAGCAACAGTTAGAACCAGACATGGAACAACAGACTGGTTCCAAATTGGGAAAGGAGTTCGTCAAGGCTGTATAATGTCACCCTGCTTCTTTAACTTGTATGCAGAGTACATCATGTGAAATGCCAGCCTAGATGACTCACAAGCTGGAATCAAGAGTGTCAGGGAGAAATATCAATAACCTCAGATATGCAGATGATACCAACCACTCTAATGGCAGAAAGTTAAGAGGAACTAAAGAGGTTCTTGATGAGGGTGAAAGGGGAGAGTGGAAAAGCTGGCTTAAAACTCAGCATTCAAAAAACTAAGATCATGGCATCCATTTCATGGCAAACAGAAGGGGAAAAAGTGGAAGTAGTGGCAGATTTTCTTTTCTTGGGCTTCAAAATCACTGCAGATTGTGACTGCAGCCATGAAATTAAAAGATGCTTGCTGCCTGGAAGGAAAGCTATGACACACCTAGACAGCATATTAAAAAGCAGAGGCGTTGCTTTGCTGACAAAGTCAGCAAAGTTACAGATAGTCACACTTAACGGTTTTTCCAGTAGTCATGTATGGACGTGAGAGTTGGACCAGAAAGAAGGCTGAGTGCCAAAGAATTGATGCTTTTGAATTGTGCTGGAGAAGATTCTTGAGAGCTCCTTGGATTGCAAGGAGATCAAACCAATCAATCCTAAAGGAAGTCAAACTTGAATATTCATCGGAAGGACTAAGTTCCAATACTTTGGCCTCCTAATACAAATAGCCGAATCATTGGGAAAAACCCTAATCGTAGGAAAGATTAAAGGCAAAAGGAGAAGGGGGTGACCCAGGATGAGATGGTTGGGTATTATCAAGGACTCAATGGACATGAGTTTGAGCAAAGTCTAGGAGACAGTGGAGGCAGAGAAGTTGCAGTCCATAGAGTCTCAGAGAGTTGGACATGACTTAGTGACCAAACAGTAGAGAAGTGGGAGCCCACATAAACCTTTTCTGCCACGTACCAAAGGGCAGTATTTGTTCTGAATTAAAACTCCCATGTAATTGAGTTGTGAGCTAAATTAGCAGTTTTTCTTTTAATTAAAAAAAATTTTTTCCCCCACGAAACATGTTTTTTCTTGAGAGAACAACTCACAGACAAACTATGGTTATTCACACTTGGATATTTGGCAGACTTTTTTTTTTTTTTTTAATTATGTGAGCTTGTCACTTCAGGGTAAACAACCAGCAGTATGAGTTTTAAGTGGAAAATTTGAGCTTTCAAGTAAAACAATATAGAATTTAGAAAACTTATATCTGCCACCATGAACTTGACAGCTTTCTACTACATAAACCATTTTGATCATAGGATTGTGGTCTTTTTAGTTATTGTGATTTTTTGATATTATACCATGAAATGTGTGGTCATTTGGAAGATCTGCGTAATGCAGTGAACCAGTATTTTCCAATGATCAATAATTCATGATGTTCTAAAATCAGGCATGAGTTAAAGATCTATTCAAAACCCAAGACAGACTAGTGAATTTGAATATGATAATATGAATAATATGCTTGTATGATTTCACATTTCATATTGCAATTATAAAGCTTAAGAGACTACCCCTTGTTGAATTTTGGTGTATTACTGAAGGAAAAATATACAGAGTTATTTGAAAAAGTTATTAAGCTGGTACCTCATTTTCCAACTACATATCTGTGTGAAACCAGATTTACTTCAAACATTATATTGAAACAGGTTAAATATAGAAGTGATAGGAGAATTCAGCTCTCTTCTACTAAGTCAAACAGTAAAGAGACTTGCAAAAATGTAAAATAATCCCATTTTTCTCACTGAATTATCTTCTTTGGAAAGTATAGTTATTTTCAGAAAAATGATATTATTTACGTTAATGTAGAAGCTATTTATAGTTGTTTTAAAACAAACTATAAAGTTTAAAAAGTTTCCATTTTGATCCCTCATATATTGAATACTGACAGAAATAACCCACATAAAAACTGCTCGGGATCCTCAATAATTCTAAGATCCTCAGTGATTTTAAGTGATTCCTGAGAACCACTGCCTTGTGGAACAGGCCTAATCATGAAAATAGACTGAAAGATCATCAAAGGCTTACCATAGTATTCTGCCTAATGACTGGCCACCATCTCACGTGCATTTATTTGTCCAACATATTTCTACTTAACACAAATGTAAAAGGGTAAAGAATCTGCCTGCCAATGCAGGAAACGTGAGTTTGATCCCTGCGTCGGGAAGATCCCCTGGAGAAGGAAATGGCTAGCCACTCCAATATTCTTGCCTGGGAAATCCCATGGACAGAGGAGCTGCAAAAGAACCAAACATGACTTAGCAACTGAACAACAACAAATTTATATACTAAACTCTGTAGAGTGCTGTAGTAGACATTTCTATACTGGTGACTGGAACCAATGAACTGGTGGAAACAATCACATAAATCTTGACGTTTGGATAAAACGGTATCACTCCTGGGCATTCTACTGAACCAGTGCCAGGTATTCTTCGGTTAGTTGGCTCAGTTTCAATCCTTTCCCTGCCCCACCCTCTCCGTGGCAGAGGTTACTTTTTAAATGTTGTGAAGCCGAGTGGCATCAGACAGAATGGAAAGAAGACAGGCTTCTGAATCAGAGGTCTTGTGCCTACATTGTCCCTTAACAACTTGGAGACTGTGTGACTTGAAAAGTTATTTAATCCCTCTCAAGTTCTGTTTTATCATCTGTAAAATGGGAATAATAAAATTTTCCTGGGAGGAATTTTATTGTCAGAATTACACTGTTTTGAATATGTCAAGTGCTGGATACATAAATAGGCACTATATAATTGCCCTTTCTTATTCCCTGGATTCATCTTGCCTTAAAAATGCATAAAACATTTGCCCTGGCCTAATCAGAAAACCATTTATAAGTGAAAAAAAAAAAAGTGAATGGAATCTCCAGAACCTGGTTATTAGAATGAACAAAATGAACAATTTCAGGTTTATAAAATGTGCTATATATGCTACTCTTCTCTTTATAAATTTTACCTAGTTTATTCCTTAAAACAAAGACTGAAAAACATGATTTTCACATATGTGGACACTGAAGTTTAGGGACACAAGTGATCTGAACCTTGCTCAGTCTGACCCAAAGCCTCTGTTCTTTAACCAGCTCCTCCGGCTGTCCAGGGACATTACTTGGAACCTTTCAAACAACTATTTTCACATATTCATTTCTCTTTTTGTTTCTGTCATGTTAATGAAGTGAAGTGAAGTTGCTCAGTGGTCGCTCTTTGCGACCCCGTGGACTGTAGTCCACTAGGCTCCTCCATATGCAGGATTTTCGAGGCAAGAATGCTGGAGTGGGTTGCCATTAGATTTTACCACAGAATTTGAATTGGTGGCTCCTTGACACTCTATCAGAGCAAATTTAACCACAAGTTCTGTTTTCACAAAGTGTACCAATTCATCAGTTCTAGCCACAGACTTCTCCAGTCACAAGTCTGGAAGATTAAACCAGAGGGAAGTAGCATGGTCCAACCTGATTTAGCTGCCTGAGTCTCTTCCTTGAAAACCATTTACACTCCATCCAGTTGACACAGTATGGGTCCTTCCTAGGGTCCTTGACAATGGCTTGCCCGTGAAAAACAGCGTGGTTAGGAAGGCTAACATGATTTTTCAGAACCTTCCCATGTACAGCTCATAGAAAGCACATATATGACAGTATGTACCTTTGATTCAACCAGCTTCCGTTACAAGGAACTTGTTAACCCTAGAATTCTATTGCTTGAAATAAAGGACATCCTGCATTAACCTTTTGACAGGCGCATTCCCATTATTAACTGGGTGGTCTCCGTGTGCCTGCTCTTGGCACTGCTTACTAGTCCCCAAGAGCCATCCTTAGTAGGTTTCAATGTGATGCCCGTTTCAGAGAGGAGGCTGCTGAGACTGTCAGAGCTTGTCCTATTTCTTGCCAAGAAAAATGAGAACCCAGGCAGTACTTTTGGTCATGACATCCCTTTTGGGATGGAGTCAAGTTAGTTCCCTCACAAATGTGGAGAATGAACTGAAGGATTTTAAGAATAAACCAAGTCCAGCCACATCAACACCCATTTTAACTATCTCTTGACATGACTTGGCAACTAAAAAACAAAGTAGTGTGGCTTATTAAAAAACTTTCCTTTGAAAAAATAAAACTTCTCTTGAATAGAATAGCACAATGTCAAAATTCTGTTAGGTTTCTTGCTGTGCATTAACAGACTCAAACATATTAAATTCTTTATTGGATTAGACCACTTAACAAATGAAAATTTTGTCACATTTCTACTTTTAAATACCACATCTAGGAAACACATGTATTAATATTTACTGCATTGTGCCAAATCAGATTCTATTATAAAGCTAAATCAAGTATGAATCATTACCCCCAAAATTCAAAATCTATATGTGCAAGGTAATGATAAACAGCATTGGTGCTCATGTCCTGAGCATAACTGCTCAGCTCTCATATGTTCAACTGAAGGAAAAAATTGTGGTATTTTGAGTCATTTAAAAGGAATAAAGCCATTTTTCTAGATAATAAATTGTAAATGAACCACTGAAATTACTTTGGGAAAACAACTTTTATTCTGATAGATTCTAATATGACTTTGAATACTCTAGGTGTTATAAAAGAAAAATTTGATTTTCACCAATGTAAATTTAGATTATCTAGTCTAAATCAACTTCATTTCTTCAGATTAATCCTTATACGACATATTCTCAGCATAAAATATTACCACTTTACAACCTTAAATTTTTCTCTTTTGCTTTCCAAGCATTTTATCAGTAGCCATCTATATTTCCAAGCCCATAAATTTCTATTAATATGATAGTCATACTGGTATATCACTTCCAATCCCCAAACCTTAAACTTCTCAGTCAAAATCTAAGGGAATTCTCAGAGGGAGGGAATGAAAACTTAAGAGGTTGGACATTTTTCTGCAATTTGAAGAGACAAACTCACAAAACTTCAAACTGGTTGGAAGCTCATTGGTCATCTGAAACACTAAACTCCAAAGAATTCATTCATACATATGTCAAAACATAGAAAAATCATTCTGATTTTGAAAGAACTTTTTGAAGACCTTATCTATATGGGGAATTTCACACCCACCTATGAGGAATATGTAATTTGTGTTGAACACAAAGTCTCATTCAAGAACTAAAAATAATCCTACATCTGATCAATTCTAGACCAAGTTTTTATAATTTATTTTGAGTGAGAATGTTCTTAAGGGAATAGGTGATACAAATCAAGCAGGATCCAACTGCAAAAAAAAAAAAAAAAAAAGACAACTTTAGACATGCTAAAAAGTCTGATTCTCTTCATCTTTATATATTTCCAAACTCCTCACTTTTTCTTCCTCTCTGTTTCAAGGCAAGTCTAGTGAAACACATGTCAGGGAAGGAAAAAAAATGAGGAGTAAAGGCAATGGGAGATAGGGATAAACAGGAGAGAAAAGAGTGAAGAGAAGAAGAAATAGTAGTTAAGAAATTAAAGGTCGAAGGGAAAATAAAGACAGGCAGTAAGATCATTAGGGTTAGGGATAGTCAGTAGTGGGCATGCAGACAGAGGATTTGAGACAAGAATGAGGCAGGAAATAGAGAGGAGCAAGTGTGTCAGAGGAGCGGAGAAGCCCAAAAGATATGGGATGGTGTATGATTAGCCCTCAGTGCAGAGGTAACATCACAAAGTCATATTCATGTAGTGAGAAAATAACAAGGTATAACAACATTTACTGGGAGGCAGACTGGGAAACACCTTTCAAGAATTTCCATCTCACTACCAGTGAGAAAAGCTTCTAAGAGTTGCTTGATGTTCATGGACAATTTGAGTGAAAGGAAGGAGGATGAAACCTGAAGTCAGGCAGACTTTGAAATTAAAGGGGTCATCTTGGTACAAGGAGAGAAAGTAAATTGGATTGTGTATTTACACCAAGTGGAATTTGAGCCAATATGCCTTAAACCAGAATTTCCCAAAATTTGCCATATTTCAACACAGTCTTCACTATTACTTACTGGATTTGTTTAAACTGTAGTCCTTTTTTTGTTGTTTGTTTTTATTTTTACAAAATAGCTTATTTAAAAAGAACATTAACAAGCTAAACAGTAGTATCTGTTTCACATGCTAGTTTTGTTTTTTTTTCTCATACACATTGAAGTAAATAAAATAATTGCGATGGAACCACTTAAAAATAATATCTCATACCATTCCTGCTTTGTGTGCTTGAAAAGTGAGGTAGTCCTAGTCTAGGGGGAAAGCAGGAGGGACTCTTGTCTGATCTACAGCAGTGGGAAGCTCCTAAAAGACCCTAATTCAGTTCAGTTCAGTAACTCAGTCATGTCTGACTCTGCGATCCCATGGACTGCAGCACACCAGGCTTCCCTTCCATCGCCAACTCCCAGAACTTGTTCAAACTCACATCCATCTAGTCGGTGATGCCATCCAACCATCTCATCCTCTGCTGTCGTCCCCTTCTCCTCCTCCCGCCTTCAATCTTTCCCAGCATCAGGGTCTTTTCAAATGAGTCAGCTCTTCACATCAAGTGGACAGAATAATGGAGCTTCAGTTTCAGCATGAGTCCTTCCAATGAATATTCAGGACTGATTTCCTTTAGGATGGACTGGTTGGATCTCCTTAAAAGACCCTAACAAGGCAGGAAATATAGGAGAGCAATGGGCAGTGAGCCCCCAAGGCCTGAAAGAAAGGGGGCAGAGAGGAGAGAATAGCCACTTGCAATTTGTCACGGAGGTCACAGTGCTACTTCTGCCTCATTCTTTTGATCACAGCCACTCATAAGCTAGCCCAGAGTCAAGAGGCAAATAAGTAGACTCCACTTCTTGATGGAAGAATCTGTAAAGAATTTGTGGCCACTTTTACTCTACCTCAACTCACGTAATCACAGGCTTAAAAACTCAACAGAGAATCATCAACATAATTCAAAAGAGTGATATTAATTTGGAATGTTATTTTTGTGTTCTTTTGAAGCTATACACTATTTGGGCTAAGTTTTACCAAATTAGGTCAGGTCAGAGAAGAATATAGCCACAGTTTTATTCATCGCTCACTTTTATTTTGGGATGCCAATTCTTGTAGATCGTACACATACACAGAAACACACACACACCTCCAGGTCTACTATTGGTTTCTTGCACTATCTTTGTTCAAGTGAACTAGAAAATCAGTTTAAAATATGAATGGGAAGAACAAAATTAAAGGCCAACATAATTTTTTTAAGCAAAAGTAAACACAAAATGACTTATTTTTGTATGGTATCCCTCAATGGGTGAAACAATTTGGGTATCTCAAGAGACAGATATTCATTTGGGGTAGAGGAATAGTCTGCTTCAGAGTGGAGATGGAGAGAGGATTTACATTCCACCTAATTAATACTTAACTAAGAGTAATATTATGGTGTTTTATCAGACCCGTTTAATACATTTTTGTTATCTCAAAAACATAGAAGAGAATAATTTATAAATTCTACTAACCAATGCTTGAGAAGCCCTAGAAAATTCACAGGTCTTCCTAAATGATGAGGGACTTTTCATTTGTCACCTCATTCCTAGGGTTTGGGAATGATTCTCTTCGAAGTCTTACCTTGTATGAGGTTCCCCTTTGAACAGATAAAGGAACATGCCTGCCAATGCAGGAGACCTAAGAGACGCAGGTCCAAGCCCTGGGTCGGGAAGATCCTCTGGAGGAGAGCATGGCAGCCCACTCCGGTACTCTTGCCTGGAGACTCTCATGGATGGAGGTGCCTGGTGGGGCTACAGTCCAAGGGGTCGTGAAGGGTCAGACATGACAGAGCAACTAAGCACAGCACAGCATGACTGATACTAAGCTCTTTTCACTCCGTTCCATTGCCCACCTTCTTCCTCTTCTCCACTTCGTGGTGGCGAGGTTGGGTTTGCTGTCAGCTTCGGGTCTGGCTCTGCATGGATGATGGCGAGAGTGCAAGGCTGGAGGAGGGAGAAGGAGCACTTCCTTCCTGAGCGCTTCCTGTTTCACTCCCTCTGCAGCTTTGCTTCAGGAGCCGGTCTTCACCACTTGCCCATGGTGGTATTTTGCAGTAGCAGCAACTGATGCCCCTTCGCGGTTTCCCAGCCTATAGAGTCAGCCTCAACACAGCCGGTCAGGGATACCAGCGTCCTGACCTCACAGGTCCAGGTCACAGGTCAGAGGTCTAACACGGCAGTGCGAGTGTGCATCTCGTGAGCAGGAGGCTGAGCTCCAACTGCACTGGGTCCTTTATGCTTCTGACCCCAGGCTCGCAGGTTTTCATAGTGCCGCCTCTGTGCTCAACAGGAACCTCTGCCTTCTCAGTTGCTGCCTCTGGGAGACCTCCAGGTTCCCTTTTTGCTCCTAGCTTGTCCTTTCAGTTCTCTGATTCATGGTTATAGTAAGTCCTCTTGATTTAAAGAGCAGAGTTTCTGTCTTCTGATTGGACCCTGACTGAATAAGTGACTGAAAAGTAACACAAGCGATCAGTTAAAACTTTAATCTTGATAATTTTAAGTGTGATCTTCAAATTTCAGGATGTACCCACCAGAAGACTTTAAACAACACAATGTTTAAGTTTCAGGGTTTACAACCCTCATTTGAAGTAGTGTAATATTAAAGAAGCCTTTGACTGTGTGGATCACAATAAACTGTGGAAAATTCTGAAAGAGATGGGAATACCAGACCAGCTGACCTGCCTCTTGAGAAATCTATATGGAGGTCAGGAAGCAACAGTTAGAACTGGACATGGAATAAACAGGCTGATTCCAAATAGGAAAAGGAGTACATCAAGGCTGTATACTGTCACCCTGCTTATTTAACTTATATGCAGAGTATATCATGAGAAACGCTGGGCTGGATGAAGCACAAGATGGAATCATGATTGCTGGGAGAAATATCAATAACCTCAGATATGCAGATGACACCACCCTTATGGCAGAAAGTGAAGAGGAACTAAAAAGCCTCTTGATGAAAGTGAAAGTGGAGAGTGAAAAAAGTTGACTTAAAGCTCAACATTCAGAAAACTTAAGATCATGGCATCTTGTCCCATCACTTCATGGGAAATAGATTGGGGAAACAATGGAAATTATGGCAGAAAGTGAAGAGGAACTAAAAAGCCTCTTGATGAAAGTGAAAGTGGAGAGTGAAAAAAGTTGACTTAAAGCTCAACATTCAGAAAACTTAAGATCATGGCATCTTGTCCCATCACTTCATGGGAAATAGATTGGGGAAACAATGGAAACAGTGTCAGACTTTATTTTTGGGGAGCTCCAAAATCACTGCAGATGGTGACTGCAGCCATGAAATTAAAAGACGCTTACTCCTTGGAAGAAAAGTTATGACCAACCTAGATAGCATATTCAAAAGAAGAGACATTACTTTGCCAACAAAGGTCCGTCTAGTCAAGGCTATGGTTTTTCCAGTGGTCATGTATGGATGCGAGAGTTGGACTGTGAAGAAAGCTGAGTGCTGAAGAATTGATGTTTTTGAAATGAGGTATTGGAGAAGACTCTTGAAGTCCCTTGGACTGCAAGGAGATCCAACCAGTCCGTTCTGAAGGAGATCAGCCCTGGGATTTCTTTGGAGGGAATGATGCTGAAGCTGAAACTCCAGTACTTTGGCCACCTCATGCGAAGAGTTGACTCATTGGAAAAGACTCTGATGCTGGGAGGGATTGGGGGCAGGAGGAGAAGGGGCCAACAGAGGATGAGATGGCTGGATGGCATTACTGACTCGATGGATGTGAGTCTGAGTGAACTCCGGGAGTTGGTGATGGACAGGGAGGCCTGGTGTGCTGCGATTCATGGGGTTGCAAAGAGTCGGACATGACTGAGCGACTGAACTGAACTGAATATTAAAGAAGTTGTCTAGTATTAAAGCCACATACATAAGATAAGCAGATTTTTCACCTAAAAATGTGGAAGAGTTTGATAACAATGACACTTTTAGTCTGCACAGTAATCTTATGGATGGAAGTCAGTCAAAGATTGATTGTTTCGAGTATACAAACAACTATTTCAAGCAAATATGGGGGAAATCCAGATAAGTAATTTCATATGTATCCAAGTTGAGCAAGGGCATGTAGGAGAAAAAAGAAAAGCAATTGATTCTCAGTGGCTTGGGGCTTCAGATGGGATGTGCGAAAAGAGCGACCCTTTAGTTACTGTGGTTCTGAGCAGAAGATGGAGCAACTTTGGACTTCACTGCGCCCTCTGTTCCCTGCAGGGGTTTGTGTGCTGAGAAAGATGGCTTTTTAGGCTTAAACTCATTCTCTCGGAGACTAAGCACCTCTTAATAGTGAATACAGTCAGCAGTGCAAGTTGGTCAACCGTAAGTGTCAGCTCTGGGCGCTGCCGGCTTTAAAAGTTTAAAGTGAAACCTTAAGCTGGAAGAAAGTACGGGGGCTGTTAGAGAGTTTAATACAAAGTTCATAATATATTGCATGTGACTACATTGGAAAGATAAACAAAAATGATAACATCTGTGCTCCCGCTGTGGAGAGCTGCATGGCTGGGGTCAGGAGGGGGAGAAATACTTGCTTTCACTGTCTACCCATTCGTATTTTTTAAATGGTATACAAAGTTTATATAATAACTATCCAAATGTTTTAAGAAGCCAATTAAATGTTTAATTCATGTTTGTATTTCCCTTTACAGTTTCCAAATAGCTCTCACTTCTGAAATTCTCTATACTTCTTACTGAAAGCCTGTGAGGCAAAATGGCAGGGTTCTTCTCATTTTATACCTGAAAACCTGAGGGTATAAACTTCTGATTTTCTCAGTATCATACAAACGGTTAAAACTTAGGCTAAAAACAAGGTTTTCTTGCTCCAAGTAGTTTTTTCCATTATGTTGCACTGCCTTTTATGTGGATTCCCTGGTGGCTCAGATGATAAAGACTTTGCCTGTGATGCTGGAGACACAGATTTGATCCCTGAGTTGGGGTGATCTTGTGGAAAAGGGAATGGCTACCCACTCCAGTATTCTTGCCTTATGTGTGCTCAGGACTACAAAACAGATTAGGTAGAAAGACAGTGGGCCTTAACAAGACAGTTTACAGGCCAAGTGCTGGCCGCGGTATCAACACCTGTAAGGTCTGTACACCTGGTGGAAAGACTTTCATTGAGGCCTCAGCAACCTGTGGACCAAAGCTCCATGCCATATGAATTAATTCACATATTCCTCAACTAGCCCAGGGCTGAGGACCCATATTGTATTATATGCTGCTGTTGCTGCTAAGTTGCTTCAGTCGTATCCGACTGCGTGCGACCCCATAGACGGCAGCCCACCAGGCTCCTCTGTCCATGGGATTTTCCAGGCAAGAATACTGGAGTGGGTTGCCATTTCCTTCTCTCTTAGTAATGTAAGTATTATATGCAATCTTAACCAAAAGATTATAAATAGGTATTTTCCCCATTTTACAGGTGGGGAAATTGAGATTCATAGAAGTGACCTAACCAACACATTAATTTAAAAAATTATAAGGCAAGGATTTATCTTCAGGTTATCTTTCCCAAAGCCCGTTCAGTTTTTAAAGGCATTGGGCTAGTTTGTCCAATGGCACATAGGTAAATGAGAAAGGTGGTGTCTCAGAAATAGAAGTGTGCATTGTGGAGTGTGGAGAGGAGTGGATGGCAGGGCAGAGAGGAGACCAGTACTGTGAAAAGTACAAAAGTGATGAATCTAAGGATCATAAAAGAGTCCTGAGCCAATGCTATAAGGGTTTAAAGGAACAAGCAAAACTTGATCTTCAGGTGAGTTAGACATGTCTTCATTCATGAGAGAGCAAGGGTGAAATAAACATTGAGCAATTACTAGGAGCTGAAATATGGAGTAGGCTAGGAGTTAGGAATGGGAAGAAAGCAAAACGAGGCAGATGGAATGTGTGAATGTTGTAAGGATTAGCTGGTGTTTTTAACATAAATTTAATTAATAGAAATTCTGTCTCTTGGCTCCGCTAGGACAGGTTTGTAAGTTGCAGGATCTAACTGAGATGCTGGTGACCAAAGCCCCTCCAGGGAAAATAGTACCAAATATAAATAAATTAATAAACGATTTTTCAATTGTTGAAGGAATGCATGTATGATGACAAGGCAATAAAGCAGGAGAACCTCTTATCTCAACACTTTTTCATTGTGGATGGGCTCTGAATTACAATCTTATCTTATTGTAGTAATTATTCAGTGCTTGATTATGGTTAAAAAAATAAACACTACTGAAACACACAGAATGCTGAAGTAATGCTTTAGAGAGATGTCAACCAACTCTCTCCAAGTCCAAGGAGAATGGCAGAACCCAGAACTCCTGCTGCCAAATAGAAAAGTCTAGAAGGCTTTATGTAGGTAGTTTAGAAGAGAAGTCTAGGCTGGAGATAAAAGAGAAATACCAAAGTCACTAGTCTAAAGGCATCTGAAACTGTGGATTAGATGGCCATTCAGGGAAGTATGTAGACTTAGAATCTGAGAGGAAGGCCAAGACCAGAGCATGGATCAAAGTTCACGTATTTAAGAGATGGTTGAAACTCAGGGAGAAATCCAGATCACAGAAACTCAAGGAAGAGGCACTCGCAAGAGTACTCAATGGCCATAGTGTTAGGTGATGTGGAGAACACTCCCTTCCCAGAGGTTCTGAGACATACTCGTTGGATTTGGCAACCAGAAGGTCATCAGTGTGCCTCGTGATAACAGTCTCATTTGAGTGAAGGGGATGCAAGTCAGATCACATCGGGCTCAGAAATGAGTGGGAACTGTGGAGACAGCACGTGGAGAGCGTGCTTCGAGAAGTGTGACTGGTGAGTGAGAAGAGAAATAGGGTGCTAGTTGAAACTGAACTGGGTTGACCAGGTTTTGGAAGAGACTTAAGCGTGTTTATATGCAGATGGGAAGAATTCAGTAAAGAAGGGAAAGAGACTGGCGAGTGGGTGGGAAGGAGGGGGTGAGGGATGAGATTCTGGTGGAAGCATTGGCCTTCACCAGGAAGAGGCAGGCCCTCTGAAGATCAGGGTCATGCAGTGGCGCTGGCCCAGCCCGCCTCGGGCTGGCTACTTACCGAGAGGCAGTCTGATAGGAGCCTTCAAGACGCCAGGACGAACGTGTCAGGACCCCAGGCCTCCCTCGGTTTGAAAGAGGGAGATAAAACATATGCTAGTAATTCTGCTATTAAGTAGAAAGTGATAGGTGACACGAGAGAGTTAGAAATAAAAGGCAAAAAAATGGTAGCTTACTGAATGGAAAGGCTGTTTTTGACTCGGGATGGAATGGACTCTCGTAGAGGAGGTAAAATCTGAGATAAACCTGGAAGTATGTGGGAACTCGGAGGCATAGGCCATTACATTACAGGAGAGTAGTTTAAGCAAGGGAAGTGAAGGTGATATTTAGGGAATGGAGACCACATAAGATCTGAGTGAAATGTCAAATAGGTGGAATGATAGGTGATAAACCTCAAAAGGTGGAGCTGCATTGAGGAAAGCTACCGTGTCAGACCGAGGAGTTTGGAGCTGAATTTGTTGTCTGTAGGCAGTGGGAAATTATAGAATTTTTTTCTGTTTGAAAAGTAGAACATTTGGGAATCAAATTAGAAAGGCATGACAGTGTATAAAAATAAAGCTTGGGAAACATCAGGTACTAAAAAGGTATATTAGGAATTTGATAAATATTGATTAATGAGTAGAGGGGTAATTGGATGGCTGAACAAAGAAAGACCATGTAACCACTCAAACACTGGAGTCAAGGGCTCACACTGTCTTGAATTTTCCAGTGAACTTATGTGTAGGGGCTGACTTTGGTTTGATCTCTGCCATTTATGCCAAACATCAACAGTGTTGTCACTTATCAATATATAACACACTGGCCAGATTAATTTAGTTTAATTTAATTTAGATTAATTAATTTTAGTCTAGTTTTAGAACTGGAAAACGAGTTTGTATTTTATAAGTGAAATACATAGTGTGTGAACTGCTTTTGTATTTGTACATAGAAGATTAAATCAAAACCTAATATATGATATCCCTGGACTATAAGGATGGTTCAATATATACAAATCGATATGGCACATTAATAGAATGAATGATAAGAATCATACAGTAACCTCAATAGATATAGAAAAGCTTTTTGACAAAATTCAACACTATTCATGATACAAAGCTATAGTCATGAAAACAATATTATTGGAGTAAAAACAGACAAATATTTTAATGGAACAAAATCAAAAGCCCAGAAATAAATCCATGCATAGAAAGGTAATAGTTGACAAGGGAGCCAAGAATATAGTAAGTAGTGCTGGGATAGTTGTATAGTCATATGAAAAAGAATGAAACTAGACCCATACCTTATACTCAAAAAAATTAACTCAAAATGTGTTGAGTTAAATCTAAGACTTGACACCATAAAACTCTTGGAAGATAAAGACATAAAGTTCCTTAACATGGTTCTTGGTAATGGTTTTCTGGATATAACACCTAAAGCACAGGTAATAAAATGTAAAAAAATAAACAAGTGGGATTATATCAAACTAAAAAGCTTCTTCAGAGAAAAAGAAACCATCAGCAAAGTGAAAAGACAGCATTAAGAATGAGAAGAAATATTTGCAAACCATGTATCTGATAGGGGATTACTACTCAAAATATATAAGAATAGCAAAAAAAGAAATAATGCAATTGAAAAATGGGCAAAGGGCTGAATAGATATTTCTTCAAAGAATATATATGAAAGGCCAACAGAACCAGGAAAGATGCTCAATATCACTAATCATTAGAGAAATGCAAATTAAACCACAGTGAGATATTACCTATTAGAATGCCATTATCAAAAAGATAAGAGATAATAAACGCTGATGTGGATGCAGAGAAAAAGGAACCTTGGGCACTGTTGCTGGGAGTGCAGATGTCCCCTGAAAAAGTTAAAATAGAGCTCCCATATGATCCAGCAATTCCATTTCAGAGAATATATCCAAAGGAACAAAGCACTAACTTGAAAAGATATCTGCACTCCAGAGTTCACAGCCACGTTATTTACAAGAGCCATGACATGGAAATGACCCACACCCTAAGTGTTCACTGATGGAAGAATGGATAAAGAAGTTATATTACATACATATGTATGTATATACACACACACATATAATGGAATATTTATATAGATATATATAATGGAATGTTATTCAGCTGTAAAATACAAAGCAATCCTACCATGTGTAGCAACATGGATTGACTTTGCAGGCATTATGCTAAGTGTAATAACTTAACAAACAAAGACAAATACTATATGGTCTTACTTATCTGTGGAATATATTTTTTAAAAATCATAGAAAAAGAGATCTGACTTGTGGTTACCCAGAGGTGGGAGGGCAGGGTGAGGGGGAGTTGGAGGAAGGAAATCAAAAGAGACAAACCTCCAGTTATTAGAGATATAAATACTAAGATGCAATATGATAATCATATGATAATCAGCTAATGCTGATGTGTGATATGTAGGAAAGCTGTTAAGAGAGTAAATCTTAAGAGTTTTCCTCACAAAGAGAATTTTTTTTCATTTCTTTTTTTCTGTTTATCGTATCTATGTGAGAAAATGGACGTTAGCTGAATATATAGTGGTCATCATTTCACAGTATATGTAAATCAAGCCATCACGCTGTATGCCTTAAACTTATGCATGATCTATGTCAATTATTTCTCTATAAACTGGAAGAACCCTAATATTTAAAATCTTATTTTGACAAATGATTAAGGAGAAGTCTATAAAACCACTTCCCAGGTTGAATCCGCCTGCCAACGCAGGAGTCACAGGAGATGTGGGTTCCATCCCTGGGTTGGGAATATCCCCTGGAGAAGGAAATAGCAGCTTGCTCCTGTATCCTTGCCTAGAGAATTCCATGGACAGAGGAGGCTGGCAGGTTGCAGTCCGTGGAGTTGCAAAGAGTCGGTGGCAACTGAGCACACGTGCTCCTTGGTATGTAACTGCTGCCAGTTTGTACCTCGATTTATTTGCTAGATTTTACAGTGAAGTAAGTTATGTAAGGAAGAACATTTACTCTCAAAACTTTAAAAGTATAACTATTTCAATTTTTAAAAGTCCCCTTAGGATCATCTGTATTGGGATGAATGGTAACTGGACTTATGGTAACCATCCCTTTATAGCATATGCAGATGTTGAATTGTGATGCTGTACACCTGAAACTTACATAATAATGATAAAAATTCCCCTTAAATTGTAATAGAGAAAAAAAAGGAATCATGGTATTTTCAGTGACATCATGGTGACTCAGATTTGCTTTATGAAATATGCACTTTGATGTCTCCAATCACTTTCTCAAAGAATTTGCCAAGGAGTTGATAGATTTCTCTTTTTCAATTGTTGAAAACTTACACTTGTGGGATAACATGAGAGGAAACTTATCATCATGTTGAAGGTTTGAACTAAAATGCTTTTAAATTGCATCATAACTTCCCTTTCTTAGAACTGTACCTCCTACAAGTAATAAGTTAATAGTTAATTCCAAAGCC
Organism: Aepyceros melampus; assembly: GCA_006408695.1. Classification (NCBI taxonomy): domain Eukaryota; kingdom Metazoa; phylum Chordata; class Mammalia; order Artiodactyla; family Bovidae; genus Aepyceros; species Aepyceros melampus. The sequence continues at coordinate 117,427 of SJXQ01007187.1, read as the reverse complement.
ATGTTTAATGATAAAACATAATATGCCATAAAACATTAAGTAAATACTTTTAAAATATTACTGATAAACAGTACAGTAGGAAAATGAAGAAACTGCTTTATAAGCTTAAGCTAAACTAAGGGTAAATCATGATAAATTTCAGTTTACAAAGATAATTTTTATATTCATGTCACAAATGCAAAAAGGAACGGAAAGTAATCTACAATTTTACTATGCTATTTGCATTAGCAAATATTAAAATATGCAGTTTAAATACAATTGTGCACAGTCATGTCTTTTTTTGGAAACTTGAGAAACATAACAATCACTCACATTTAATCTTTTTGTATGTGTTTACACACTTGAGGTTTTATTATCTTTTGTTAAGCACTGTAATCTCACGATTTTTATTTATACCTTTATGAATTATATTTTTAAATTGTTGACTCATTAAGCAAGTTCCCTCTATTTTTAAGGCACATTTACTGCTAAGACACTTCTATTTGTTGCCTTAAACTTGGTGAAGTATATAGAAAAAAAGTTTTAAAAAGAGAACTCTGCATTGAGACAGCTTAACTAAAGGCTTAGAGATGCAAAGCTTCAAAATATAAGTCTTCAAGAGGCATGTGCTTTAAATTATAATGTCACTTATTAAAAAAAAAAAAGAGAAGAGTTAGTTAAAAAAAGAAAGTAAGAAATGGCATTGTCTACCATCTATCAGTTTTTAGGTGAAGTTCAGTGGGAAAGCTCTAGAAGTGGATCCTTTGCAAGGCATCAGCCTCTTCTTTTGAAGCAATAGTTCCATCTAGTGGACATAAACTTAGAAACAAAGCCTCGATTCCAAAAATTAGGTTTTCTTTCCTTGAATGAAATCAGCATTAAAGGAAAATAACAAGGATAATAGCAGAAATAATTTGTTTAAAATACTAAATTCAAAAGTAACAAAGTAGAAACCAAGTAAGCTAGAAAACAAAAATATCTTTTTTTAAATAAAACACTCTCCCTATGCTTAACACACTAGAAATTTGGTAAAAAAAAAAAAAAAGAAAAAGAAAGAAAGATAATTTAATCAGTGCAGAGAGCCAAACTAGGTAACACTGGAATGACTATGATAAGAAATAAACTACAAACTTGAATTTTTAAAAATCTGGTACATGTTTCCAAAAATGCAGAGTAATAGAAATCATTCATTTATTCATTTTCAAAGTGGTTTTCAGGTGGCTAGTGGTAAAGAATCCGCCTTCCAATGCAGGAGAGGTAAGAGATACTGGTTCATTCCCTGGGTTGGGAAGGTCCCCTGGAGGAGGGCATGGCAACCCACTCCAGTATTCTTACCTGGAGAATCTCATGGACAGAGGAGCCTGGCCATGGCGTCCCACAAAGTTGGACATGACTGAAGTGACTTAGCACGCACACGTTCATTTCAACAACAATATGTATTGGCCTTCAAGGTCAAATGTTTGTTGTTCAGTTCCTAGCATTTCTGATACTGACATTTGTTTTTGTCCTATAGCACAGGAGGGGCTTCCTATCAATATGGGAGCCCATCTGAAATGATCTATTGGCAATGTGCAAAGGTAACCTCTGACAATGGCTCTCATTTGCAATACAGTAGCAAGATGGCCTGGAGAATCCCAGGGACGGGGGAGCCTGGCGGGCTGCCCTCTATGGGGTCGCACAGAGTTGGACACGACTGAAGCGACTTAGCAGCAGCAGCAGCAGCATGGCTAGTCTAGTCAGATATTTCATTTAAATATTAATCATCTGGATGATTCCAAGACATTAATGTGGCTGGATTTTTTCTTTTTTCTTTTTTTACTGATTTGGCGAAGTCTTACTTCTAATCACAGTATGCCTAAAAGCAGACTGGAGGCCTACAGAGTATACCGCTAACCATTTGGAATAAAGGAGGTCTGAAGTCACAGTTCTTGCTACTGTTAATCCTGTTCTCAAGAACTTGAAACCTAGCCTACAGACTGCTCGGTGTCAGTGGATTTCTTATTTCAAAAGACCAAAATGGTTGACTATTCAGTGAGTACAGTGTGGGGTGAGGAAAAATTCTGGAAATAGATATGATGGTAGTTATACAACACAATGAATGTATTTAATGGTACTGAGTTGAACACTTAAGTGCTAGCTGGTACATCCAGAAAAGTCAGAGGACAGATCCTGAACATTTCTGGGACACATTTGAGATTCAGGGGTTCAGCCCAGTCTGGATACAGATCATCAAGGGAAGAGGACAGACAAACAGCACATAACCTACTTGAGAAAGTGCATTTATTTGCCCAAGATCCTGGTAAAGGATGGACTTGCTCCCAAATCAGTCTGGGAACAGGAGACATGTTTTGCTTTCCCATATGTTAGAGGCTCAATTATATCCTCCCTCCATATTATATATTGTCAGTAATGCCCAGTACTTTAGAATGTGTCTATATTTAAAGTTAAGACCTTTAAAGAGCTTATTAAGTTAAAATGAGGCCATTCTAGTGGGCTCTAATCCAATCTGACTGATGTCTTTCTAAGAAGAGGAAATTTGGGCACATAAGAGACTCCAGGATGCTCACCTTTCGGGGAAAGACCACGTGAGGACAGCTTGCCATCTGCAAGCCCAGAAATCAAGTTTGCCGACACATTATCCTGGGCTTCCAGCCTCTGGAATTGTGAGAAAGCAGCTCTCTGATGTTTAAGCCCCCCAGTCTGTGGGGGTTTGCTATGGCAGCCCTAGCAAACTAAAACAAGTACAAAATATGTTTCTTGAGGTATTCTTGTACTATGGTAGAATAGTTTTATAGGCACTAATTTTTCACACATATGTGCTAAGTTGCTTCAGTCATGTCTGACCCTTTGTGACCCTCTGGACTGAAACTCACCAGTCTCCTCTGTCCATGGGATTCTCCAGGTAAGAATACTGGAGGGGGTTGTATTTCCTTCTCCAGGGGATCTTCCCAGCCCAGGGACTGAACCTTCGACCCAGGGATCGAACTTTCCGCCCAGGGACTGAACTTGCATCTCTTATGTCTCCTGTATTGGCAGGTGGGGTCTTTCCACTAGCACCCCGTGGGAAGCCTCTAACCCTTCACAGGCTGTGCAGAAGAAGACTAAAGGGGAATTGATGAGGAACAATCCTGATCAACGCTGCCTTTGGGGTGACTTGGGGAGCAGTTGTCTAGATAGGAAGTTGTGAGGAGCGTCTTCTACGGTTGTCACACATTCTCTCAGCCGGAGATCCACCCCTGTGAGCCCAGCGGCCCTGTGCCCTGTGGCCGACGGGGTGAGCATCGTCAGGGCCCAGCCATCTTCATTCTCTGACCCTGTTCCCAAGCAGACCTAGAAACAGAGGCAAATGCTGCCCTAGACACAGCGGCTTAAATACCTGACAAAACCAATTTTATTATTGAACAAAAAGTATGCAAAACAACTAAACGAGAAAAAACAGCATATTCATTTTTCAAAGATTCAAAGACATTTTTGAACGAGTTTTTAATTGATTGGATTTTTTTTAAGACTTTTTTGATGCGGACCATTTTAAGAGTCTTTACTGAATTTGTTACAGTACTCCTTTTGTCTTTTATGTTTTGGCTTTTTGGTCCAAGGCATGTGGGATCTTGGCTCCTCGACCAGGGATCGGACCTGTACCCCCTGCATTGGAAGGGGACATTTTAGCCCCTCGACCACCAGGGAAGTCATGAGTGGAATTTCATAGAAAGAAAGCTCCTAGCCCCTGGTCCTTTGGGGAGTTACCAGCTCCTAGCCTGGTGACTGCTTTATTCTCTGCCTGCTGGTTTGTTTGGATCTTCCTCCCTTGCTTGGTTCTATATGAAATGAGTCCCTATTGCAGACAAAGCACTATGCTGAGTTGCTACAAAAATGGAGTTCAGTAAACACAGTTCCTACTCAATCCTCCTTTTGAGGAGTTAAGTCATGTGAAGAGCCTAGTGGTCCCGTGATTTCCTGCAGTGTGTTTAATCTCCCTACAATGCAGGGATGCAGGCTTGGCTAAGAGCAGAGAGTGGGTATAGCCAGAGGAGATGGAGGCTCAGCGAGGCTCAGGAGAAAGATGCTTGAGTTTGATTTTGAGGGAGACATTCTTTCACTCATTCAGCCAACAAACATTTACCAAGTACTTGTTATGTGACTTACTGGAAAAGACTCTGATGCCAAGAGAGATTGGGGGCAGGAGGAGAAGGGGACAACAGAGGGTGAGATGGCTGGATGGCATCACCGACTCAATGGATATGAGTCTGAGTGAACTCTGGGAGTTGGTGATGGACAGGGAGGCAGGCGTGCTGCGATTCATGGGGTTGCAAAGAGTCGGACACGACTGAGCGACTGAACTGAACTGAACTGTTATGTGTCAGGTAATTTTGTAGTGTTTCCAAACTTTAGTGTACATTAGAATCATCCGGAGGGCTTATTTAAATGCAGATTGCTGCTTGCTAAGAGCAGGAGGTCTGCAGTACACATTTCTAGGTGATGATGCGATTGATCCAAGAATTGTACTTTGAAAACCACTAATTTAGGCAGAGCAATAAGAAATGGGGAAAAGATAAGCAGTGCTGCTTGTCGGGTTTTGCAATGTTAGCACGAAACAAAGGCAGCGGCATGGGTAGTGGGGTGGCAGTGAGCTTGAAATCCAGCCCCAGTTGCACTCGTTAAGCCCCTAGGGCCATGTAGACATAAGGGAAGGGCCACCTGTCTGTATTTTGTCCTCCCAGAAGGGCCCCTTTGTTAAATGTCCGCCCTGTGGGTGTGTCTGCTCAGAGGGACCAGGTTTTTTGTAACTTGCACAAAGGCATGGGTAAATCAAAGGCTGGAAGCAACACGAAAAGCAGGGCATGTGAGAGGGAAGCGGATGTGGCTCAGCGTGCCCAGAATGGAGAAGTGAGATGAGGCCATGCAGCGTGCCCAGAATGGAGCAGTGAGATGAGGCCATGGTCCCTGATTTCCATCTATGGTCTATTTCATGCAAAAGTCTCCATCCTTTTCCACACACAATGAATTCTGGGTTCAGCTATTTCACCCACAAGGAGATTGTCTGCCTCTCAGCCTTTCTTGGGTTCATCCTGTCACTGTGGACAGCCCCTCAGCTTGCCTACATTTAGGCCAGGTGATGCTATCAGATGCTAAATAGATGCCAGAGAAAGGCAGAGATGAGGGACTCAAAGGACTGATCAGAGGAAACTAACAAAATAATGGTTTGGGCTGAAGAGGGTGAATGGAAGGACTGCACAGGAACAAGAAGCCTGACAATTACTGAGAACATCAGGGCTCAAAGTATGAACCTGGTGATTAATGAGAAAGAGGAAGGAGATTACTCACATGTCAAGTCAAGAAACAGCAACAGAAAAGAGTGGCTGCGTTTGGAACTGACCTGAGAGGATTAACAAAATGCTGCCTGAGAAGAAATCCTATTAAGACGAGGCTAGAGTTCTTGGACAAAACAACATCTTAAGAGATCTAGCTTAGTAAAGAAGAGAGAGAACAGCCACCGAGAAGCCCAAATAACCTACAGACGAGGACTTTTTAAATATTTAAAAGCAGTACCGCCTGCTGGTTATTGCGTGGAAACCACACTCACGTATCTAGAGTGCTTCCACTGTGGAATTATTCACCTGCTTCTTTTCAACAGGACTTGGTTTCAGGGGATAAGATTCATGTGATACAATAGATTGGGGTGAGAACAAGAAAATATTGAAATGTCAACCTTCTGCAGTAGAGGCAAAAGGCTTCAGAAAGATGTATTTAACACACAGCCTGCTTTGTTCACACTTCCCTCAGCACGAGAGAGACTTTGCTCTGTGTTATCTAGTTACCATGAAGGTAGAATCTGCTGTCTGCCCAGGATCCCACACATGAAAGCTCAGCAGGCAACAAGGCCCTGGGATGATTGTTTCATCACCCTCTGTAGCATCTGATTCACCTTCCTGGATATGAGCTGAAAGCTTGCGTTTCTAACAAGGTCCCAACTGATGCTGATGTAGCTAGTCTGGGGGCCACACTTTGAGAGCCACCGTTTGGAAACAGTAATAATATCACTTCTTACAAGCAAGAAATCAATGTCTAAATGCCTGAAGTCCCAGCTGTTGGACAGTCCATAAAGCATCCTGATAAAGCCATTGATTTTAACGCAGGAGACTTCCCTGGCAGTCCAGCAGTTGACTGATATCCAGTGCAGGGGGGGCGGGTTTGATCCCCAGCTGGGGAGCCAAGATCCTACATGCCTAACAGCCAAAAAACCAGGACATAAAACAGAAACAATATTGTGCCATGCTGAGTCGCTTCAGTCGTATCTGACTCTGTGTGATGCTATGGACTGTGGTGAGTCCACAAGAAGGTCCGGGAGCCTGGAAATCAAAAGAGCCACCACTGGGATGGGTTATAGCTCACCTGTGCATTATTTAAGCATGCCTAGATTAAGTGCCTTGTTTGGCCCCAAAGGAATCACTGAAATAATTGGAAGCAGGAAGAGCTTTTGCACACTGTCCTTCTTTATTTGATTCAGGACTCATCTCTTCAGTAAACAGATTCCACCCAACATAATGATAAATGGTTCAGAACTAGGATGGAATAAGCTCAAACTGGTGAAGCAACAGCAATGTTGACTCCAAAATAAAACTGTGTGGGCCCTGAATAACTATTGCAGGAAAACACACCCAAGCCTTATTAGGAATGCTGCTGGAAGTAGCTGTGACGGGAGGGTGGAGTTCCGTTCCTTTAAGAGGAAGGCTGGGACTACTGAGTTCGCTCTCAGCTTCTCTCATTAAAGGAGACTTGAATGGAGACTCCTGACTGTGAAGGGGAGGCCAGCCACTGGGTGAAGGAGGACGCTTCTGCTAACAAGCCTGGTGTGAGGCCTTACAGAGAAAATCATCACAGTTGGCTTCCTTTGTTGCTTCTACGGGGACTGATGTATAGGAGAGAAGGCCCTGATGGGTTTGTTAAGGACATCCCTTTGGAGGGAGCCCTGGAAAGGGAGCCAGATGGTGAAATAAAGACTGGCTGAGATCAGTGTGACAGAGCCTTCACAGCGCCTTTAGTGATGGCTCTGCTGTTCTGGGAAAACGTGCGTTCCCCTCCTAGTTACACGCTTGGCTCGTGTGGTGTGAGTTTCTTGGATGTGCCCCTGTAAATGCAAAGTGTCAAGACCAATAAGGAGTGTTGTTTTAACTTGTGCACACAGAGGCTCCTCAATTAGACCTCTTCCCGTGATTTAAGTATTATGATGGTGGCCATTCTCTACTCTGCCCGTGGGGTAGAGCTTGTTCAGTCGCTCAGTCGTGTCTAACTCTTTGTGACCCCATGGACAGCAGCATGCCAGGCTTCCCTGTCCTTCACTGTCTCCCAAACTTGCTCAAACTCATGTCCATTGGGTCAACGATGCCATCCAATCATCTCATCCTCTGTTGCCTCCTACTTCTCCTGCTACTGCTGCTGCTGGTGCTAAGTCACTTCAGTCGTGTCCGACTCTGTGCGACCTCATAGACGTCTGTCAGCCCACCAGGCTCCCTGGTCCCTGGGATTCTCCAGGCAAGAACTCTGGAGTGGGTTGCCATTGCCTTCTCCAATGTATGAAAGTGAAAAGAGAAAGTGAAGTCGCTCATTCATGTCCTACTCTTCGTGACCCCATGGACTGCAGCCTACCAGGCTCCTCCGCCCATGGACTTTCCAGGCAAGAGTGCTGGACTGGGGTGCCACTGCCTTCTCCGTCTCCTGCCACTAGGTAACCATAAATCCCAGATGGGCTGATCCGCAAAAATTCACTCTAACCCACTTCAGTCAAGCATCTCCTGTTCTTTAAAGCACTTTCGATGTGCTAGCACGCTTCTGTCCTCCGTGCTTGTGAGTATTTGGGCTTCCCCCATGTGGAGAATGAGCTGGTCCCTACAGTGTGTTCCTACTGCGTGGCCTCCAGACAGTGTGCTTATTATGAATGAGTTCAACCCAGAGGCTGGACTTCAGATCAGACTCAAAGTTAACTGGAATCTGGTTCGGTAAGGAAATATATTTACTTCTTACATCTTAGCTCTGTCCTGTGTTTTGTTTGTTGTTTAGTCGCTAAGTCATGTCCAACTGTCTTGCAACCCCGTGGACCGTATCCCACCAGGCTTCTCTGTCCGTGGGATTGCCCAGGCAAGAACATCGGTGGTTACAGTGCATTAGAGCAAATGAAAGTTAACTTTAACATTACTACTATTAATACTAATGGTCAATATTACCACGTTTAATGCCATGGGGGTAATACAGTTTCTGAGGCTTTGCTGAAACATGACTGACTACTGCTAATACATACTGCTTTTTTAATGTCTACTATATGCCAGGGGATTTACATACGTTACTAATCATCTAAAAGCTCTATTAAGTGTGTAACCTTGGAATTCAGAAATAGGGACTGGGAAAAAAAAAAAAAAAAAAAGAAAACAAAAAAAGCCCAAGTTAATTCCTTCCAACTGTCCAAGTAGTAAGCAGAAGAGATGGGCTCAAACGGAGATCTGTCTGGCTCCAAATTCCATGGGTTTCCACAACACTGTGTTATTATTTTGGAGTTTTTCTTTAAAATGAAGGAAAATTATTTTAATATATTTGAAAACAATTTTTTTTATTTTAAAGTTTTGCAAATCAGAAAAGGAACATAATCTATCATAAAAGTATGCTCGGCACCCCAAACTCTAGGAAAACAGTGAAGGCCTTTCTGAAGGATGCCACCATTCTCCTCCATTGACTCTGCACAGCATTCAGCTATAGAATTTTTTCCCTAGACTTCTAGTGGAAAATATCCCGATTTTAAGCAAAGCTGCTTTCTGCATCTTCTACGTTAATGTCACTAATTTTAAAATGTACTAATTAGCTGACGGACAGTGAACGAAGGTATGTATGTTCACCTTCTAGTAAATTGTGGGAAGTGGCGGCACCTACTGACGACATACGATATTGCAGTCTGGCATCAGAAATTCTGAAGACGTTAAGGTAAGGTAAAGTCACTCAGTCGTGTCCGACTCTTTGCGACCATGTGGACTGTAACCTACTATGCTTCTCTGTCCACGGGATTCTCCAGGCAAGAATACTGGAGTGGATTGCCATTTCCTTCTCCAGAGGATCTTCCCGACCCAGGGATCGAACCCAGGTCTCCCGCATTGGAGGCAGACGCTTTAACCTCTGAGCCACCAGGGAAGACTTTAGTACAGGAAGAAACTGTTTTGTCAGGTTCTTTAAATTACAGAATGCATCTTCCTGGAGAAATATAGTATGTCTGGAGTATAAGTAGTTACATAACATGCATGGAACAGCTTTCTGACATCTCAATTTTATTCAACATTTTTATATGAAAATAAATACATATTGTGACATAGGAGGCACAATTTGCCTATTTAAAAAAAAATCTATGATGAAAATTTCTGAAAGTGTGTCTCTGTTTCAAACACATTCGTTCTCATCTTGCCATTAGAGGTTCTTCAGTGGAAAACTTTTAGAAATACTGAATCTAGCTCATTCCCTTTGTATGAAACATGAGAAAACCATGTTCCAGCTCTGGCTCTACACAAGTTCATGAAAGAGAGAGTTCCAGAGTCTTACTTTTCATTTTTTCCATCTGAACTTACCACAGGATCCCCATTAGTATTGCATATACTCAATCAAAATAGCAAAAAAATCTCAATTTGGGGAATCACAAACTTGTGATTTTGGGTCAAAAGAATTTGGGAAATACGAGAATTTCTATAACCTTAGAATCACTGAAAATTGGTAGCAGTGTTAGAATAAAAATCTCTCATGGGAGAAATTCTGCAAGTCCTTAAAGGGCTGTGAGTGACATCTAGTGATTCCAATAGCAAACATGTCTTCTTTTTGCTAGAAGATTTAAACTTCAGTTCTTCCTGGAGGAATTTTTGGTTATGAATATATCTTTAATTTTATTATGTAAGACAGTTAATAAATCACCAGCATTAACATTATAGCATAGTCTGCATTATGAAACACATTTAATCCATAAAATGAAGGACACTCAAATTTAGGCCAAATATTTAAGTTCAAAAAATAGTTTTAAAATAAATGAATCTATATTACTTCATTTGCAAATCATGATGGTGTGATCACTCACCTAGAGCCAGACATCTTGGAATGTGAAGTCAACTGAGCCTTAGGAAGCATTATTATGAACAAAGCTAGTGGAGGTGATGAAATTCCAGTGGAGCTATTTCAAATCCTGAAAGATGATGCTGTGAAAGTGCTGCACTCAATATGCCAGCAAATTTGGACAACTCAGCAGTGGCCACAGGACTGGAAAAGGTCAGTTTTCATTCCAATCCCAAAGAAAGGCAATGCCAAAAAATGCTCAAACTACCACACAATTGCATTCATTTCACACACTAATAAAGTAATGCTCAAAATTCTCCAAGTCAGGCTTCAGCAATACATAACCGTAAACTTCCAGATGTATAAGTTGGTTTTAGAAAAGGCAGAGGAACCAGAGATCAAATTGCCAACATCTGCTGGATCATGGAAAAAGCAAGAGAGTTCCAGAAAAACATCTATTTCTGCTTTATTGACTCTGCCAAAGCTTTTGACTGTGTGGATCACAAGAAACTGTGGAAGATTCTGAAAGAGATGAGTGTACCAGACCACCTAACCTGCCTCTTGAGAAACCTATATGCAAGTCATGAAGCAACAGTTAGAACTGTACATGAAACAACAGACTGGTTCCAAATAGGAAAAGGAGTATGTCAAGGCTATATATTGTCATCCTGCTTATTTAACTTGCATGCAGAGTATATCATGAGAAACACTGGGCTGGAAGAAGCACAGGCTGGAATCAAGATTGCTGGGAGAAATATCAATAATCTCAGATATGCAGATGACACCACCCTTATGGCAGAAAGTGAAGAAGAACTAAAGAGCCTCTTGATGAAAGTGAAAGAGGAGAGTGAAAATGTTGGCTTAAAGCTCAACATTCAGAAAACGAAGATCATGGCATCTGGTCCCATCACTTCATGGCAAACAGATGGGGAAACAGTAGAAACAGTGTCAGACTTTATTTTTTTGAGCTCCAAAATCACTGCAGATGTTGACTGCAGCCATGAAATTAAAAGACGCTTACTCCTTGGAAGAAAAGTTATGACCAACCTAGATAGTATATTCAAAAGCAGAGACATTACTTTGCCGACTAAGGTCCGTCTAGTCAAGGCTATGGTTTTTCCTGTGGTCATGTGCGGATGTGAGAGTTGGACTGTGAAGAAGGCTGAGCACCAAAGAACTGATGCTTTTGAACTGTGGTGTTGGAGAAGACTCTTGAGAGTCCCTTGGACTGCAAGGAGATCCAACCCGTCCATCCTAAAGGAAATCAGTCCTGAATATTCATTGAAAAGACTGATGCTGAAGCTCAAACTCTAATACTTTGGCCAGCTCATGCAAAGAGTTGACTCATTGGAAAAGACCCTGATCTGGGAGGGACTGGGGGCAGGAAGAGAAGGGGACAACAGAGGTCGAGATGGCTGGATGGCATCACCGACTAGATGGGCATGAGTTTGAGTAAACTCTGGGAGTTGGTGATGGACAGCGAGGCCTGTTGTGCTGAGATTCATGGGGTCACAAAGAGTCCGACACGACTGAGCAACTAAACTGACTGACTAATCCAGATTTTGGGGATCATAGATGTGTTCTACTTTGCATTATCAGAAAGCAAAAGAACTTAGATATGGCCTAACAATAGATGACTTCGAAATTTCCAAATGATCCTTCAAAATGAAATCATAGACTGAGGGTGGCAAAAATAAGAACTGAAAATATGTAAGGATCATTACGATAGCAAATAACTAAGCCAGGCTCAGAAATGTGCAAATTAGCTGCTACCATATCGTTGAAAAGGCACTGTTTTTCTTTACTTATGTTATATTATAAAAAATTTAAAAGTTATATTATTATTATATTTTCTTATCATGTTAAAGTTTTGTAAACCTTTTGGATAGTGACAAAATAGCTTAAAAATTAAAAATTTATTAAATAAATATTAAGTATATGAGCCAATTGTTCACCATATTTGATGTGTATGTGTTTTCCTAGTTTAAGTTTACATATTTATGTTATTTAAAAATGTAAATACCACATACGATGTTGTGGCGTCTACATAATTATGATTGCATTTGTAGACCAAATCTATTAATGTTTTTAGTTGTTCCTGTCTTCTATTATGTTCAATATCACTTTTAAGGTGTTTACCTCTCAATTCATCTAGAATATATTCTTCAGCTACAATGTAACCTGCAAGCCATGTTTTAAAGATACGCTGTAGCTAATGGATGTTATGGACATATAGATGCTGTAGCTGTCCACACATGGGCGTCCACAATGGTATAAGATTTCCGCAGGTACATCGGTTCTCACCGTTGTCTCTTCACAACGTGAGGATCCTTTTTGACTTCTGGGAACCAGCCTGGCTCAGAGAGCTGCTCTCAGCCATGTGGAAGTTTAGGATTAGAGGCCTGACCCTGTCAGGGAGGACCACGTAGTCCAGCACTGCGGCTGCTGGGTCATTATGAGGCAGGTTCTTAGTCAAGAATTGTCTTCAAAAAACCAGACAGTAATTTCAAGTGGATGAAAAAGTGAAGAAAGAAGAGAAGCTTTTTTCTTAAGAAAGCTTGTAAAGAGTGGAAACACAAAGCCCAGTGATTTCAGGTGAAGAATCAGAGCAGAGGGAGCCCCCTTCCGTGTGGACTTTCAGAGCTAACATAATGCCAGTGAGGAACACAGAGAAGCATCTGAGGCCGTGAAATGTGCACTAATACAGAAACTTCAAAACAGCACTGGATGGCCCTCATCCCATAAAGAGCCATAGCAGACGGCCTTTCTCAGAAGAGCGCTCCCTGCTGGCTTGCTTGATTATGACATAGTTATGTAAGGGCTGCTAGTTTAATAAAGAGGACCTGAATGCTAATTCAGACTAAAATTGAAGAAAGCAGGGAAAACCTCTAGACCATTCAGGTATGACCTAAATCAAATCCCTTATGATTATACAGAAGTGAGAAATAGATTTAAGGGCTTAGATCTGATAGATAGAGTGCCTGATGAACTATGGAATGAGGTTCGTGACATTGTACAGGAGACAGGGATCAAGACCATCTCCATGGAAAAGAAATGCAAAAAAGCAAAATGGCTGTCTGAGGAAGCCTTACAAACAGCTGTGAAAAGAAGAGAAGAGAAAAGCCAAGGAGAAAAGGAAAGATATAGCATCTGAATGCAGAGTTCCAAAGAAGAGCAAGAAGAGATAAGAAAGCCTTCTTCAGCGATCAATGCAAAGAAATAGAGGAAAGGAACAGAAGAGGAAAGACTAGAGATCTCTTCAGAAAATTAGAGATACCAAGGGAACATTTCATGCAAAGATGGGCTCGATAAAGGACAGAAATGGTCTGGACCTAACAGAAGAAGAAGATATTAAGAAGAGGTGGCAAGAATACACAGAAGAACTGTACAAAAAAGATCTTCATGACCTGGATAATCACGATGGTGTAATCACTCATGTAGAGCCAGACATCTTGGAATGTGAAGTCAAGTGGGCCTTAGAAAGCATCACTACGAACAAAGCTAGTGGAGGTGATGGAATTCCAGTAGAGCTATTTGAAATCCTGAAAGATGATGCTGTGAAAGTGCTGCACTCAATATGCCAGCAAATTTGGACAACTCAGCAGTGGCCACAGGACTGGAAAAGGTCAGTTTTCATTCCAATCCCAAAGAAACGCAATGCTAAAGAATGCTCAAACTACCGCACAATGGCCCTCATCTCACATGCTAGTAAAGTAATGCTCAAAATTCTCCAAGCCAGACTTCAGCAATACGTGAACTGTGAACTTCCTGATGTTCAAGCTGGTTTTAGAAAAGGCAGAGGAACCAGAGATCAAATTGCCAACATCTGCTGGATCATGAAAAAAGCAAGAGAGTTCCAGAAAAACATCTATTTCTGCTTTATTGACTATGCCAAATCCTTTGACTGTGTGGATCACAATAAACTGTGGAAAATTCTGAAAGAGATGGGAATATGAGACCACCTGAACTGCCTCTTGAGAAATCTGTATGCAGGTCAGGAAGCAACAGTT
>SJXQ01007187.1:0-102658 GCA_006408695.1 Aepyceros melampus | reverse complement strand
CTTACTCCTTGGAAGAAAAGTTATGACCAACCTAGATAGTATATTCAAAAGCAGAGACATTACTTTGCCGACTACGGTCCATCTAGTCAAGGCTATGGTTTTTCCAGTGGTCATGTATGGATGTGAGAGTTGGACTGTGAAGAAGGCTGAGTGCTGAAGAATTGATGCTTTTGAACTGCGGTGTTGGAGAAGACTCTTGAGAGTCCTTTGGACTGCAAGGAGATCCAACCAGTCCATTCTGAAGGAGATCAACCCTGGGATTTCTTTGGAAGGAATGATGCTAAAGCTGAAGCTCCAGTACTTTAGCCACCTCATGCGAAGAGTTGACTCATTGGAAAAGTCTCTGATGCTGGGAGGGATTGGGGGCAGGAGGAGAAGGGGATGACAGAGGATGAGATGGCTTGATGGCATCAGTGACTCGATGGGCGTGAGTCTGAGTGAACTCCGGGAGTTGGTGATGGACAGGGAGGCCTGGCGTGCTGCGATTCATAGGGTCGCAAAGAGTTGGACACGACTGAGCGACTGAACTGAACTGAACTGAATGCTTTAGACAGTGACACTTGCGAACAAGGAACTTCTGGCTGTAAAGTTCCTGCAGTTCCCAGTGAAGGGAAGGTGACTGCTTTTGCTCCTGGAGTGTCAGAGGACGGACGTTCTTTGAGGTCATCCTTTTTCCATTTCACTAATAAACCCTCTTTCTGTTAACTGCCTCCTTCCCCTTGTCAAAGTCCAGTAAAATCAGAAGATTGTGAAGAGGTCAATTTAGGTAAGAATGGGAGGACAGTGTTTAAAAGCTTACCACACTCTGAGATCTGCTTCTTATTCTAGCAATTCTCAATCCCAGGATGTGTAAATGCCACACTGGCATGACTGTCACTAACTTTTACAGGCTGCCATATAACATCCTTACAATCATTGCTTATGAAGAATTTGCAGTACACTCAGGTAGCATGTTTATTGGTGCAAAAAAAATTCAGAAAGTTAGCAGGAGAAAGAAAAAAACCACCAAGTTCAGTGCTCTTTCTACAAAATTTGCTCACTCATTACATTCTTATTTGATAAAAGTGAATCTCTTACAAGACTTCAGATTAAAAGCTTTTAAACTATCTCAACTATTCCTATTGGGAAGAAAACTTATTTTTACCTGATGGTTTTTTTCATTTTACCGAGAAGCAATCAGTGGAGGGTGAAGGAAATAGATGCTAAATTATTTGGTAACAAAGCAAGAATTAGTGTCCAAAGGTAAATTTAAAATTTGCTAAATATTGTTAATGATAATTTCTTCAGAAAAACAATGATAAACCTTGAAAAATTAAATTTATGAATATAAATAAAATTTATATCAGAAACATTGGCCTATCACTTCCTTATAGTTAAAAATTCATTTTAACTTTGTAAATTATCTGAGTGATTAATCCATATCCTGGGGTTAACTTTAATGTTCTATAAGAAAGATACACTTATGCCATACTGTTTGTTGGAGCCCTATTAAACTAAGAATACTGTAAAAATAAATTAAAGCCTAGTTATCCTTTTGGGGAAAACAGGTCTACATTTGCTAATTATTGAAATAATACATTATGACAAAAATCTTACAAAATTTTGCTGGCATATTTGAACATCATTACAGTTTGCTCAATTTAAATTGCCAAATTTTGACTGTCTCCTGTGATTTATGGAAGGAAGAGAATATTTATACCTTCTAGAGACATTGAAGGGCCAAGGAATAGGTTGGAAATTAAAAGGAGATTTAGTCTTCCCCTGGCTTCAATGTATTCTCCCCACAGCTGCTAGAATATTTTTCCTTAGACCTCAGAAACAACAGGAACTGCCTCTGATTGATATCACCCTCCCTTCATGCCACACACAGTACAGTTTTATGCAAACAAAAGAAATTTTCAGTAAAATGACACTGATAAATAATAGCATCCAAAATAGATAATTATCAAGATGTGAGTTAGGATATGTATAGAACTGGCCAAATGTCCAAAAATGTATTGATGACTGAAAATATTTAAGCCGTCGGGAATTTTACCTGACCTTCTCACTGAGGAGCTGCACTGTATTTGAATTAATGTTTTGCTACAGAATAACTCAAAGCTTACAATGCTAGAGTTTAACTTTGCTGGAGTATAGCACCATCATCTCACTGATTTTTAAAGCAGACCACATTCGGTATAATGCTTTCACAAAGGAATACTATTTCCTATAATTTATTTATTAATAACCTATTAAAATGTAAATTATCAGTTATATACAAGCAGGTACTTCATCAAAAGAAATAAGGAAATTAGACATGGGCTTTGGTGGTTTTCTTCATTGGAACTTTTCCCAAAGTTGCTTCATTAAAATATTTTCTTAAGGGACTTTATCAGATTTTGGAGGAAATTCAAATGAATAATTGTATTTTATTTGTATTACAGTGTTTTCCACTTCAAAATATATTAAAATGTACTGTGCAATGGTCCTAGGTAATATTTTGTCAGACTTGGAAGCATAGCATTTGAATTAACTCATCTCGTTATATTATTTTAAGGCTACCACCAATGCTACTTTTGATTTTCTAAAATATAATAAAGAAAAAGCATTTATATTGGATATGTACACATATTCTTCACAAGACCATTGACTTAAACTCTGAGCTTTATCTTCCGCATCTGTGGTTAAGACTCTTTTGTTTCAAACTAGAGAAACTAACTCTGGCTGACTTAAAGAGTTGATTGGAGAGATACGGGTTGCTGACATGAAGGGAAGTTGCAGAGCATGGTCAGTCTTAAGGGGCCAATATAGCAGCTACTGCCTCCTCAAGGCACTCTGCTGGCTTGAAGATCAAATTCCAGCAAAGGAGAGTGCAGCTGGCTTGGTTTGGATCACAAGGTTGTTCCTTGCCTAGTAGAGGACAAGACACTTTACATCAAACTGGGTCCAGTGGAGAAAAAAATAATTTTCCTAAATGATATTAATGCAGTATTCCAAAAGCAAAATGGAATAAATGTTTGGAAATCAAGGACAGAGACTGAATACTAAGTGGAAAAAGGCAGAAGAGAAAGTAAAATAAAAATAATAAGGCAAAAAGCTATCGTAGAGGGCAAGGCAGGGTGCCTAAATACTGGATAGGAACTTGTAGTGGGATGCTGTGAACGCAACAAATGTTCAGGACAGACTGTGCAAACCATGAGAAACTCATGGCAGGGATCAGATTACTTGCGGATCCTCCGAGGGGTTCTAAATTTCATATCCAGGCTTACACACAGAGTGAGGCTTGGAGGTCACCGTGAGCTGGTAAAACAGAGATGGCAAAATAGAGATAGCGAGTCATGGCAGAGAATTATGAAGTTATAGAAGCTGAGTGTTTTGCTCAAACTCAGAGTTACTATGCTGTATGTCAGCGGTTTAAAAATAACTATGATACCTCTCTCCAGGAGCAACTAGACAAGCAAGGGAAACAGACATATACATAATAGTTTATCGAAGACTGTTACTAGTCTAATGCATGAAGCAGGTGTGGGTGGGGTCATAGAAGAGGAAATGAGTAAGACCAGTGGCAGACTTCTCCAAGGGAGGCTCTGTGAGAGCAGGGAGATGGCCACTGATTGCTGGCAGTGGGAGGATGCTCCAAGAAGAATTGTTTGGGTGTGAATTGTCTTGGAAGCCATAAGAAGATATCTGTGTTATACTACAGGCCATTTTTTTTAAAAGCATTTTAAAATCAGTCCAGTCAGTCGCTCAGTCATGTTTGCCTCTTTGCGACCCCATGGACTGCAGCACACTAGGCTTCCCTGTCCGCCACCAACTCCTGGAGTTCACTCAAACCCATGTCCATAGAGTCAGTGATGCCATCCAGCCATCTCATCCTCTGTTGTCCCCTTCTTTTCCTGCCTTCAGTCCTTCCCAGCATCAGGGTCTTTTCACATGAGTCAGCTCTTCGCATAAGGTGTCCAAAGTATTGGAGTTTTAGCTTCAGCATCAGTCCTTCCAATGAACACTGAGGACTGATCTCCTTTAGGATGGACTGGTTTGATCTCCTTGCAGTCCAAGGGACTCTCAAAAGTCTTCTCCAACACCACAGTTCAAAAGCATCAATTCTTTGATGCTCAGCCTTCTTTAGAGTCCAACCCTCACATCCATACATGGCTCCTGGAAAAACCACAGCCTTGACCAGATGGACCTTTGTCGGCAAAGTAATGTCTCTGCTTTTGAATATGCTGTCTCAGGTGGTCATAACTTTTCTCCCAAGGAGTAAGCGTCTTTTAATTTCATGGCTGCAATCACCATCTGCAGTGATTTTGGAGCCCCTCAGAATAAAGTCTGCCACTGTTTCCACTGTTTCCTCATCTATTTGGCATGAAGTGATGGGACCGACGCCATGATCTTAGTTTTTTGAATGTTGAGCTTTAAGCCAACTTTTTCACTCACCTCTTTCACTTTCGTCAAGAAGGTCTTTAGTTCCTTTTCAGTTTCTGCCATAAGGGTGGTGTCATCTGCATATCTGAGATTATTGACATTTCTCCCAGCAATCTTGATTCCAGCTTGTGCTTCTTCCAGCCCAGCGTTTCTCATGATATACTCTACATATAAGTTACATAAGCAGGGTGACAATATACAGCCTTGACGTACTCCTTTTCCAATTTCCAAACTTAGCTGTGGCCACAGGACTGGAAAAGGTCAGTTTTTATTCCATGTTGTTCCATGTCCAGTTCTAACTGTTGCTTCATGACTTGCATACAGATTTATCAAGAGGCAGGTCAGGTTGTTTGAAAATTCTCTTTCAGAATTTTCCACAGTTTATTGTGATCCACGCAGTCAAAGGCTTTGGCATAGTCAATAAAGCAGAAATAGATGTTTTTCTGGAACTCTCTTGCTTTTCCTATGATCCAGCAGATGTTGGCAATTTGATCTCTGGTTCCTCTGCTTTTTCTAAATCCAGCTTGAACATCTGGAGGTTCATGGTTCATGTATTGCTGAAGCCTGGCTTGGACAATTTTGCCCATTATTTTACTAGAGTGTGAAATGAGTACAATTGTGTTGGAGAAGGAAATGGCAACCCACTCCAGTATTCTTGCCTGGAGAATCCCAGGGACAGAGGAGCTTGGTGGGCTGCTGTCCATGAGATCACACAGAGTGGGACATGACTGAAGTGACTTAGCAGCAGCAGCAGCAGCAGCAGCAGCAGTGTGGTAGTTTGAGCATTCTTTGGCATTGCCTTTCTTTGGGATTGGAATGAAAACTGACCTTTTCCAGTCTTGTGGCCAAAGCTAAGTTTTCCAAATTTGCTGGCATATTGAGTGCAGCACTTTCACAGCAAATAGTGTGCATCTTTTGTCAAATAACAAAAAATAGAGCTCTTGATTAAAAGAGGTGTGTGTAAGTAGCTCAGTCATGCCGATTCTTTGCGACCCCATGGCCTGTAGCCTGCCAGGCTCCTCTGTCCATGGAATTCTCCAGGCAAGAATATTGGAGTGGGTTGCCATTTCCTTCTCCAGGGGATCTTCCTGACCCAGGGATTGAACCTGGGTCTCCTGCATTGCAGGCAGATGCTTTACCATCTCAGCTACTAGGGAAGCTCAATTAAAAGAGCAAGCATTAAAAGACATTTGCTTCTTGGAAGAACAGCTAAGAAAAACCTGGATAGACTGTTAAAAAGTAGAGACATTACTTTGCCAACAAAGGGCCCTGTAGTCAAAGCTATGGTTTTTCCAGTAGTCATGTATGGATATGAGAGTTGGACTATAAAGAAAGCTGAGCATCGAAGAATTGATGCTTTTGAACTGTGTTGTTGGAGAAGACTCTTGAGAGTCCCTTGAACTGCAAGGAGATCAAACCAGTTAATCCTAAAGGAATTCAGCCCTGAATATTCATTGGAGGACTGATGCTGAAGCTGAAACTCCAATACTTTGGCCCCCTGATGTGAAGAACTGACTCATTTGAAAAGACCCTGATGCTGGGAAAGACTGAAGACAGGAGGAGAAGGGGATTACAGGGGATGAGATAATTGGATGGCATCACTGACTCGATGGACATGCGTTTGAGCAAGCTCTAGGAGATGGTGAAGGATAGGGAAGCCCTGGTGTGCTGCAGTCTATGGGGTCACAAAGAGTCAGACACGATTGAGCAACTGAACAACAGCAACAGAGCTCTTAAAGAAGGCTCTGTTCCCGTGTCTATCAGGAGGCCTTGGAAATTCTCTCTGGATCAGGTAGAGGGTCCCTGGCCCTGAGCACTATCTAGTCTTTCTATCGCTCCTAGTGGTGGCCCTTAGGCTTATGCCAGGGGACTTCACGACCACAATTTCAAAATACCAGAGCCCTGCCACTTTTCCTGGGCTGCCAATCTCATGGACAGGGGAGCCTGGTGGGCTGCCATCTATGGGGTCATACTGAGTCGGACATGACTGAAGCGACTTACAGCAGCAGTAGCAAAGAGTGAAATATAAGCTATCTGATTCATTATTTGAAATCTATTATTTCCACTTTTCCCCTCCTTTTCTGTTCTCTGTGAGTGTATGTGAGCTGTATACAGATTTATTTTTCACCAACATGAGTTATATTCCCTAAGCAATTGCAGAAAATGGTGACAAAAAATAATCTTTAGTGCACAATGGGCTTCCCTGGTGGCACTAGTGGTAAAGAACCCTCGTGCCAATGTAGGAGGTGTAAGAGACGCAGGTTCGATCCCTGGGTCTAGAAGCTCCCCTTCCCTACTAGTGTCTTCACGGGTCTCCCCAAGTCTCTTATGGTGCACCCCTCTGCATGTGAGGGGTGTCAGAGGAAAGAAGTCGGGTACCCTGGCTGGATGGGGAGGGTAGCTCAGTTTGGAGCAGATTGGGATGATCCAGAAAACTGATCTATCTCATTTATCAGAAGCAGAAGCTCAGGGCCCAGTGTTGCCAAAAAAAAAAATGTAAGCTGCTCCTGGAGAGGGTGGAGGGATGCAGGGTTAGGGCTCCGGCTGACATTCGAACTACAGGTGTAGCGCAGGTGAGAGCTGATTCGAGTATCAGCAGATGTGGAGAGGGAAGGGTCTGGAGAGGAGCAGAGAGATCCGAGTGACACGGGGGTGGTGAAACGGGCAGTTAGCGGAGGCAGAGGGGAGAGGCGCTGCTGTTTCAGAGGCCTCTGGGTTGTGGGACTAGATGAATGGCAATTCTGTAGATGAAAATCAGGTATAGAAGACAGAGGGGGTTTAGAAGGGAAGATGTCATTCTTCACAGTTTGCGAAGTGTTAGGCTCTTAATTAGGAACCAGGAGAGGGATCTGGATTGAGAAATAGGAATCTAGAGACCCCCATGTAAGAGAGAACTTGAGATCACACTGTTGACATGCATGCTAGCATCCATCTTGCCTCTTTCAAACTTCAGTTACTTAAAAGGAATGTGAAATGTGTATTAAAAAAAAATAGAGGACACTAAAGAGAAAGACATGTTTTTAGTCATTCAGAAGCAGTCAGGAAACAGGAAGACATTAGGGCCTCCACCCAGGACACAGAGAAAGAGCCTATGGAAGTTAAGCAGAATCAAAGGAGGAGAGAAGGCATAAGTCTCATCCTTTACATGCTAGATTCTGTTTAATGCCATATCCCCTCACCTAGGCGGACCCTGAGACCTCACACACGTGTTCCCTCAGCCCCCCTTCCAGGGCAGGTGGATGATAAGGACTGAGCATGGCAAAGGCGCGTGAAGGGACCCACTGAGTGGTTTCACCAGCAGGAAGCCCGCCCTCCTGCCTGCAGAGGGGTGTCTCAGCGGAGGGGCCTCGTGCTTGCCAGCTGCCTGTGCGTCTGTGCTGCCCAATGGGGGCTGCAAAGGAGCAAGATGGGAGCTGAGAGGCTTCCCTGCAGATGTGCAAATGGGCTCAACAGGCTGCCCCAGCACACTCCCCCCAAGTCAAGGGCAGACTCCAGAAAGTCGGTTCACAGGAGGGATTCTCCCAGCAAATTAATTCTCAGTAATAGATTAAGGGCATTGGGAAGCCCTATGGGTTGGGTTTAGTTTACCCAAGTCATTACTTCATGAACCTTATAAATTGGGCTCTTCTTTTGGATATTGGAATGAAATAAAGTGGAAGAAGAGCAGAGAGAAATTATTTTAACTTCTGAGTGCAGGACACAAACTAGTGAGACTCACACCTTTCCACAAACATTAAATTCCCCTCATATAACTTGCAATTACTGGCAAGTTAATTGGTTTTAGATCTCAATGTTATCACTTCCTGTAGGAAGCATAAGATGAGTTTGTCGATATTCCTGGCAATATATTATACACATGCAAGCATTTAAGGAAAAATAGAAATAAATAGCTGTATTATGGAAAACTTTCCATTTGAATATATCTATCCAACCACAGACAGAGAAACCAGAGGCCCACAATGTTGCCTGGAAGGATGAGGAGGCAGAGGTAAGGTGTGTGTGTGTGTGTGTGTGTGTGCACGTGTGTGCACGCCACATGCCTATGTGTGTGTATGGCATGTGTGTATTAGCAGAACTTTCCTTTTTTATGGAATCACAAAGGCTGGAGGTGTAACTGTTTCCTCATAATACCATTCACCCTTGGAGAGGAGACTGAAAAAAATGAAGAGGTATATATACAAAAAAGAAAGTAGGCAAGAGAGATAATTTCTAAAATTACTGAAAAGTAAAAGTAAGGATTATAGCAATATTTTTTTTTCTTTTGAGTTTGTACTTAAAGCTTAAGCCAGATCACAGTAGAGTTGCAGAGCAATGCACCTGATTTTATGTCTTCCCAGGATGTACTATCGTGCAGGTGACCAGGAAGATCAGAAGACACGTGAGAGATGAGACAAGGCAAAGAGAGCTTACACTGGGGGGAATAATGGCTGCTAAATGAGTAAATATGGACTCAATCAGATATGGACTCAATCACAATTAGTGCAGAGAGAAGCGTGAGATATGTTGAGCTGCCTGGACATTGTTTAAAACAAGTGGGTATTTAAAGAATAATTGTTAAATTTAATGGTGGAATTGGGAGATACATGTCTTTTAGATTCAAGTCTACAGTGACTGAAGTATGTGAAAAAGTGTCAATGTGTGAAAGCAACCTACAAGGCCCATACTTGTACCTTTAATGCATTTTAACATTAAATGTTTCTTTTTCTATGTAGGAGCTTAAATGAGATAATTCTCTTTACTCAGGGGGTAGCATAAATTCTATACAATATATAGTATTTTTATAAAAATATTTTCTCCTAAGAAGTATGCTGTTGTACTACAACTTGATGAAGACCAAAAGAACTGTAAAACAAGCAGAACTTGCTGGAATAATTTAGAAGCAGGATTATAGCATGCACAGAACCGGGCAGCCCTGGAGAAGATTTGAACCTTGGCTCTGTCATTTTCTTGCCATGACATTTTGATCAATCACCTGTAGCAAGAGGATCATTATGCCTCTTTTGCTTGGTGATGGAGCTCAGTAAATAAACTAAGGAAAATCACCTGGAGGCTAGTCCATGCTTAATGTATTAGAAATTTAGTCTGAAATAGTCTTTTCTGCAGATAAGGAAAGTGAAGTTGAAAAACTCTGTGCCCGTGAGTGAGCATTAGAAGCTGGCCCCACTCCCAGACCTAACTAGGCTCTAAGGAAGGTCTTCTGACATCACCCCACAACCATGACAAAGTGAATATTCTTTTCTTTTAATGTGATACCTTCAAGTCAAAGATCAAATTCCCCATGATCATTGAAAATCTAACATATGCCTGGTCTTACTTTTCCAAAGCAAAGGAGACTGAGACTGTGAGCTGTGACTTCCTCTCCTTTCAAAGGGACAAGGGTATTCCTCACAGAGTTTCTAACGTTGTGTGTGATAAAGAAGCAAGTGCACGGCTTAGAAATATGACCCTTACAAGTAGCTGAGGCAGAGAAGTCCCCTAATGATTCAGGGAGAGGGACAGGAGAGGCTGGCTGGCTTGCAAATGAGGGGTGTGGGAGTCGGTTTCGGATTTGCAGTAGTGCTCTGAGCAAGGGTCCTCTTTGTACTTTTGCAGTCACCCACTAGACTTCAGAAGAAATTAGGTCTCACCTAAACTGGATTTTCTCCAAATACATTAGCATTTGTACAATCTTGTCAATGTTTGGCAATTTGCTAATTAGTAATAGGATGTCTTCCATAAATTAAATCATGTATTATTGCTGCTGAATTGACCTATAACAAGCCAATCAAGGAGTACTTCTTGTATATAGGTTCGATTTTTATTCTGGTGGGAACACCTCAGTTAGCAAACATAATCCAGTACTAGAAGGTGGATTACAATGACTTTTTTACTAATTCAAGAAAATGAGAATTTACAAAAATATAGCAAAATGTTAGGAAGCAACTGTTGTTTTTCTGATTCACTTACACTCAAGTATTGGCCAGGAATGATTTGTCTCTTTAACAAGTAGTAGAAAAAACAAAGCTTTAGTAAAACAAAGCTTTAGTAAGGAAAGGATAATTCTTTCTCAAGAATCATTAAGAATTAAGCAACCAAAGACCGAGATTTAAGTATTTTACTTCATAAGACCCTTTAATCTTTCCATTATACGAAGCTTCAAGTATTTTCAGAAGTTGAAGGAGAAAACATTGAGCTGGAATTAAGCAGAATAACATCTGGCAGTTGGAGCTAGATACTCCCAGGTGTATCTCTGGATTATTTATTTGACTGCAGCTTCAACTGATGCTCCTGGTTTTCTTTAGGTATTTAGATAAATACAGATATTCATGAATCTCACACTCTTGCTTTACACCTCCTCACAAAGAGGATCCTCCAGTTGGTCCTAACAGAATCATTATTAAATGGATGAACTTAGTATTTTTAAATCTGCTTAATCTTTAGGCAGGCTTCCCTGGTGGTTCAGATGGTAAAGAATCCTCTTGCAATGCAGGAGACCTGGTTTCAATTCCTAGGTTGGGAAGATCTGGAGGAGGGCATGGCAGCCCACTCCAGTTTTCTTACTGGAGAATCTCCAAGGACAGAGAAGCCTGGTGGGCTACAGTCCTTGGGGTCACAGAGAGTCAGACATGACTGAATCACTAAGCACAGCACAGCATACCTGTAAATATTGTTGATCTGTGTTTGCTGAAAAGTTCTCAAAGGATTGAATTCGGGGCTTCCCAGGTGCCGTTAGAGGTAAAGAACCCACCTGCCAATGCAGGAGACTAAGAGATGAGGGTTCTATCCCTGGGTTGGAAAGATCCCCTGGAGAAGGAAATGGCAACCCATTCCAGTATTCTTGCCTGGAGAATCCCATGGACAGAGGAGCCTGGAAGGCTGCAGTCCATGGGGTCACAAAGAATCAGACACGACTGAAGCGACTTAGCACAATCTTTAGACATCTGCCATGTAACTGTATAATTTAACTGCAATAAAATTTGGATACATCCGTTTTCCATTTTAATTGGTTTGAGAAGACAGAGTTATGCTTTTTGTAGGTAATTACGCAAATACACAGGAAGGAAAAACAGATTTAAGTGCAAATTCATGTATTTTTGAATTACTTCTCTAAATACATATGTACACAGCAAACCATCACCATCACATTAGGATTTTACCTTTAATGATCTAGTCCACCTAAAAATGAAGTAGGCTCACAATTTCTCATCTTAAATGATCTGTTTATAGTTCTAAGTTTACTATTTTCTTTAGGTTGAATCCATTTAAGAAAGTATATACACCTCTCCAATTCTGTTTCTAGGCTCACTGAGGTGAACAATCATGAACACAGCATCTAGATAAACAGGCTAAAGACCTAAGCCTCTATAAAAATAATAGGAGCAATGTTAAAATTTTATAACTGCAGAAACTTTTCCCCAGGGAACACACTTAAATCAACACACAATATCACCGCATCACAAATGGAGCTGCTGAAATCATGAAATCATTCCTGGAAGTCCAGCAGCCATATACTGAAGAGAGTTTCGAGGCATCACCCATAATTCACCAGTCAAATCTCATTTCCAGGAGACTGGATGTTGTGATAGGCTGTAAATTCTGGCTCCATGGACTCGATCAGGATCTCCGCTGTCTCAGCCTCGTCCTCCGCTCCTGGGCATCCGTAGTGAAGGCGGGGGTGTGCAGCAGCGGCGCTCACGAGCCCAGCAAGCACGGGCCGAGGGCCCTCCACCAAGCTGTCCCCCGCCCGCGGGCTCCTCCGCCGGTGGGTGCGTCTACTCACTGGCTTTCTTTTCTGAGGGGAGACCTATGAGAACCAACGGGAAAATGTTTCAGATTGAAAAGTAAAGATTCATTTCTTTTCCTCTGGCTTAGGGCTAACATAAACTTTGAGGCTGGCAAGAAAAGAAATACTTTATTCATGAGCCCCTACAAGTTTACACTGCGAAATCAAGAGAAGGCAAACAGGGGGTTATTATTTTCAGCACTGACATATGCATACTATTTCCTGAAATCACTTGTGGCCACTTCTGATCATGCCTGAGGAGGAATGCTCTGGCCTACTCCTCATTCTTGCTGGCATTTTTGTGGCTCTGGCATTTGCTTATGAAAGTGAGTTATATATGTTACTATTGGATTCAGTACTCAACCCACAGGAGATAATTGCCAAATATACTGCTTTAAAAATATGGTACTGGGTGCATTATTGCCAAAGTCATCGAAAAGATCAGAGTTGGTAAGATATAAATGCGTATCATGAAAACCAACATAAAAATTTTGGAATTTTAGTAGGAGCAGGAAAAAAATGCCACAAACGAGTGCCATAGGGAAGATAAAATCGAAGAAGTTCACTCGTGGCAACAGAATTAAAAAATCATATGAATGCCAAGAAATGGAGTTTTCCTGATTGATGATAAGGATTTAGTATGCTAAATGTTTTATATTTGCTGCCCTGCATTTGGCATTTCAAATATATGCTAAACTAACATTTTAGTAACAGGAAGATAAGAAGTTACTTTTTCCATGTTTAACAAATATTGTTCTGAGAACTGTGGTCATTACATAAAAAAAATCCACTGGAAACCACAAATCTTATAGAAGAAAACATAGGCAGAACTTCTTTGACATAAATCATAGCAATATTTTTTTTGATCTGTCTAAGGCAAAGGAACAAAGGCAAAAATAAACAAATGGGACTTAATTAAACTGAAAAGCATTTGTGCAGCAAAGGAAACCAGCAACAAAGTGAAAAGACAAGCTACTGAATGGGAGGAAAATACTTGCAAATGATTTGAATAACATGGGGTAAGCTAACATATATAAATAGCTCATATAACTCAACATGAACAAAAAATTGAAAATGGACACAAGATCTGAATAGACGTTTTTCCAAAGAAGACATTTGACCAATAGGCACATGAAAAGATGCTCGTATCATAATCATCAAAGAAATGAAAATCAAAACCACAATGAGAAATCAGCTCACACCTGCCCAAATGACTGTCATCAAAAAGACCACAGATAACCAATGTTGGCAAGGAAGTGGAGAAATGGTAAACCTTGGACACTGTTGGTGGGATGTTAGTTGGTATAGCCACTGTGGAAAACAGCACAGAATTTCCTCAAAAAAATTAAAAATTGAACTACCATATGATCCAGCAATTCTACTCCTGGGTGTTAGCCAGAGAAAACAAAAGCACTAATTCAAAGCAATATAGGTATCCCAAAGTCCATTGCTTATAAAGATTAGTATTTGTCTAGGAATGTATTTACTACTTGCATATGTTCCTGTACATGTAAATGTACTTTTGCATTCTATTTAGTATTCTTGCAGCAAAATCACTTAGTTTACTGACACGTTGACCTTTGGAGTATTAAAGGTGAGGTGGCATTTCTCCTATAACTCTTTTCTAACACTCTAGAAACAGGCATAAAATTACCTGTCTCTAAATTTCAGTTAATTCTTCTCTATTCACTAAGAAAGTAAAATATTTTATAAAAGAAAAATATTGTTTTGTCCATTGGTATTGAAAATTGTACAATGCACAGTCTCTAAGTTTCGCTGTTTTCTTAAATTTCTTGAGTAGTTTTTGCTATTTACACTGGTTCTGTTATGTCTTCATACAACTGGGAACTGTAAAAAGTCCAACTAATCTAAGCCATTTACCAATGTAAAATCACCTGTAATGTTTAAATATAAAAACAGTTATTAAAGACACAAACTGAGAAATGTAGATTCTGACTTTCAGGACAGATCATTAGAATTTATTTAAATACAATAAATGCAAAGTACGATACTACTACATTTTACTTAATATGGCTTAGCGGTTACAATGTGGGCTTTGGAGCCCAACTGTGGGGTCGTGTCTGTGTCCCAGCCACATGGGGTTCGACAAGTTACATGATCTTTCTGCTCCTTAGTCTCCACATTTGCAAAACAGGACAACGGCGGTCCTCATTTCACACAGTTGCTATAAAGTTTTGATGAGATAATAAACATAAAGCACCTAAAATAGTTTCTAGCATATAGTCAGTGTTATAGGGTGAACTGTGCCCTCTTTAAAAGATATGTTTAAGTCCTTGCCCTGGAAACATGTCCTTATTTGGGAATAGGGGCTTTGCAGATTAACATAAGGCTGTACTGGATTAGCCTAATCCAATGTGACTGGTGTCCTTATATATATAAGAAGCGGAAAATTGGACAGACACAAAGGGAAAATAGCCACATGAAGACAGACACAGATTCAGGTTATGCCACCCCACCCAGGGAACATCTGGGATGACTAAAAGCTGAGAGAGGCAAGGAAGGACCCTCCCCACCTTGTAGGCTCTGAAGGGCGCTTGACCCTGTCAACACCGAGATTTTGGATTTCTACTTCTGAGAATAAATTATGTGAGAGCATAAATTTTTGATGGGATAAGACACCTAGTTTGTGGTATTTTGTTATGGTCGCCCCAGGAAATGACTTCAGCCATTATTCTATTAATTACTTGACATTGGAAAGGCCAGTTAGAATGGTTGGGCTTTGATCTTCCGTATTGTAAAGAAATACTGATGTTTGCTTACAACACAATCTTGTATGCCTACATTCATGCGGTTCCAAATATGTAAGAACTGAACTCCAGCTTATTAGACAAACTTTAACTCTACACTATATGAGAATTTTGGAAGGTACAGGAGTGATTGGCATATAATACACTCAAAAACCATAGCCTTGTAACATTTCAGAAAGGAGGCAACAATGTGTTTTCACGGTTATACTAACTCTACTGTGCCATAATTGTTCTGGAAACATGGAAATCATTTTGCATCCCATTCTGATAACGGATAAAATGAGATTGAAATATTCGTTGTATCACACATTTAAACAGAAACTGTGACCCATTAACATCTGTGGACTTCAAAGTAGAAAAATGCCATTACTTAATGCTATGCAGAGAGAAAGCCAGGAAACTCTCAAAGATTTGAAAACCTTATTTAAATCTTTAGCTCTAAAAGATTTGCTTTTCAGTGTGTTATTTTAAAATAACCACGGATGTAACTGAGAGCAAGGCTGAGCCGACGACTGTCCCATGTGTACTAAATACCTGCTGACCTTACTGCTCAGCCAGGCAGCCCTTTCCTGTGCCTCCTCCCCTCTTCAGAGCACCCAGCTCTGGCCCTCCTCCAGCCAGACTCCCTTTCACTACGTGAGCCTGCCTCCCTTTAGAACAAGTCCCAGTCCTGCAAGGAGGCCCACAGCTTCTCTGCCAGGCGACCCTGGGTCTGCTTCCAGGCCCCATGTGGCCTCTTCTGCTGAGTATATGGATGAAGGGGTATATGGATGAAGTTGGGATGTGCCCGCTGGGCTGTTCTCAAATTCACACTCCAGACCCCTCCCAGGGGGATGGTGAGAGGGCACGGGTGGGGCCACTGCCCAGATCATTCCATGCCGCTGTGTTCTGGCACAGAGCTGATTGAAATCTGAGGGCTCTAAAGCTGACACTGGCCTTCCAGCTTCATTTATCAATAGGAAGATCGACATATTTTGGGATTCCCTGGTGGCTCAGATGGTAGAGTCTGCCTGTAATGTGGGTGACCTGGGTTTGATCCCTGGGTTAGGAAGATCCCCTGGAGGAGGGCACGGCAACCCACTCCGGTATT
This sequence comes from Aepyceros melampus, assembly GCA_006408695.1. Lineage (NCBI taxonomy): Eukaryota > Metazoa > Chordata > Mammalia > Artiodactyla > Bovidae > Aepyceros > Aepyceros melampus. Next base: position 86,634 of record SJXQ01007187.1, on the reverse strand, counting down.
CTAGCCTGGAAAATCCCATGGACAGAGGAGCTTGGCCGACCACAGTCCATGGGTCACAAAGAGTTGGACATGACTGAGTGACTTCAATTTCACTTTCTTTTGCACCCACCTTTGAAAAATCAGAAGGTCCCATGTGTAAAAATCAGAGTCACTATTTAAGGTTAAATTATAATAAGAGGAATCACAAAGGAAGATGCTAAGGTAAAAATATCCTACATATATTGAGGTCAGAAAAATAGATCTGTCATGAGTATAGGAAATTAATAAAAACCAAGAACTAGGACAATCTATAAAGCACATGTACTAATTAACATTAATTTAAATATCCATATTTTAAAAAGGATCATTTTTATTTAAACAAAAGAGTTAAAGTATTTATTATATGAGTAAAACTTAGAGCAATTTTCAGAAATAGTTTCTGTTTATAGATTATCAAAAACAGAGTATCATTTTTCTAATTTTCTCCCCACTGCTTGAATTTTTGGTATTTCTGGCCGCAAACACAGGCCATATTGACTAGCACTATATTCTTGAAAAGTGGAGAATAAATATATTATTCATATAATGAGACAATAGAAATATCTTTATAATAAAAAGATTTTAAACCTATATATTTTAAACAATACCACAAAATTATTTTCAAGAATTCTGAGCAATTTCATTGTCTCTACAAAGCAAAAGGAGCTTTCCAATTAAATGAAACAAAAACTAACAAGAATTACTACTGAAATTAATTAATGGTACATGCAATGTCTGTGACAGGGTGATTTCAGAGCTTCTGCCAAGTCTCAAGACCTGGCTTGACCTTGGAAATAGCATCAGCTTTGGAAACTAGAAGAGGAGCAGGTAGCTTGTAAAGTAGGGCATTTCTCTCTATGATGGTTCTCTAGTCATGATCAACCTTTTCCCTGCTATAGACAAGCCACCGTTAGCTGCAGAGCTGTGTTGGTATGGAGGTCAGGTTTCAAATGGTAATATCCCTTCAGTTTCTGCCAGGACTGCTCAAGCAAGATTTATCTTACGACACATTTATTATGCGCTTATCCTTACTTGGGCTCCCCTGGTGGCTCAATCAGGAAAGAATCCGCCTACAGCGTGAGAGACCCGGGTTTGATCCCTGGGTTGGAAGATCCCCTGGAGGAGGGCATGCCAACCCACTCCAGTACTCTTGCCTGGAGAATCCCATGGACAGAGAAGCCTGGTGGGCTAAAGTCCATGGGATTGCAAAGAGTCGGACACAGCTGAGCGACTAAGCACATTCTTACATAGCACTATGTCCTTTACCAGTGAGAGTCTAAGAGTCGAATGAGAAGCACAGATAATACACGCTATGACTTCCTAGGAAGAGGAGATTATTGAGGGTTAGGTACTAGTCCCATAACTATCCAAGATAAGACCCCAATTGTCATTTTTATATCTATCATTTTAGAAAATGTTTAATATAGTGAGAGAGGTAGGTTTAGGGCACTATAGGATGGGATTCAAAGCACAGGTTTTGAAGTCTTAATGTACCTGAAATCTAATTCCAGAGCTAAATCTTCCTAATCAGTTTCCTCATCTGTAAAATGGTTACTTTATAGCATTGCTGTGAAGATTAAAACAATGTTTTAAAAGTACTCAGGTGCTACATGATAAAGGCTAATTTTTCATTGTAATTTTACACCTGTAGACCATGTCACACAACATGTTTTACATCACAAAGCTCTATATTTCTTACCAAATAGACAAAAATCAGTTGCTCTCACACACTGACTATAAAATTATATATTTGCATATTATTTAGTTTCTGAAGGGCATCACAACTCATTCCTGTTTTATATAGTTATTAGGTTCTATGATATTGGTCCAAGATGAATACAATAATAATATATAAGTGGCTTTATGATATTATTGAATTTTCTACTGTATAATTTTTTGTCTAGTGATTAAACTCCAACTCAGGAGAAAATATGTTTAATACTCATTCCAGATCAATATAATATAAAATGGGAAATTATAATTGGGTGGCAACTCAGCTGTCGTATAATAATGGATTTCAAAAACAAAGACATTATGCAACAACCATTATGGTTAATAGGATGCCTTTCAATTAAAAGCTCTCCATTAAGACTTGAACCCAAGAACCTTATTAAAGCCAATGGTTATATTAGTAGTAGAAAAGAAAAAAGAAAGTACTGCAGTCTTCTGATAAATATATAGACATTTTATTATAGAGTTCTCACTCTATCTTTCTTCGGCATAACGCTACTGTTAGTTGTGGCCTTTGCCACTCCCACTCCTATATACAGCTGTCAAGGTTGTGTACTGCACAGCTGTAGGAAGCTCCGTTTATGCAGACTACCATGAAAAGCCCCTGGACTTGTGAAGTCCAACTTGTGAAGTTGCCAACCAGAGAAAGTACATATGGTATCCCTGGCCCCTACTTCCACTCCATACTGGACTCCTTGTACTAGAAACTAGAATTCTGTGGCCTCAGATATGAACTAAAGGAGAAAACATTTCAAGCATGGCCTGAAACTGGAATATGGCTTGTTTGCAGCTTTTCTAGATAGATTCCAATATCTGGATACTAACAACTTAAAGAGTTACAGGTGTGTGTCATGTTGCAATTTTTAAACATGTAGCAGACATTGCTGACTTTTGATGCATGTGATGAGAACAGAAGTGGGATTATGATTATAGCCCAGTTTATTCAGCCCACTTCTGGGTGGCCTCACGAGGGCAGAGAAGCAAGCAGCAGAATGTCTAGCAGGTTCTGAAAAGAAAGAGGAGCGTGATAAACCAGAGAAAAATAAGACAAAAGAGTATTCTTATTTGTGAGTACTTTGTAAGTGACTTTTTACTGTTTTTCAGCACACTTAAGAGTGGGTGTTGTGGGCAACTCTGGCCTAAACTTGGAGTCTGACATTTAGTCATTAGGGAACTGAGCTTTCGGTTTCGTCTGTCTGTCTGCCAGTGACATTTGAAACATCTGTCTAGCAACCTCAACCTGAAAGAGTGAGGTGCACCTGTACTTCGCAGTAGAATCACGGAACTTTGCTGCTGTTATTGGTATAACAGAGCTCTGCTGGGATCTCTAACCCCAGATGGAATACTGACTCAGACAGAATAGGAACAGAAGTCAGAACTGAGATCCATGCATTTCTGCCCTCGAGCATTTTCTTTTTCTAAAGGAGTTTGATTTAACTCCAGGCGCCATCACATTAGAGCTGTGTTTGCAGCACAACTTTATAGTGGGTTCTCCCCAAGTCCAAGTGAATGCGTGTCGAGTAAACATCCCCCCCAAAGATCCTATTATAATGTAAACATGAAAGAATGCTCAATCCAGCTGTGGTCTTACCACTTGCCTTGTGCTGCACATCTGGCGGAAGCTGGTCAGGAGCATACCTCTGGTAGTCTGGCTGTGAGGAACAATAAAACATTATTATAGCAATATGGGCTGAAAACCAAACACGGTGGCATGTTAAAAATATAGCTGTTCTATGTGGCTTTATTACCCAGGCAACACAAAAGTAGTTGCTACCCAAACCTGTTGCTCCCTTCCCTCATCTCCCTGATCACTGTTACCATCTCCCTACCCACCCCCCTCCTAAATCCACTAAGTGTTCGGTCAGAATTTGGGATTCTGACTTTTTTTTTTTTTTGAAGCAGATGTGTTTTGAATACTGCAGAAGTATAAACACATTTATAAAAACTTACTATAGCCCATAAATAAAATAATTTATCATCAACAAATGCTCTTTTTCAAAACCCTGACACAGGAGGTAACAGGAAGACCAAGACAAAAATGTACAAGTTGAATGTTTGGTTCAAGGAAGAAATCTCAGCCATGAGGGCATAGCTTATGGAGGCTCAGGATGGTAAAGCAGGGAAAAACTTTCCTTTTGTACTGTTCCTCTGCAGAAACTGTTCTAAATTGCTTAGATAGTTTAGACTAGAGAGGCAATGAGAAGACAGGGCACAGTGGGATTCTTCTCTTGGAATTTCTCCTAGATGTACGCCAATTAAGAACACCTAGATATGGAACCTCAGGAAACCTGTCAAATGAATTGCATTGAAATAAACATAAACTATGGGCAGTCCTGGGTGTTCATTGGAAGGACTGATGTTTAAGTAGAAACTCCAACACTTTGGCCACCTGATGCGAAGAGCTGACTCATTTGAAAAGACCCTGATGCTGGGAGGGACTGGGGGCAGGAGGAGAAGGGGATGACCGAGGATGAGATGGCTGGATGGCATCACTGACTCGATGGACGTGAGTTTGGGTGAACTCCGGGAGTTGGTGATGGACAGGGAGGCCTGGCGTACTGCGATTCATGGGGTCTCAAGGAGTCGGACACGACTGAGTGAAGTGAACTGAACTGATGGGCTTCCCAGATGGATCAGATAGTAAAGAATCTGTCTGTCAATTCAGGAGCCGCAGGAGATGTGGGTTTGATCCCCAGGTTGGGAAGATCCCCTGGAGGAGGAAATGACAACCCACTCCAGTGTTCTTGCTGGGAAAATTCCACGGACAGAGGAGCCTGGTGGCTACAGCCCATAGGGTTGCAAAGGGTCAGACACGACTGAACACAGACAAACAAAATATAAACTATAGACCTGAATTTCAAATATAGGTCCAAGGCCAGAATATTGTATTTACTCACTTAGAAAAGAGTAGTCTCAGCTTTACCCAGGAGGTTGGTCTGCTTCCTGCTCCAGATGCTGGTCCCTGCCTCCTCTACCTCTCTCCCCAAGACACAGTGAATATAAAGCTTTTGTTCTGTTATTCAGTTACCACCTGAGAATAACTCAGGAACATTTTCTCTAACAACCAGCCAATAGGGAGCATTTTACAGGGCTGCCAGACCACTGAAAGTAGCCTAAAATTTCAATTTCTGACAAGCATCCTGACAAGATGCTAAGAAATACTGGATCTAGTGCAGTCTGACTCCACTTTACCCTCACTCAGACACCTAGGCTCTTGGCTCCTTTTGGTCCATGAAAAAAACTAAAAGAGGATATGAGATCATCTCTGTTTTTCATCTCCTCATTTATTTTTAGATGTCTCCAATAACATTGGATAAGTGACGTGAGCCTCAGTTTTATATTCCAGCATAGCTGCCAAAAGAAGGTGAATATATCATAATTTCACAAACACTATTGCATGGGCTTTAATTCAGGCTTAGAAATAAGCATGAAACATGAAATATTTTAAAATGAACTCTAGGAGTTTCTGTAAGTTTTTCCTCATACTGAGATTTTGTTTAACTGAATACTGCTTGAAAATGTAGCCATTACATGACTTGGAATCTGGTTTCAAATACAGACCTTTATTTGGTGATAATTTTATGTGATCTGGACTGCCTTATTGCTTGTAATTGATAGGAAAAGACTTATGTGCTTTTGTAGCAGGTGAATTTCTATCTTCTTGAAGATTTGAAGTAAACAATCATTTTTACTTTCAGGCGAATTTGAATGATTCATTGGCTTTCTAGTTAATCTTCCACAAGAGCATTTCCCCCCAATTCCCTAACCTGTAGACAACTAAACTCCTTAGTAAATTTTTATCTCTTTATGTTTCCCACAATATTAATTTCCTTCTATATTCAAAAAAAAATTAGAAATGATAGCTGTGTTTGGAGATTCCCAGAAATGTTTCTAATGAGCAGAAAAAAAGTAAGTAAACAGGTAAAGAAAAAAAATGGAAGGGGGAGAGCAGACAGAAGCACAATCAACAGCAACACAAAAAGAACCAAATTCTCATCTGTGCTCTGTGTCACACCAGGGTCAAGTAAGAGATGCTCATTAAATTCTGACATCCTTCCGCCACCCAAAGAGTAATTATCTCCTCTCTTGGAAAAGGGCTTTTGAGTCAAAAGCCTTAAATACAAAAGTGTGAGAAGTTTCAGGCAACTCTGAACTCCTTGACTGTTCTCCTAGGAAAATCCCAGTTAAAATTTCAGATTCTTTGCATGATCAGAAATATGGTTAATAAGTAAGGGAAAAGAGATTGTCTGAGCCAATCCAGAATGAAGAAAAATGCATGATTTATTTCCTGCATAACGATTCTGTCTATGTAAGCGAAATAGAGAATAGAGACAAATTTCCAAACCATGGGGGAGGGTGGATGGAATACTGCCATTGAGAAGGAAAGAGAGGGTGTTTTGGGTCTGACTTATTCAGGTTGACTGTTCAAATCAATTCCACTCACAAATAATTGCTTCATTATTCAATTCATTTTGCCTGGGTAGACACAGCCATAGAAAGCAACTTAAGTGGGTCACTTTTTCTTGAATCCTTTAAGAATACCCTTTCAATTGGAAAATGTCAAAGACTATTTTGCACAGATGTAACCATATTCACAGTAGTTGAATATAAGTTTACAACTGAAAAAGGCATCTCCCAGACTGTTTTGTTATGTTCGCTTTTCTTTTCTTTATGCACAGAAATGTCTTCTTTGGTAGAGTCAGGTGTGTCATTAAAAATGACCCATATCAAATGGTATGTTTGTTCATGGAATTTTGGCTCAATCTGATACCTTTCAGTGAATGTATTAATATTTGTATATCCTGTAGTTGCAGGGTTCCAAAGATACTTAGAGTGTACATTGACCACTGTAACTCTGCAAATCAGAGCCCAAGATAAATAGAGGTTCTTTTTGTAGAAAATAATATGTGCCAGTATTCCAGAAACAGACATCATTTCTACCAAAGGGGAGTATTAGCGCGTATTAGAGCACAGCACTTGATGCTGGAATGAAGGCTCCTACTTACTGGGTGCTTCTGTAGGTCCTGCACAGCCCCAGGGCTCATCGGAAGGTATGGATCCCTCAGGCAGAAATTCCAGTCGCAGTTACAGGTTGGAAAACACCTCTGAGGAGAAGAAGGCTGTCAGTTCACCGAAAGCAGGTGCAACTGGGGAGTCATACTGACCCTTGCTTTATACAACCCCGAGGTTTGGTTTAGCCTAAATCTGGCATAATCCAAATTCAAGATAGGAGGTCTGTCAATGCAGATACTGAGATAGATGAAGCCACAGGCCAAATTTTATTCAAAGTGAAACTATAGTTATTTTTCCATGTTGAAGATACTAAAAATACTTGAAAACTGTATATAGAGTTAACTTTATGTTTCTGAGTTATCTTCACAGAGTCCTCACTTAAGAAGAACCAATCTTTAAGTCATAAAACAAATTTTCCTAAACTGCAGCCAGAGACTCCAATGACATAACTAATGTCCAGAGAAGAAATGAGGAATTAAGAGAAATAATATTCATTCCTAAGTCTACTAGAGAGCCAGTGGAATGGAATGCTCTAATGCCCAAGAAGATATTCTTTCTCAAAAGAAGGATGCAGTCTTTGATGCTGTTTTCCACTGTTGGTGTAAGCAACTGTATGAACTATCAAGGAAATATATTTCTCAGGTGTTTGTAGTCTATGAAGAAACTTCTGTTTGCATGAACACACACTAAGGCATGTGTTCCTGTTGAAACATATTCTGTAAAGCATGTGCTTTTCTTGAGTGTTAGGGTCTAGAGACCTTGGTACCTAAGTATTATCTCTCCAACAACATTTTAATTGATAATGAAAAACATGAGTTGTCCTAGGCCCTCTGTAGCAGGACTTGAATTTGCCTTTAATTGGGACCATAAGAAACTGCTGCATTTGGGAATATATGTGAGTAAAACTCAGAGTTGGCATTTCTAATATGAGAAGAAAGTTGTGAGTAAGGATCAACATACCTGTTTTAATTGCCTCTCTAGGTTTTCTTTTTCATCTGACAAGCTTTTATCTGTGGACAAGACAAAAGCATTTGTGTGTCAGAAAGAGCTGATGTCTTAAAGCAATTCCTGGCCCAGTTGGCAGGGATCTGCTCAGAAATCCAGGGGCTGAAGCCCTGATAACAATAATGCCAATAAAAATAGTTGAGTTTTGTTTTTTCCAGGCATAAATTGGTTCTATTGTGAAATTTCCAAATGAAGTTTGCAAAGTTGGGTATTTTTAAATTGTTATTCCCAATTATTGGGACCACTGCAATTCTGTTTAGGTTGATGTATTTAGCTCTAGGTGTGAATGTAGATACAGACATAGCTGTGGGCATAGAAATAGCTTCTGCTGCTTATTATTATTTTTTTTTTTGAGGATCCTGCATGCCCCAACTAAGACCCAGTGCAGCCAAAAATTTTAATATTTTTTTAATTTAAAAATTTTTTTATTTTTACTTTATTTTACTTTACATTACTGTATTCATTTTGCCATACGTTGACATGAATCCGTCTCGGGTGTACATGAGTTCCCAATTCTGAACTGCTCTCCCCGCCACCCCCCGCCACCTCCCATCCCTTATCAACTCTCTGGATCATCCTCGTGCACCAGTCCCAAGCATCCTGTATCCTGTATCGAACATAGACTGGCGATTTGTTTCTTACATGATAGTATACATGTTTCAGTGCCATTCTAAAAATTAATATTTTTAGGAAAAAAAGAAACCATACTCATGGTTATCAAAAGGGAAAGTCAGGGGAGGGATAAGTTGGGAGAATGGGATTAACAAATGCATACTACCACACATAAAATTAGCAATAAGGATTTACTGGATAGCACAAGGAACTATTCTAATATAATACATATGGTATAATATTATTTATAATAATATATAACATTTTAATATATGCTATAATAGAAAAGAATTAAAAATAGATACATGTACATATAGGGAGGCCCAATGCTCAAGAAGTAAAGAAATCACCTGCAATGAAAGAGAGGCAGGTTAGATCCCTGAGTTGGGAAGATCCCTAGAGAAGGAAATGGCAACCAACTCCAGTCTTCTTGCCTGGAAAATCCCAGAGACAGAGGAGCCTGGCGGGCCACAGTCCAAAGGGCCGCAAAGAGTCGGACACGACTGAATGCGCACATACACATATATGTGTATGACTGAATCACTTTTCTGTGTACTTGAAACTAATATGATATTATAAATTAACTGTGCTTGTTCTTAGTTGCTCAGTCATGTCCAACTCTTTGCGACCCCATGGACTGTAGCCCGCCAGGCTCCTCTGTCCATGAGGATTCTCCAGGCAAGAATACTGGAGTGGGTTGCCATGCCCTCCAGGGGATTTTCTCAACCCAGGCATAGAACCCAGGTATCCCGCATTGCAGGAGGATTCCCCACCATCTGAGCCATTAAATGTAATCGTACAGTCAATTGCACAGTCAAAAGCTTCCACAATAAATTTTAGAAGTTCCATATGCACTTAATACATGCCAGACACTGATCTAAGTGCTTTACACTTAATAACTCACATTCAAGCCTCCAATACCCCTAAATGACACTTAAAATTATTATTCCTATTTTACAGAAGAGGTCACTGAGGTGTGAGATGCTGAGTAACTTGTTCAAAGTCACAGTTATACTTCATCTGGCAGAGTCACCTCCCCTGAGTCCCCCCAACATCCGACACATCTAAGGAAAGCTGGTTTTTCTTGCGCTCTTTAGTCACGCTGTTGTCATCCCTGAAGTGAAAGTGAAAGTGTTGGCCACTCAGTCCAGTTCAGTTCAGTTGCTCAGGAGTGTCCAACTCTTTGTGACCCAATTCTTTGCGATTTTATGGACGACAGCCCACCAGGCTCCTCTATCCCTGGAATTTTCCAGGCAAGAATATTGGAATGGGTAGCCATTCCCTTCTTGAGAGGATCTTCCCAGCCCAGGGACTGAATCCAGGTCTCCTGCATTGCAGGTGGATTCTTTACCATCTGAGCCATATGATACCTTTCCAAGTCCCACCTATGGAATTATTCTCTCCTTTCAGTTCAGTTCATTTCTCAGTCATGTCTGACTCTTTGCAACCCCATGGACTGCAGCACCCCAGGCCTTCCTGTCCATCACCAACACCTGGAGTTTACTCAAACTCATGTCCATTGAGTCAGTGATGCCATCCAACCATCTCATCCTCTGTCATCCTCTTCTCCTCCCCCCTTCAATCTTTCCCAACATCAGGGTCTTTTCAAATGAGTCAGTTCTTCATATCAGGTGTATTGGAGCCTCAGCTTCAGCATCAGTCCTTCCAATGAACACCAGGACTGATTTCCTTTAGGATGGACTGGTTGGATCTCCTTGCAGTCCAAGGGACTCTCAAGAGTCTTCTCCAACACCACAGTACAAAAGCATCAATACTTTGGTGCTCAGCTTTCTTTATAGTTCGACTCACATCCATACATGACTACTGGGAAAACCATAGCTTTGACTAGGTGGACTTTGTTGACAAAGTAATGTCTCTGCTTTTGAATATGTTATCTAGGTTGGTCATAGCTTTTCTTCCAAGGAGCAAGCATCTTTTAATTTCATGGCTGCAATCACCATCTTCAGTAATTTTGGAGTCCCCCAAAATAAAGTCTGTCACTGTTTCCATTGTTTCCCCATCTATTTGCCATGAAGTGATGGGACCAGAGGCTAAGATCTTAGTTGTCTGAATGCTGAGTTTAAATCCAAATTTTTCACTCTTCTCTTTCACTTTCATCAAGAGACTCTTTAGTTCTTTTTTGCTTTCTGCCATAAGGGTGGTGTCATCTGCATATCTGAGGATATTGATATTTCTCCCAGCAATCTTGATTCCAGCTTGTGCTTCATCCAGCCCAGCATTTCTCATGATGTCCTCTGCATATCAGTTAAATAAGCATGGTGATAATATATAGCCTTGACATACTCCTTTTCCTATTTGGAACCAGTCTGTTGTTCCATGTCCAGGTCTACTCGTTGCTTCTTGACCTGCATACAAATTTCTCAGGAGGCTGGTAAGGTAGCCTGGTATTCCCATGCCTTTAAGAATTTTCCACAGTTTGTGTGATCCACACAGTCAAAGGCTTTGGCATAGTCAATAAAGCAGAAATAGATGTTTTTCTGGAACGCTCTTGCTTTGTCTATGATCCAATGAATGTTGGCAATTTGATCTCTGGTTCCTCTGCCCTTTCTAAATCCCGCTTGAACATCTGGAAGTTCTAGGTTCATGTACTGTTGAAGCCTGGCTTGGAGAATTTTGAGTATTACTTTGCTAGCATGTGAGATCAGTGCAATTGTGTGGTAGTTTGAATGTTCTTTGGCATTGCCTTTTTTTGGGATTGGAATGAAAACAGACCTTTTCCAGTCCTATGGCCACTGCTGAGTTTTCCAAATTTGCTGGCATGTTGAGTGGAGCACTTTCACAGCATCATCTTTTAGGATTTGAAATAGCTCAACTGGATTCCATCACCTCCACTAGCTTTGTTTGTAGTGATGCTTCCTAAGGCCCACTTGACATTCCAGGATGTCTGGCTCTAGATTTTTTTGTATAGTTCTTCTGTATATTCTTGCCACCTCTTAATATCTTCTGCTTCTATTAGGTCCATAACATTTCTGGCCTTTATTGTGCCTGTTTTGCATGAAATGTTCCCTATGTATCTCTAATTTTCTTGAAGAGATCTCTAGTTTTCCCCATTCTATTGTTTTCCTCTATTTCTTTGCATTGATCACTGAGGAAGGCTTTCTTCACTCTTGTTATTCTTTGGAACTCTGCATTCAAACGGGTATATCTTTCCTTTTCTCCTTTGCCTTTCACTTCTGTTTTCTCAGCTATTTGTAAGGCTTCCTCGACAACCATTTTGCCTTTTTGCATTTCTTTTTCTTGGGGATGGTCTTGATCCCTGCCTCCTGTACAACGTCACAAATCTCCGTCCATAGTTCATCAGGCACTCTGTCTATCAGATCTAGTCCCTTGATTCTATTTCTCACTTCCACTATATAATCATAAGGGATTTGATTTAGGTCATACCAGAATGGTCTAGTGGTTTTCCTTACCCTCTTAAATTTAAGTCTGAATTTGGCAATAAGAGTACATGATCTGAACCACAGTCAGGTCCCAGTCTTGTTTTTGCTGACTGTATTGAGCTTCTCCATCTTTGGCTGCAAAGAATATAATCAATCTGATTTCGGTATTGACCATCTGGTGATGTCCATGTGTAGAGTCTTCTCTTGTGTTGTTGGAAGAGGGTGTTTGGTATGACCAGTTCTTTCTCTTGGCAAAACTCTATTAGCCTTTGTCCTGCTTCATTCTGTACTCCAAGGCCAAATTTGCCTGTTACTCCAGGTGTTTCTTGATTTCCTACTTTTGCATTCCAGCCCCCTCTAATGAAAAGGACATTTTTTGGGTGTATTAATTCTAGAAGGTCTTGTAGGTATTCATAGAGCTGTTCAACTTCAGCTTCTTCAGCCTTACTGGTTGGGTCATAGACTTGGATTACCATGATATTGAATGGTTTGCCTTGGAAATGAATAAAGATCATTCTGTCATTTTTGAGATTGCATCCAAGTACTGCATTTTGGACTCTTTTGTTGACTATGATGGCTACTCCATATCTTCTAAGGGACTCTTGCCCACAGTAGTAGATATAATGGTCATCTGAGTTAAATGCACCCCTTCCAGTCCATTTTAGTTTGCTGATTTCTAAAATGTTGATGTTCACTCTTGCCATCTCCTGTTTGACCACTTCTAATTTGCCTTAATTCGTGGACCTAACATTCCAGGTTTCTATGCAACATTGCTTTTTACAGCATCAGACTTTACTTCCATCACCAGTCACATCCACAACTGGGTGTTGTTTTTGCTTTGGCTCCATCACTTCATTATTTCTGGAGTTATTTCTCCACTGATCTCCAGTAGCATATTGGGCACCCACCAACCTGGGGAGTTCCTCTTTCAGTATCCTGTCTTTTTGCCTTTTCATACTGTTCATGGGGTTCTCAAGGCAAGAATCCTGAAGTGGTTTGCCATTCCCTCTCCAGTGGACCATGTTCTGTCAGAACTCCCCACCATGACCTGTCCATCTTGGGTGGCCCTACACGGCATGGGTCAAGTTTCATTGAATTAGACAAGGTTGTAGTCCATGTGATTAGATTGGTTAGTTTCCTGTGACTGTGGTTTTCAGTCTGTCTGCCCTCTCATGGAGAAGGATAAGAGGCTTATGGAAGATTCCTGATGGGAGAGACTGAGGGGGAATCTGGGTCTTGTTCTGATGGGTGGGGCCATGCTCAGTAAATCTTTAATCCACAGCCCTGCTCATCAGCAGAAAATTGAATTAAAGATTCTCTCCTTTGGTCCTCCCATATAGGGTCTTACATTTCTTACATGTAATTTTTGTATTCCAGTGTGTTCACTGGAGTTCAGTCAATTCTCATGACTCACAGTAGTTATATTCTATAAAGTAACCATGAACACTGAAGTAGCAAACACTGAATCATTGCTTCTGGGGAAATGCAGGCTTAGGTTCCTACCAGCCTCTTGTCATGCCATTTTTGTTAATCAGTCAACACATAATCTTGCCTTATGTGTGCTTCTGTTAAAGATACCTTATTTGGTGTTCAGTCACTCAGTAGTGTCTCTTTGTGACCCCATGGACTGCAGTACACCAGGCTTCCGTGTCCTGCACCATCTCCTGGAGCTTGCTCAAACTCATATCCATTGAGTCAGTGATGCCATCCAACCATCTCATCCTCTGTCATCCTCTTTTCCTCTGCCTTCTGTCTTTCCCAGCATCAGAGTCTTTTTCCAATAAGCCAACTCTTCACATCAGGTGGCCGAAGTATAGGGGCTTCAGCTTCAGCATCAGTCCTTCCAATGAATATTCAGGGTTGATTTCCTTCAGTATTGGCTACTGTCAATACTTGCTGTCCAAGAGATTCTCAAGAGTCTTCCCAGCACCACAGTTCAAAGGCATCAATTCTTTGGCAGACTTTTTTTATTGTCCAGCTCTCACATCTGTACATGACTACTGGAAAAACCATAGCTTTGACTATATGGATCTTTGTAGGCAAAGTAATGCCTCTGCTTTTTAACATGCTATCTAGGTTTGCCATTGCTTTTCTTCCAAGGAGCATTGTCTTTTAATTTCATGGCTGCAGTCACCATCCAGAGTGATTTTGGAGGGGAAGAAAATAAAGTCTGTCACCGGTCTCATTGTTTTCCCATCTACATGCCATGAAGTTTAGTAAGTCCTATAGATCCGTAAACAATAGCGCTATATTCATCCCTGAATGAAGCTTATCTGACACATATCTTTTCTCCAGTAGGCAGTTTACAGCTTTCCTGCACTTAGGAACACTGGATAGCACTTCAGCACTAGCTTGAGGGCCATTAAAAAATGAGATCCCCAACAAAAAGCTCAAAAATGTGAAAAATGTGGCACTAAGTAGACCATGAAAAGAACACTTTTTACAGTATGAGAGCTGAAAGAAGAAGGCAGCGTCACCTTTTGGACTTCCACTGGGAATAAGTGTGTTAGGAAGCTCATGTATTTTGCTGCTCTATGCAAGTTCACAAATGAACTTAAAGGTGGTCCAAGAATTGATTTTGGGGTGGCAAATATATTTTAGTGAGTAGGTGAATTCACAAAATTGGAACTTGCAAATGATGAGGATAGACTATATAGGTTCCCCTCACTATACTGTGGGCCTTTTCATAGCATTGATTATTTTTTAGTTCCTTTGCAGCATATAGCAGAATGCCTTGCAGAAAGAAAGCATCAAAATTAGATATCATGAGGCACTGAATGTGGCAGGCTAATTATAAAACAAAATGAAACTATTATAAATTCTCCCTTCCAATAAGCTATTTATGAAATACCTGTGAGCCATGACTTGGGCTGGATGTTGTTGAATAGATTTTGTTTTTTCTTTTTTTCACTTAATCTTGAGAATAACCTTGTCTTGAGGCAAGTATCATTATATTTTACAGGTGAGTATGATGGTGGTAAAGAACCCACCTGCGAATGTAGGAGACATAAGAGACTTGGGTTTGATTCTTGGGTTGGGAAGATTCCCTGAAGGAAATCAGGGCAACCCACTCTAGTATTCTTGCCTCGAGAAGACACGGACAGAGGAGCCTGGAGGGCTATAGTCCAAGGGTCACAAAGAATCGGACGCAACGGAAGTGACTTAGCACGCATATGGTGAGAGGAGTTAAGCAACTTATTTCAGAGACAGAAGTTTTGGAATTACATGAAACATTTTAGAGAACATCTAATTCAATTTTGTCATTTTACAGATGAAGTAAAGGAAGTACAGGAAAAAGTTCAATATTTACTCAAGGTCCTCATCAACTGTTAAAGCAGGCATGAACATCAGACTTTTTTATCCTTAGATTTCTCCTAAACATCTTTCACTTTGCCACACTGACTATTTTTACCAGTCATTGCCTTAAATGATAGGAGGCAAGGATAGGAGGTGATAGCAGGAATCACTGTCCTCAGTGATAGGAGGAATACACTCTAGTATGTAAGCAACTAGTACCAGATTGATTTGACCTAAAAATTCCTTTGGTCAAGTGGTGCATTTGGACTACAGGTAATATACCACTCAAATAACTACTCTATTATATTATGGCATTTAACCTGCTGTTAATACATTTAACACAGATTGTTACCTCATCTATTACATTTTGTGAATTCTATCATACTTTTACCTGAGTAAATGAGACTTTTGAAGAGTAAATGCTTGTACTATCATTATAAAGAAAATTTTGATAGTTTTAACATATTACTAAGATCTTCCTATAGTTCATAATCACAGTTATACAGCACTGTGATTAAACAACACATTCATTTTGTTGATATCAAACAAAAATTACAGATGACACAAAATTACTGTGGATTATAGTCTATAACACAAACAGATGATTGTGTGTTTCTAGCTGTACTAGAGTTTCTATAATGGGAAGAACATTGCCAATCTAGGTAAATACTTATCATCAATCTGATTTAATGTAGTAGAATAAATAAAATTAAAATATGGCAGGAAGTAAAATGATTTGTGCAGTGACAAGTTCAAAGAAATTAAGACAGTTTTGCATGTAAGACATAAAAATTGACAGCAATTTTCTAAGAACAATCAGAACATTTCTCACCCACTGTTATAAAAGTAGGTTCATGAATTACTTTGGAAAAAGCATTTTATTATGTTTTTACCATTATTTTATTCCTTCTAATTTCTTAGAAAGGAAATGGTTGTTCCAAATAATTTTCCATGTGAAATTAGGAATTTAAAGTTAATCCTTAAAAAAGATCTCAGAGAAGAAACTGAATTTAATTAGCAATCTACTTTGTATTAGGAAGAAGAGTATGACAAAAAGTTTAAACTCTCCTCTGAGACTAAGAATCTTGAACTCACGGAGCTGTCACAGCATGTCTCACAAGAATTTCCTATTTGTTGAAACACATTGTATAATTTTGCAAATTAAAAATTTGGTGGTTCCTTTTCTTTTTTTGTGTTCCCTGGTGGCTCAGAGGATAAAGCATCTGCCTGCCATGCGGGAGACCTGGGTTCGATCCCTGGGTTGGGTAAATCCCCTGAAGAAGGAAATGGCGACTCACTCCAGTATTCTTGCCTGGAGAATCCCATGGACAGAGGAGCCTGGAGGGCTACAGTCCATGGGGTCGCAAAGAGTCGGACACGACTGAGCGAGTTCACTTTTTTTTTTCATTTTTCTTTTTTTAAACCTAAATTGTGTTAGCTATATTTCCCTTATTAACATCAATATTTACCCATTATGGCAACTTCTTGAATCTATGTTTAATAAATCATATTGTACTTAATTTTAGCATGCTTACAGTTAATATTCTGTTCTAATAAAGTGGCTTATATTATCTGGCTTCCTTGAGAGTGCTCCAGTTACATTAAATCTGGGAACCCACTGAACAAAATTCTTGTTCTCATTAGCTATATAAATGACATTCATTATGCACGTTTTTGGAAGACACGAACATTCCAATGTAGTCCTTCAAAGAAAAATGGTAAGAATTTAGAAACAACTTCAGTGTATTGGAGTGTTTCGTCTTTGAATTTAAGTGCTATTTAGTTCCAACTCTCATTCTACCAAGATAAATATTATGAGAAAAAAGATCAAAAGAACTGGATTTTGTAAAAGACTTTGGAATCCAATTTCTTGGAAACGCTTTAACATACTTGAGTTAAAAGGAATCGCCAGTCATTTTCATCTCTTTACAAAATTGTTTACAAATGATTTCATCCCAGATGCTAATCTCTCAAAAAAAATGGCCATTAACAGAAGCCAAAATATCTTGATTTTTTAATGAGAAAATAAATATTAAAAACATATGTGCTGGCAAAGATTATTTGAATTTATACCTGAGAATTCAGCCTGTTCAACTGGGATTGAGAAGTCTGAATAATTTGCTGTAGCTCCTCTTTTTCTTGAGTAAGCCTTTCTCGGTCTGATCGCTCCTTTTTGAAGTCTTCTTCATATATTTGCACCTAGGAAATATTAACATGCTGTTACTGCTAGCTTCCTTTTCTCTTAAGCCATTTAAATGCGTTCAGAAGAGATGCTGTCTGGGTTTGTCCAATCTGAGACATGGATGTCCTCTTTTCATGAATTTTTTTTTTATGGTGGGACTCCATCTTGATACCTGTGACTATAATTTCATCTTTTAGTTTGTTTAGAATGGCACTTTGTCAACTTTTTTCTCATTGAGCAGTAATTCATAAGTAAATCCATGGATATTTTGAAAAAAATTCCCTTCACCAATATTTCTATTGCATATTACATGACGGTGAGGAAACCTTGACCCCCCTGACTCATCAATGTTAAGTGTCACTGTTTTGGAACAAATCATTCATCTCTAAAACAAGGCTTTGACATATAAATATTGCTTGAAGTTCTTCAGTCAGTTTACTGACGATAGCTAAGTGAAGCCACTGAATACTGACATGTCAAAGTTTCTAAACAGAAATTATAAGCACAAGTTAAAAGTGAAAGGCTCATGTGTGGGAAAGCAAGGGATGTTTGTTAAAACATTCATGAGAGTTGACCTTTATAAGTAACTGTGGGTGTATAAAATAAAAAAGAGGAACGTTTTAGTGGAATGCCTCTTGACAGGTACTCCAAATACTGTAGAAAAGTAATCAAAACAACCCTGCCCCAGAACAGATTTAATTATGTTTGTTTTAATGGTATAGTGTTGACTGGTGGCTTGGAGACTAGAATGTGGACTAATGAAAACAAATGAAGCTTAAGGAAAGAAGCAAAGGAATTCCTCTAAAACTAGATTTAAATTATAACTTACATGAGAACCTACGTTAAACCACATTGCACCATCATCACCAACAGTGCAACAAATTTTAACTAAAGGATTATTAATTTTAAGTTAATAATAATAGAACAGAGTGTAATAGGCAAGAGAGGAAAAAATGAAACATTTTATATAGCTCTGTATGCAGATACACATATTTAATTTCAAGCCTTTTTTCATCAGAAGCATTGCAAAGGAACTATATGCAGCCAAGTTGACATTTTGTTTTCTGGTGTTGTTGGTTTTTTTTTTTTTTGGTTGAGAGTGGCAGTCAAAAGTCACAGATACAGTTTTATCAATATATAATTAATAAACAATTATCAGAGGCAACTAAAGTGGGAGAAGCCCATTGATTAGAACAGAATACACTAATAGTGATGTCATCACTTAGGTGGCCAATTCAGGCTCAGTTTCTTTGTGAATTTAAATCCTCTAGAGTTTCATGCAGCACTTGGTGGTGTAATGATTGTAGTTACCCAGTTAGAAACGCGCACAGTTAAAATGTGAATGTAGAAAGCTAGCAAAAGGGCCATACAAAAATGAAGAAGATTAATTCTGGTCTACTCTTGGAGGTTATGAAAAAAAGAATACTTGCCACTGTCTCTATCAAATACAAACTAAACCATTACTGTACACACTGCATGTAAGAGCAACTCTCCTGCATGAAATTTACATTATGTGAGAGCAGTGAAGATGACTCGAGTGTCTGAACATAAGCAGTGCCTTTTTCAAAGGAATCCTGGCTTGTACCAACGATACTTCAGGGGTTGAGAATCCGGCAGTTTTAACACTCTGACTGTACCCTTCATCTCTCCATGGGTTTATTTTTAAGCTGTATATTTGATCCTGAATGTAATGAAGCAGATTATTCAAATGGAGTTGATAGAAGAAAAAGATCCAATTTCCGTCAAATGTTCTGCTATTTTAGATTTATAAATAGGTTACATTCTATGAAGTAATAAGAGTAACATAAATAACAATATCACAGTTGCTCAATTCTTCTATGTATTGCATCAAGATTCCTTGTAATTGGCACTTGCTCAGAGCAAAACAGCCAACAAGTTACTCTCAGGGACATCAGAAAATCATACATATACACTCTTTGTTCTATGATATCCTGCCCTGCAAGCTGCCATTGTTAACATATCGCCAACAATGTGTGCTTTGAGGATTGGAATTCCTGTACTTATCAATATCACCTTGGACTGTTCCAGCCCTTTACCTATATTAGCTCATTTTACCTCTCATAGGAAAAGAGATGTGATATGCTCGAATGGCCCTGTGGCTAAGCCAGTTCCAGCTAGATGAACTGAATTTAGGCTCCGGTAGTTTAGGCAGTGCTATGTCCCACAGCGCTGTGCCGCTGATGCATGCAAGAGCTTATCAGAGCATCCTTGACTCTTGCTGTGTACTTGGCAGCGGTGAGTGAAGCAGGGTTGGGGGGAAGGAGGCAGCCATAACTCGTCAGTAAATTCCTAGGCAGTGCCATCCATATGTGGGAGTAGATAAACAGACGTGCCTCCTCTGTGATCAGTGCAGAGTATTCCCTTTTAAACTGCCCTCATTGTTCCAAAGCCTGGAAGGTCTGCAGCTACAGAGGAGCAGCCCAGCTGCTACCACTTTCTGAAAAGGTCCAGAGTTTGGGTTAACAGTGTCTTCGAAATAAATTGTGTCTGCGTGAAAAATCTCTGGAACCAGTGCTAATAGAATTTCACTAAAAGGTTAATTAGCATGCCCTTCTTTTAAGTTGTGTGCTCTTGGGCAAGCCACTCAACCCATCTGAAATTCAATTTTCTCTTTTATAAAGTGTGAGAGTTGGACTAGTTGATCTAAATTTCCCCATAAAGCTTTAAAATTAGGTAATTATAATGAAATACATGCAAAAACCTTTGACACAAAGTGAAAAGCAGGACTTCTAGAAATGCTAAAGCAGCACATGAACGACAGGCCCTAAGTTCTCCTCAAGATTGCTCCACTTTCAACTTCTCACCTGCTGTTTGAGAACTTCTATTTCTGTTCGCATCTCCTCGTGGCTGCACTCCATTTCAGACTTCCCCAAGCGGTCCTCAGGAGATGAAGAACACTCCACTTTCAAGGCATCCTGAAGAGCCTGCGTTATAAGATAAGCACACTGGTGACCTAAAAGTTGCCGCATATGTATTTCTCTGCAATTATTACAATCATCTCAAGTGCACTCACAAGGTAGAAGTTCATTTTTAAAGGCCTCACTAAATAACATTATTCTGATTTTCTAGCATATATGCATTTTTTTCCAGAATCTCTGTCTTTTCTCCATGATGGTGCTTATGTTATTCAACTCTCATTGTTACTTAAGAAGGTTTTTGATATTACAGACCCTCCCTCCCACCTGACTAATCATGGTTGGAAAACAGATACATAGTCTTTCTCTAGAGTCTCTGCTTCAGTCAAATATATGCTCCATCAATAAAGCTCAAACTTTAGGAAGCATCAGAATCACCTGGAGAGGCAGCAAATATGCCCATCCCTGGGCATTGTCCCCAAGGATCCTGAATCAGTATATGTGGGGGTAGGAACTGAAAACCTGCATTCCTCAAAAGCTGCAGCTGATGATCTCGGATGACATTCTGAGTAATATATTTTTGCTATTAACCATGTCTCCTACAGGAGAGGTGGGAATCCATGCAGATTTGTTACCATTAGATCTGTGGCACTGTTCTGCTCTGCACTCCTTCAGCATACCATGCGCTGGCCTAGCTACAGTTATATTTATTCTCCAATAAAACATCCATTAATCCACCACAGGGTAGAGAGTTGTTGTTTAGTCACTAAGACGTGTCTGACTCTTTGTGACTCCATGCACTGTAGCTTGCCAAGTTTCTCACCCACGGGATTTCCTGGGCAAGAATACTGGGGTTGGTTGCCATTTGCTTCTCCAGAGGATCTCCCTGACCCGGGGATGAAACCCGTCTCCTGCTCTGGCCAGATGGATTCTTTACCACTGAGCCACCAGGGACGCCCACAGGTAGAGGGAGTGCCCTGCTTTCTTGACACTCAGTACAATTTGGTGTTTTCACCATGGAGTGAAGAAGTGGAAGAAATAAGAGACTCTTAGGTTTGCCAACCAGATCATCATCCTTAATCATACATCCAGGGTACTCTTACATATACTACACTTTGTCAGATTATATGAAAGATACTGTCTCTATTCTGAAGACCTTTGCCTTGTGACAAGTTAAATAAAATGGCTGCCCAAAATGGTGACAGAACATACCTCATCTTGTGGTATCCAAGCCCGCACACAATACAACTACTTGCTCCTTATTGAATGAGTCCTCTATACAAATAGGAAAAGTTCATTTCCAAAGCTACCAGACTGCAATTCCTCTGTATCTCATTAGTTGCTTCAGTGATGTTCATTTGATGATTCTACTAGTAACTCACTTCCCTGCATTACTGTGTAATGTGGTTGTAAGTTTAGAAAAGTAAAGTAAGTTTATGGTGTTAAATGTGTGTATAGTTAAGACTAGAAACTTCTTAATAGGATGTCATCTAGTCTATGGACGCTGTCTAGCCTGATATAAATACCATTTTTCAGGAGGTTGTAAGAAAAACAAGAACTTTTTTCTTCCTCCAGGAATTCTTAAAATAACAGAAGTTGTTTAATAACTTGTATTTTGTTGCTAATCTATATAGTTCTAGGAATTATCATGATAGTTATATTTTAAAAAAAATGTGTTAGTAGCATCAGAATCTAGGTGGGGTGAATGAAGTGAGTCAAGGCAATCAAATATGCTGGCTCCATATCCTACAGCTATAATTAGACTTTTTGTGGGTCTTGTAATATTTGAATTTCCTGATCTACCTATTCAGACTTCTAGAAATTTTACAAATGAATCATAAATGAAAGGTGAGTTTAGCAGATATTTATTTCATCTTGGGGTTTTCCAACTTCCTTGAACACACACCTGTAACCTATTCTAGAATAGAGTTTACCATCAGCACAGATAAGATATACTAAACACATTGATGGTGAGATGGCAGACACGTCACTTCTGCCCATGGGTGGCACTGGTTGATTAGCCCCAGGTAATTTTTCTCACTTAGATTAAACATTTGGATTCTCTTGTCCAGAACTTTATGAAAACAATACCCTTAGGTATTTCCTTCAAAGAAAAAAGTAGAACTGAGTACATGTAATTGTGTGAACTTCTGAAAACCATCTGCTAATTGCTAAGCTGACATGCTATGAATTTCTGCTGAGAGACTGGGTCAGCAGGCAGTAAGTTTGGGCAAGCAGGGTGGGCCCCAAATTCCATCCTGTGATGAATGGTGTGCACAATTAGCTACCCAAATCATCATTTTTGAGTAACTTCTATTTGTTACAGTGGTAAAAGAGAAAAGAAAAATCTACAGTATAGAACAGAATAATTTCTTACATTTCATTAGATACTAAATGAGAAAAAAAATCTTTTTGTACTAAATGAAAAAAAAGAGAAAAAAAATCTTTTTATAGCTCATTACTTTTTATCTGTGTTTTAAAAGTGACAGTTGAAGGTATAGATGTAGGGGATGAAATCTCTTCTTGTTTGAAGTACACTTTTATTTTTTCTTCTACTTATATGTAAGAGTAAAGCATTATGCCTATTAAAGCATAAATGTCAGGATCACAGTTGGCTATTGAACATATTATGTTATCAGTAAATTACGTTAGTTAATTCATCCACTCAACAAATATTTAAGAACATATTATGAACAAGGCCCTGTTCCAGGCACGTCGAATACAGCGGTGAACAAAAGACACTCAGGGCCCTGTTATGACTATTGTCCTTGTGCGTCTCCTCCTTCAAACAAATATGTACTGACAGTACATTTATATAATTGCATTCTTACAAAGATGAATATGTTAATATTAATATGAAATGTTTTTTTGACCTAAAACTTTCAGTTTTTTCCCTCTGACCTTAAGAGAAATTAAGCATCTCAATGGGCCACTAAAAGTAGTGTGAGGCTCAACACTGGGTTTACAATGCCTAGCAGAGATGTCTGCCCTGAAAAAATCCTGCCCACATGGAGCTTATAATCAAGACTGGGAGATAGCAAACAAATATGATAATAAACATGAGACATTTTGCATGTATTAAATAGCAATGAATTGCAAGGAAAAATTAAAACAGGAAATTTTAGAGGTGTAGTATGTAATTTTAGTTAGGATAACCAGAAAAATCCTCTTTGAGAAGATGACATTTGTATCAAGCTCTGAATTTTACTCAAATTAATTTTTCTCATTGAGATTTCAGGATTATAATCATGAGCTGTTAAGTTTTTACTTATTAAAAGTTTTTTTTTTCTGTTGACTATAAGCAGATATACATAAATTAAGGTTATATATGAGCTTCTTGAGTTAAAAAGAGTTCTTGATTGTTATAATTTATACAGGCTTTATATCCTTATGTCCACATTTAGAGAAACAGAGAATAAGTGACGACATACCATAAGTGGGAGAAATCTCAAGTATAATCTCAATTAATGTCAGTTCCTCTCATTCATTTGCAGAGAATTTCCAACAGAGAATAAGAGAGAAAATCCATTTGCCCTGAATCTGTATCTCTGAACACTGATTTTCTCTCTTAAAGGATAGAGAAGTACAGTGTTTATGAAGTCAACCTCCAATTTCTCACTTTATCCTGAATAATATCTTGCCTCATAAATAGATCAAATGCAGCATCACATTTTTAAAGTGTCCTATCAACTGTACAGGCGCATCATTAACACTCTGGGAAGCTTTAAGTTATACCTCTGGGAACTACTTAACTACAGGATGGCACACAGTCCAAAATGCAAGCACTGAGCACATGTTTAAGGCCAATCACCTACTCATGTTAGAAGACAATTTCTGTTACTTTGGCCAAGAAATACCTAGCTTGAGAGATGAATATTTCAACTCCTACAGGTATTTCTATGGTCCATGTATGAAAAAGTCAACAGCAAAGGGTTTAATCTTTTTTCCTCTGAATAAATCAGCAATCCCTTCCGCAGAAAATTAAGGTTTAGTCCATGAAACAACACACAGACACACTCACTCACAAGTCATTCTTTTGCAGCAATTCAAAGGTGGCCGCTTTGAATAGTTAAGATGGAGCGAAGGCATTAAAATCACGGGCATTGTCTTAACAGATCTATCCCCACTCTCCGCGCTAAAAGCCTTTTTCTTGGCAAGGCCGCCATTCTTGGATTTGGCATTTAGCCTGCTTCCATCTAGTCTGCTTCATACCCAGCAGCTCCACAGTGATGATTTTTAAGCGCAGTCTGTTTCCTCAGGAAACTTTTGTGGTTGACCAAGACATACACTACTCTTCACAAACACCCACTTGCTTTATGTGGTTCTTTGAACTACCAAAAAAGAAATTCTTACTCTCTTTTATAATATCTCCTTATCTTTTTCATGACAGTCTTTGCAGAGACACGAATTCCCCCCAAAATCCTTAGCCAAGTATAGCTGAACGAGGGATATAGGAGAGATGCATAAAATTACAGAGACCTTTTGCGCAAGCCCCCCAAGCCTGTGAGCTGCATTGCAGCGTGAGAGGATTTTGCTGTGAGTTTCAGCCCAGAATGTACTTTTTATACAGAAACCTCACATTTGACCTCTCCAACTTCACCTGGCTTGATACCTTATTGAGGCGTTTTATTTCACGTTCATAATGTTGCTTTTTGTGGTTCATGAGAGCATTTTTTTCCTTCAAAAGGCTATTCTCTGTCTTCAATTCATGCAATTCTCCGTTTAGGCTCTCCTTTTCCTTCTGAAATAGAAAGCAAGATAACAAATTCCAAATCAACAAAATTCAGATGAGATGATTTTGCAGGACTACTACTGAAATTAAAACGAAACAAAACAAGACCTACTAGATTTTTCACTTAGCATCCCACTTGAGTAATAGTCTCTGAGTGGCTTCCCTCATGGTTCATCTGTAAAGAACCTGCCTGTGAAAGCAGGTGATGAGGGTTTGATCCCTGGATCAGGAAGATCCACTAGAGAAGGAAATGGCAACCCATTCAGTATTCTTGCCTGGGAAATCCCATGGACAGAGGAGCCTGGCAGGATACAGTCCATGGGATCGGAAAAGGGTCGCATTGGACTTAGCAACTGAACAGCAACAACTCTGAGTGGAAGTCAGGATTAGGATAGAAGAAATCTTTATGTTATCCTTACTGCTACTAAATTTTGTGACCCCAGAACAAGATGTCAAAATCCCCACTCCTCACTTTTAAGGATCAAATGAGTCTCAAGAATAAGCTATTCCCTATGCACTGTTATAAGGTGGTGACGAAAGACTGATTCACTAAAAAATAATTCAAAGTTCTAAAATGCAAAAAGTGTCACTGCAACAAAAAATACCAACGTCTCAACGCCCTGGCTTCATTCTGGCTTGGAGAGAGACAGAAGAGGATAAAGGATAAAACCTCAGGCAATAAGACCCTACACCATAGATAATTACTCAGAGTGCTGTATTTTTGTGATGATTACTTTTAAAACGTAGAGATGGGCTGGCCTAACTGCCATCACTCCTCCACTTTTCAGATCACCTTCAAGCAATCAGTGTTTTAAGTACCTGAAGCAAGGCAGGCGGCTTAGACACAGGTTCTGGATTCAAACAACAGCTGTCTCCTATCTCTTAATTTTATATTCTAGGCAGTAAACATTTTGTCAAGTGAATTGGATTCTCAATGAGAAGAAAATTTTAACCTAGTAAAATAAATATTCTGGAGTTTAGGTAAATCTATATGTTAAAGTATATTGTTTTAATAGCTATTATTTCCCAAAACAATGATTTAAGAAATCAACTTTAGGTGAGTTGTTTTCTTTAAAAGCGAAAATATTTCTATTTGCCTTTGTTTAACCAGAATAGATCTATACCTAGAAAATCCACCAATCTTTTTCTAATTTAGCATAGCTTAAGGGAAAATTATTTCAACTAGACAATGATCCAAATGGCATAGGGAAAAAAATAACCAAGATTCTTGTGCTGGGTATAGATGGAACAGAAAGGAACTTTTACTTGGCAGAAAGGGAACTCTGAACTTTGCTTTCTTTGGACACTGCCAAAGATATCCTTAGCAAGGTGGGAAATCTGAACAGACATTGTCATGTACTAATTTGTGAAACTGCCTTAAGACTGGTACATGTTGTAAAACACAACCACTTCATTACAATATCAGTCACAAGACTTCACCTGAGAAAATTAGTGTTATTCTTCTTTTTCCTGTCTGAAAAAATGAGAGGCCCTCACCCCACTCCAGTACTCTTGCCTGGAAAATCCCATGGATGGAGGAGCCTGGTGGGCTGCAGTCTGTGGGGTCGCTAAGAGTAGGACACGACTGAGTGACTTCACTTTCACTTTTCACTTTCATGTACTGGAGAAGGAAACGGCAGCCCACTCCGGTGTTCTTGCCTGGAGAATCCCAGGGATGGGGGAGCCTGGTGGGCTGCTGTCTATGGGGTCGCACAGAGTCGGACATGACTGAAGTGACTTAGGAGCATTAGAGCTCAAGGGCCTCCGCCCTTTTCCTACAATATCCATGAAGTCCCATCAGCTCAGTGAAATTCAGTCACTCAGTCGTGTCTGACTCCTTTCGACCCCATGGACTGCAGCACATCAGGCCTCCCTGTCCATCATCAACTCCCAGAGCTTGCCCAAACTCATGTCTATTGAGTCGGTGATGGTCCATCCAATCATCTTATCCTCTGTGGTCCCCTTCTCCTTCTGCCTTCAATTTTTCCCAGCATCAGGGTCTATTCAAATGAATCAGTTCTTAGCATCAGGTGGCCAAAATATTGGAGTTTCAGCTTCAGCGTCAGTCCTTCTAATGAATATTCCGGACTAATTTCCTTTAGGATTGACTGGTTGGATCTCCTTGCAGTCCAAGGGACTCTCAAGAGTCTTCTCCAGCACCACAGTTCAAAAGCTTCAATTCTTTGATGCTAAGCTTTCTTTATAGTCCAACTCTCACATCCATACATGACTACTGGAAAAACTGAGTAGACTGACTTTTGTCAGCAAAGTAACGTCTCTGCATTTTAAAAAAATTTTATTTTTTTTGAAGGATAATTGCTTTACAGAATTTTGCTGTTTTCTGTCAAACCTCAACATTAATCAGAGAGGTGGGATGGGGAGGGAGACGGGAGGGAGCTTCAAAAGGGAGGATATATGTCTGCTCTTTAATATGCTGTCTAGGTTGGTCATAGCTTTTCTTCCAAGGAGCAAGTGTCTTTTAATTTCATGGCTGCAGTCACCATCTGCAGTGATTTCGGAGTCCCCCAAAATAAAGTTTCTCACTGTTTCCATTGTTTCCCCCATCTATTTGCCATGAAGTGATAGACTGGATGCCATGATCTTAGTTTTCTGAATGTTGAGTTTAAATCCAAATTTTTCACTCTCCTCTTTCACTTTCATCAAGAGGCTCTTTAGTTCTTCTTTGCTTTCTGCCATAAGGATAGTGTCATCTGTGTATCTGAAGTTATTGATATTTCTCCTGGAAATCTTGATTCCAGCTTGTGCTTCATCCAGCCTGGCATGTTGTACGATGTACTCTGCATGTAAGTTAAATAAGCAGCCTGACAGCCTTGAAGTACTCCTTTCCCAATTTGGAACCAGTCTGTTGTTCCATGTCCAGTTCTAACTGATGCTTCTTGACCTGCATACAGGTTTCTCAGGAGGCAATAAGGTGGTCTGGTGTTCCCATCTCTTGAAGAATTTTCCACAATTTGTTGTCATCTACACAGTCAAAAGCTTTGGCATAGTCAATAAAGCAGAAATAGATGTTTTTCTGGGACTCTCTTGCTTTTTTGATGACCCAGCAGATGTTGGCAATTTGATCTCTGGTCCCTCAGCCTTTTCTAAAACCAGCTTGAACATCTGAAAGTTCACAGTTCACGTATTGCTGAAGCCTGGCTTGGAGAATTTTAAGCATTACTTTACTAGCGTGTGAGATAAGTGCAATTGTGCGGTAGTTTGAGCATTCTTTGGCATTGCCTTTCTTTGGAACTGGAATGAAAACTGACCTTTTCGAGTCCTGTGGCCACTGCTGCATTTTCCAAATTTGATGGCTTATTGAGTGCACACTTTCACAGCATCATCTTTTAGGATTTGAAACAGCTCAACTGGAATTCCATCATCTTTACTAGCTTTGTTCATAGTCCCATAACTATAAAGTCCTATAACTAAAAGTAAAACCAGGAGTCCACATTAAGAAAAGGCAACATCTCAATGCCACTTTCTAGTTCTCAAGAGGATTAAAGGACCCTTCCAATCTTTGGACTGGATTCAAGTCTCATTTTCCCATGTGCTACTTATAGACATTGACAAGCCGTCTAAACTCTATATCTCAGCCTTCTCATCTCTAAAATGACAAAGGTAAGATTTTCCTCACAGATAGGCAGAGAATGTTAAATGAGATGAGGAGGATGAGACACTTTTCAAAAATGTTATCTTTTTAGGGTGACAAAAGTCATACTTATTTGTAAAGCTTCTTGTGATCCACACAGTCAAAGGCTTTGGCATAGTCAATAAAGCAGAAATAGATGTTTTTCTGAAACTCTTGCTTTCTCCACGATCCAGCGGATGTTGGCAATTTGATCTCTGTTTCCTCTGTCTTTTCGAAAACAGCTTGAACATCAGGAAGTTCACGATTCACGTATTGCTGAAGCTGGGCTTGGAGAATTTTGAGCATTACTTTACTAGCGTGTACTGCTGCTGCTGCTGCTGCTAAGTCGCTTCAGTCGTGTCTGACTCTGTGTGACCCTATAGACGGTAGCCCACCAGGTTCCCCCGTCCCTGGGCTTCTCCAGGCAAGAACACTGGAGTGGGTTGCCATTTCCTTCTCCAGTGCATGAAAGTGAAAAGTGAAAGTGAAGTCACTCAGTCTAGCATGTGAGATGAGTGCCATTGTGCGGTAGTTTGAGCATTCTTTGGCATTCCCTTTCTTTGGGATTGACTTCCCTGGTGGCTCAGACGGTAAAGCATCTGTCTGCAATGTGGGAGACCTGGGTTCGATCCCTGGGTTGGGAAGATCCCTGGAGAAGGAAATGGCAACCCACTCCAGTACTCTTGCCTAGAAAATCCCATGGACGGAGGAGCCTGGTGTCCATGGGGTCGCAAAGAGTCGGACACGACTGAGCGACTTCACTTCACTTCACCTCTTTGGGATTGGAATGAAAACTGACCTTTTCCAGTCAAGTAGCCACTGCTGAGTTGTCCAAATTTGCTGGCATATTGAGTGCAGCACTTTCACAGCATCATCTTTCAGGATTTGAAGTAGCTCCACTGGAATTCCATCACCACCACTAGCTTTGTTCATGATGATGCTTTCTAAGGCCCATTTGACTTCACATTCCAGGATGTCTGGCTCTAGATAAGTGATCACACCATCGTGATTATCCAGGTCAGGAAGATCTTTTTTGTACAGTTCTTCTGTGTATTCTTGCTACCTCTTCTTAATATCTTCTGCTTCTGTTAGGTCCAGACCATTTCTGTCCTTTATCGAGCCCATCTTTGTATGAAATGTTCCTTTGGTATCTCTGATTTTCTTGAAGAGATCTCTAGTCTTTCTCATTCTGTTCTTTTCCTCTATTTCTTTGCATTGATCGCTGAAGAAGGCTTTCTTATCTCTTCTTGCTCTTCTTTGGAACTCTGCATTCAGATGTTTATATCTTTCCTTTACTCCTTTGCTTTTTGCCTCTCTTCTTTTCACAGCTATTTGTAAGGCTTCCTCAGACAGCCATTTTGCTTTTTTGCATTTCTTCTCCATGGGGATGGTCTTGATCCATTTCTCCTGTACAATGTCAGGAACCTCATTCCATAGTTCATCAGGCACTCTATCTATCAGATCTAGACTCTTAAATCTACTTCTCACTTCCACTGTATAATCATAAGGGATTTGATTTAGATCATACCTGAATGGTCTAGTGGTTTTCCCTACTTTCTTCAATTTGAGTCTGAATTTGGTAACAAGCGTTCATGATCTGAGCCACAGTCAGCTCCTGGTCTTGTTTTTGTTTACCATATAGAGCTTCTCCATCTTTGGCTACAAAGAATATAGTCAATCAGGTGGTCCTAAATTACTGAGCAGTAACTGGCTCAGTGGTAAAAAATCTACCTGCCAATGTAGGAGACATGGGTTCGATCCTTGGGTCAAGAAGATCCCTTGGAGAAGGAAATGGCAACCCACTCCAGTATCTTGCCTGGGAAGTCCCATGGACAGAGGAGCCTGGCAGGCTACAGTCCATGGAGTTGCAGAGTTGGACATGACTTTGTGACTAAACAACAACAAATAGACAGCACAGTCATTCATGCAGAAAGCTCTACAGCATTACTCCCTACTTTAAGAATGATAGAGAAACCATATGACTCAGCTATTTCACTTCTATTTGGAAAATAAATCTAAAAATAACAAAACACTGATTTGTAAAGATATATGCATCCCTATGTTCATTTCTACACTTGATCTTAGCCAAAAGGCCGAGAAGCAAAATGAACTGATGTTCATTTCAGTTTCATTGACAACAGACAAGAAGGAAGATATGGTGCACATGCACACACACACACACACACACAGGCCCCCCCTATGAAATACTACTCAGCTATCAAAAAGAATAAAATTCTTGCCATTTGTAACTGCATGGATGGACCTGAAATGCAGTAGCTAAGTGAAATGTCAAATAGAAAAAGACAAATAGTGTATTATTTCACTCATAGGTAGAATATAAAAACAAAGAAATGAAGCAATGGAACAAACAAAATGAAACGATAACAGATTAGAAGATATGGTGCACATGCACACACACACACACACACACACACACACACACACAGAGGCCCCCCCTATGAAATACTACTCAGCTATCAAAAAGAATAAAATTCTTGCCATTTGTGACTGCACGGATGGACCTGAAATGCAGTATGCTAAGTGAAATGTCAACTGGAAAAAGACAAATAGTGTATTATTTCACTCATAGGTAGAATAGAAAAACAAAGAAATGAAGCAATGGAACAAACAAAATGAAACGATAACAGATTCATAGATACAGGGAACAGATTAGTGGTTACCAGAGGGGATGAGGGTTGAGGGTAGGTGAAATGGGTAAAGAAGT
The DNA here is from genome assembly GCA_006408695.1 of Aepyceros melampus. Lineage (NCBI taxonomy): Eukaryota > Metazoa > Chordata > Mammalia > Artiodactyla > Bovidae > Aepyceros > Aepyceros melampus. The sequence goes on along the minus strand of SJXQ01007187.1, from coordinate 55,411 downwards.
CAGTTGTATAGTGATGGGTGGAAATCCATTTGTGATGGTGATCATTGCATAGTACATACAGATTATAATGCTGTACACCTGAAAATTATATAATAAAAAAACTAAGAAATAAAGTAAGTATAACAAGTTACCCTGAGTGGGGGGAGAAAAAGAATGACAGGTGAGACCCCTGACTTCTAGGAAGAAAACCAGACTGAGTGGCATTTAAGTAGCAATTTAAAATAAGTATATGGAAATGAGAGTGTTTATCTGGGCCAAGCTGTAGTACTCACTGAAAAATCCCTTTCTAAACATGTGAATGTAGGTAATTAGTGGTCAATATGTCTTTAGTTTTTTAATAGTGATAATTATATAAAATTTTATATTAAATAAAAAATGCTGTAATTTGTGTTCTTATGAATGTTGAAAGCTTAACTCTCTATTTATCTCTTGGACTTTTGCTAACCCAACAAGGATCATTCAGAAGAATCTTACCAAAATTGCAGGCAGGCATTTTGTTTAAGATGCTGTAACTAATTTCTTGGAGCTAGCTCTAGCATATTTAAGTGTTCTTTATTCTATCATTTATTCAACAAAGAAGCACTGAGCATCCAGTTTTCCAAGTTCTGTGACTCACAAGCTAATCTGCCTGTTCTGCTAGCAGTTGACTCACTCTATCTTGCCATCAAATGATAGCTTAATTNGTGTATTCTTGCTACCTCTTCTTAATATCTTCTGCTTCTGTTAGGTCCAGACCATTTCTGTCCTTTATCGAGCCCATCTTTGCATGAAATGTTCCCTTGGTATCTCTAATTTTCTTGAAGAGATCTCTAGTCCTTCTCATTCTGTTCTTTTCCTCTATTTCTTTGCATTGATCGCTGAAGAAGGCTTTCTTATCTCTTCTTGCTCTTCTTTGGAACTCTGCATTCAGATGCTTATATCTTTCCTTTTCTCCTTGGCTTTTCGCTTCTTTTCTTTTCACAGCTATTTGTAAGGCTTCCCCAGACAGCCATTTTGCTTTTTTGCATTTCCTTTCCATGGGGATGGTCTTGATCCCTGTCTCCTGTACAATGTCACAAACCTCATTCCATAGTTCCAACTAGTCTATTCTGAAGATCAGCCTTGGGATTTCTTTGGAAGGAATGATGCTAAAGCTGAAGCTCCAGTACTTTGGCCACCTTATGTGAAGAGTTGACTCATTGGAAATGACCCTGATGCTGGGAGGGATTGGGGGCAGGAGGAGAAGGGGACGACCGAGGATGAGATGGCTGGATGGCATCACGGACTCGATGGGCGTGAGTCTGAGTGAACCCCGGGAGTTGGTGATGGACAGGGAGGCCTGGCGTGCTGCGATTCATGGGGTCGCAAAGGGTCGGACACGACTGAGCGACTGAACTGAACTGAACTGAAAGCTTCTTGTAAGCTGAAAAGCAGCTGTACAAAGATTTGTCATATTATCAACAATAGCAGTAAGAATAAATCAGTATGAGTAAAAGCCAAAAAGCAAAATGAATTTTTTCCTAGGCTGCAATGCCCTAGAAACACACCCCCAAATCTGTGGCTTGGTTCTCCCTGCGGATGGAGCCTGCTGAACGGCAAAGGAGGAAGCGAATAGGGAACCTCCTGCCTTCTGATTCTAGAGGCCTGGCCCCTGGTTTGGGCCCTTGCGTAACTTGTACACCCTGGCCCATGATGACAGGAATTCGCTCCCGAGCCCCTCCCACCTCCGCAAGCCGCAGCGGCTCACTGGTCCAGGAGCGCGTCGGGCAGCTCTCCCTTGGGCTCTGCAGCCGCTCCTTCTCCAGTGTTCCCAGGAATCTTTCTGCGGAATCCAGTTTCGATTTCAGCTCTGCGACCTGCAGGAGTGGTTCACAGACAGCTGCAGACACCTAGTCCCAAGCCCACCAACCCCTGTATTTTTCCCAACCTAACACCGGAGGACAGAACTGGCTCACTCCTGGGCATCCCCTAGGGAGGGGCTCTTCTTCCCATTGTCCCAAACCAAGATCAGGTCTTTTGCTTTTTTAAAAATGCTTCCTCTACAAGAGAAAAAAGCAAACACCAAAACAGCTTGTAGGCTCCTTTCTCCAGACCATACCCCTTTGGAGGGAATAAACCCTTAGACCTTATGGGAGCCATCGAGGCTTACCATTCTATTTTCAACTGGCAAGGTGTGCCTTGCCTGATCTGAAGAGGGCAGCGAAGGGTGGAGGTCAGTGAACACGCTTACATTGCAGAAAAACAGATGAGGCCTTTACTCCTCAGTGACCTGCAGCACCTGACCTGCTGTTCAGTGCGTGCTAAGCCTCTTGACCTGCTATTAAATTCCAAATTAGGTGTCTGGGTGACAGGGATCCAGGGAGAGAAGCCTTAGGAACAAACACTTCATCAAAGACCATTTTTAACTCCTTTGGAGGGAATAAACCCTTAGACCTTATGGGAGCCATCGAGGCTTGCCATTCTATTTTCAACTGGCAAGGTGTGCCTTGCCTGATCTGAAGAGGGCAGCGAAGGGTGGAGGTCAGTGAACACGCTTACATTGCAGAAAAACAGATGAGGCCTTTACTCCTCAGTGACCTGCAGCACCTGACCTGCTGTTCAGTGCGTGCTAAGCCTCTTGACCTGCTATTAAATTCCAAATTAGGTGTCTGGGTGACAGGGATCCAGGGAGAGAAGCCTTAGGAACAAACACTTCATCAAAGACCATTTTTAACCCTGGGTCTTCACGCAGCTGCAAGCCCTTTAGGAAGATAACTAAATGTTTTCTAAGATGCCCCTCTGAATATTAATATATAAGGTGGCTTGGCCATGGCCTGGTGTGGTGAAAACTATCCTGCTTTTTCTAAATGTAATACTTTGAGTATCAAAATGGGGAAGAAAAGAGCAGTTCTGCTGTATTTCTCACTTGTGGTCAAATGTCTTAATTTTGAATTATATAGGGAGTTTACTTTTTCTTCTCTCTCTTTTGAAACATGAAATGATTTTAAATAATAAATTGACTTTTCCTCTTTAAATATATTTTTTTCCAAAAAAAAAAAAAAGATTATTTCTCACCAAAACAAAAGTTTCTTGTCTGAGAACATGCTTTAGAGAGAAGAGGGTTTACCCCATTTCCCCTCACTCACTGTTAGCATTCTTTCCTTATCTGTGGGCAACAGCTTATGCTATAAAGAATTAGAGAACCAGCCTTGTATAAAACAGTATGAACTTTAAGCCATCTCTCACCTCACATATAACTTTGTGCTTTATGGCTGCTAGTAACAGAGCCAGGATGCTCTGCGAGCTATGATAAATGTGCATAAGAACTTAGAGATATTGTGGAGGCTATTTTTAGTATCTTTAGTTTTACATTCTCAAGACAATTCACTGACACCTTTGCTTCCTTCATTAATCTTCAGTACCATGAGGCCAGTAATACACTCAGCACCCTCTCCCTTATCATTTTTCAACAGATGGCTGGCTATTCACAAATTTCCTGTAGTTGAAATCAATGAAAATCTTCACATACTTGGCTCACTCAGATTATTGATTTAAAGCAAATAGCAAACAGAGAGATGTTACCTTTCTTTCATATAACTCTTTCATGCTTCTAAATTGCTGATCCCATTGCTGGTTAACTTCCAGGAGCTGAAATTATTAGAATTTGGTAAATCAACAAAGGATTCTACCCAGGTGGAAATGTAGTCAAAATGAAATCACTTTTTGAGGTAAGATTTTGGAAGTCATTGGTGAAGAGAGTATTCTTTCCACCAAGTTCTGGTAGATCTGGGATGAGTTAACGCATTCACCTTTCATAATTGGCTCACCTTTGAAAAACTAGTACATCTTAGGTATATCTTGACTAGTCAGCTGAACAATTTATTAGAAACTTTTAACTTTGCATACTTATTTGAATTTTCATCTTTGTTCAATCCAACTAGAACCTGATACAAATTGCATTAATGATTTTCTGTAATATTTATTCATATTTGAAGTATTTTTTCAAATCTTTCCATATTTTTCTATGTGCTTATCTTGACTATTATAATGTAATATTTCTTATAGCTTTTAAAGGCAGAATTTATATTAAAAATTCCATCTCATTAACTGATAATCATTTGCTTGCAATAATGTGTTTTTTTAAAAAAAAAATCAGTACATGATTTGTATAATATACTCAACTAAAAGATAACATCACTTTTTTGAAAGGTTAGATTATTTGAGGAATAATAGTTTTGTCATAAGACAATTTTAGAAGCAATTTAGGCTGTAAACAATTTGAAACTTTGTTTCAAACTTCAAAACTATGTGCTAAATAGATGAAAAGAAAAACACTATGACCTCTTTTTAGTTTTCTAGTGAGGAAGTCTACAGCTTTCCACATTAAAAGAAATTCCAACAGCTATAAATATAGGACAGACATGGAGAAGATAGATATAATGACTAAAAAGGTAACAAAATTTTCTCTTAGTTACAAAAAAAAAATAATACAGAGTGGCAGTAGCTAGGTAACTCTGACGCTAAAAATAGATATGACTTTTTAGTATAAGACTATATAATACTATTTTATAAAGATCCCCAAGCTGCTGTCATTTTAGGGCTTAACATTTCTGTGCTCTGGTAACATTACTTTGCTGAAGTTCAGTACTTCCCCAGAAGAGCACACTATTTTATTTTATTTTAAATTAATTTTTAGTTTTTAGTTTGTTTTGCTTTACAATACTGTATTCATTTTGCTATACATTGACATGAATCAGCCACGAGTGTACATGAACTCCCAATCCTGACCCCCACCTCCCCCCTCCCGCCCCACACCTTCTTTCTGGATTATCCCTGTGCATCAGTCCCAAGCATCCTACATCCTGCACCTGGGCGTGCTGGGGTTCATGAGGTCGTAAAGAGTCGGACATGACTGAGCGACTGAACTGAACTGAACTGAACTGTAGCTTATTTGGTTTTATAATCCCCAGGTATTAGATTTATTTTCATTGATTTATATGATTTTATATATAAATATGTCAGAACTATATTGTAGATACTGCTATGTTGTTAGATTGATTGTTTTTAAATACCAAACCTTGTTTCCCAGGTAGCATGAATGGTAAAATAAAAAAATTAAAAAAAAAAAAAAAAAGCTGCTTGCCAATGCAGGAGACTTAAAAGACATGGGTTTGATCCCTGAGTCAGGAAGATCCTCTGGAGAAGGAAAATGGCAACCCACTCCTGTATTGTTCCTGGAGAATTCCATGGACATAGGAGCCTGGTGGGCTAAAGTCCACAGGGTCGCAAAGACTTAGACACCACTGAAGCGACTTAGTATGTATACACTATTCTCAGTGGGAAACGTGTTATATAGCTTTATTTTTTTAATTAATTTTTATTTTTTGGTTTGTTTTGCTTTACAATACTGTATTCGTTTTGCTATACATCAACATGAATCAACCACGAGTGTACATGAACTCCCAATCCCAACTCCCATCTCCCCCCTTCTGCCCCACACCATCTCTCTGGATTATCCTGGTGCATCAGTCCCAAGCATCCTGCATTCTGCATCGAACCTAGACCGGCAAATCGTTTCATTTATGATATCATCCATGTTACACTGCCACTCTCCCAAGTCATCCCACCCTCTCCCTCTCCCACAGAGTACAAAAGGCCGTTCTATACATCTGTGTCTCTTTTGCTGTCTCGTGTACAGGTTTATCATTATCATCTTTCTAAATTCCATATATATGTGTATTTTTATTTTTTAGTTTGTTTTGCTTTACAATACTGTATTCGTTTTGCTATACATTGACATGAATCAGCCACGAGTGTACATGAACTCCCAATCCCGACCCCCACCTCCCCCCTCCCGCCCCACACCTTCTTTCTGGATTATCCCTGTGCATCAGTCCCAAGCATCCTACATCCTGCACCAAGCCTAGACCAGTGATTCATTTCACTTATGATATCATACATGTTGCACTGCCACTCTGCCAAATCATCCCACCCTCTCCCTCTCCCACAGAGTCCAAAAGGCTGTTCTATACATCTGTGTCTCTTTTGCTGTCTCGTGTACAGGTTTATCATTATCATCTTTCTAAATTCCATATATATGTGTAAGTATACTGTATTGGTGTTTTTCTTTCTGGGTTACTTCACTCTGTATAATCAGCTCCAGCTTCATCCACCTCATTAGAACTGATTCAAATGTATTCTTTTTAATGGCTGAGTAATACTCCATTGTGTATATGTACCACAGCTTTCTTATCCATTCATCTGCTGATGGACATCATGGTTGCTTCCATGTCCTGGCTATTATAAATAGAGAGCACACTATTTTACGCAGTATCAAAGAAGGGTAGAGGACATGGAAGAAGAAGAGAGAAAGGCTGGAATGTAGAAAATGACTTAGAAAAGGAAGTACCAGATTGACAATGCGGTGCCAGAATTGTTAGTTTTGTACCTTTTCCTCTGTCAAGGAGAATAAAGGAGTTCTAATATTCATTAAACTCAGAAAAACAGAACTCAAAAGAATCTCCACTACATACCCAATGACGTTTTAAAACAAACTTCTTTATGATAATGCTCCTTAACTCCTGTTGGTCAGAAGCCAACTCATGATGTCATAGTACCCAAGTCAACTATACAATAAAGCCTTTGACATTTTGAGTTTCAAGGTGTATCAAATTCCGGAGCATTAACAGCCCAGATGATAAACTCACCTGGCCCATGTGGAAGAAACATCTAATTAAAAAAATCAAATTATAATGATTAAATTTATGGGTTTGTCATTTTTATTCATTTGCACAAGCATTGAGAGACTGAGTAAGAGATGTGTAGGTGAGTAAGAAAGAAGCATTTGCTCTCAGTACAATGTTACCCTGAAGACACATACTGCAACCAACAACAAGAACAAAAGGCGCTAGGTGCCTCTTATGCTCAGCATTAATCTATGGCCCATGTTGCTCCAACTAATATTGCAAAATTACCTCTTTTCTCTGCTTTTCCAGACATCTTATCTTTTGTTCAAGAGAATTTAAGTTCTTTCTTCTTGACGATTGAGCACACTTTAAAAAAAAAGAGCAAAGCAGAATAGTCAAGTAAACAGGAGAAATGCTGCCTTTCACAAGCTCTCATGTTGTAATTTATAAAAATTTTGCTAAAATATTGTCTCCTTCATAGAGAACTGTTGATGAAAAAGCTTTATATTTTAGAAACTCTTTTATATGAATTAACTACTTTGACAATTATTGAATAAATTACAAATGTATCTATATAAGAGGTAAGCAAGAAGTTAGAATTTTATGAATTTGGATTTTAATCATTTTCCCCAAAAAATGAAAATACAGAATATAATGTATATAGAAATCAGGTAAGTTTCATAGATACATGTTAGGTATGTACCTGGTAAAATTTTAAAAAAGAATTCATTTATGTAGACATGCCCATGATTTGCAGTGGCTCTAAAAGTCAGAGGAATGTTAGAACCAAGAAAAGGAGACTAACACAGTATGTTACATGGAGGCAAACTGATTCTGAAGCAATAATAATACGTTAACTACTTCAGTGACCATTGTATGATTATCTTAGAGGGATGGCATAGGTTATCTCATATTGTGTAATTTTAACCAGCCCTATGTATAAAGCCGCTAGGTGACAAATCTAGATTAATAATAAATCATTGGCATGGTGAAAAATTAATCACTTTTTATTTTTAAGAAAGTATTATTTATTTAAAGAAAGCACAAAAATTCTGGAAACTGCCTACCATCTGTCTAAAACGATCACCAGCAAAGTTCACTAAAGTACTGTTTTCTCTTTTCCAACTCAATAGTCTTAAAAACCATTGCATAGCTGAATCATAAAGTAATACAATGAATTGGATGATGAGGGTAGCCTGGAAATCTGCCATTTAGTCTCAGGCTCAATAATTACTATGGACCAAGAAACTGCTTAAGGGTATTCATGAACAATAAGAAATATTTTCAAAACATGTTGGCCTTTGCCAGAAACGTTACAAGAAATGTTTTGTAATCTCCATGGAATTTCAAGGACTTTTTTCATTAGAAATGATTTATAAAATTATTTTTCTATCTTTGCTAGCTATTATCTCAGTATTTTAGGGTTCCATGGTGTTTTACACCTCTATAGACACTGTTCCTAGTTTTCTTAGTTACTTCCTATTCAGACACATGTGTAACTAAGACTGCATTTAAAAAGAGGCATTCTTCTGTAGGTCGACAAAAATCAGGATGATTATACCTGCTTCTTGACCTCAAACTGGTCTGGCCCAGTGCCAGAAGTGATATCAGTTTCCAGGGGAGAAGTATGTTGTGTCCTGCAATTGAGATTTCTGGTTTTTAGGAAGACTTCTAAGGGACAGAACTTATTCTGGATCATAACAGACTAAAAATTAGTCATAGCTGATTTGGAAAACGCTGTGAAGCAACCCAACTTAGCGTGTGCTGGGCTCGGCAAAGCAGAGATGCAGAAAGACTGGATTCTAGACTAGCGGTTCTATCACCACGAGGGTGCGTTCACCTGGGGGCTTGCTAAACATAGGGCACCCAGAACACCGATCAGATTTTCTGAAGGGAGCTATAGCACTCTATCTTCTTTTAATAGACTTTACTTTTTAGAGCAGTTTTAGGTTCACAGCAAAACTGAGTGGGGAGTATAGAGATTTCCCATATAGCTATTGCCCCAACACACGGGTAGCTTTCCCCATTGTCAGCATCCTCCACCAGGGTGGTGTGTTCGTTAACAGATGAGGCTGCATTGACACAGCATTATCACCCAAATCCACAGTTTAGATTACGATCCCCTCTTGCTGTTGTGCATTCTGTGGCTGTCGATGACTATGTATGACATGTATCTATCATTATAAGATCCGGTAGAATGTCTTGTAGAACTGTCTTAAAATTCCTTCTGCTCCACGTATTCACTCCACCTCTATTTTTAATAAATACCACTGATTTTCATGATTCATGTTAAAGTTCAAGGTTCCTCCATTTCACACCACGGTTTAGAACTTGAATTTGGGGTCCTCAAAAAGTCTTTTTTCTATTTATGACAAAGACAAAAAAAATTCTGTGACCAACAGATATTTGTATGACCCTGCCTTCTGAGAATTTAGATTGAGAGTAATCAGATAGTTTGCATTTTTTCCATATACAATTTTCTCTGAAAATTATGAAGTATTTTGACACTTTTTTCTTTTAAAAGTTATTTTTAAATAATTCTTTATCCAATTTTTATAAAATGATTTAGTAAATATATTAAATCTGTAAGACAGATAAAGCACAACAATAGGTATGACTTACAAGTCATAAATATATCACTAAGAATTTCTGTGGAGATTAATCAACATTTTACCACCATTCATCTGACATAGATGTGTATTAAAATGAAACAAAACAGTCAAATACAAAGTTTTGGAGAAACTTTTCACTTGTTTTTGCTGTGCTCCTTATTTGCTAATGAAGGCATAGAAAGATTTTTAGGTCACTGGTCTTTCTAAGGGCTCATTTAAAGAAAAATTACTCCCAATAAAATGTAATCTATGTGCAAATTATTCAGACCTTGCTTTCTCATTTACCCTAATGCCCAGATCAGCTTTTAAGAGATTCAAGTTCTGGGACGCTAAATTAAAACCTGAATGGATGAAAGAGTCTGTTTCCTATTATATCTTAGTTATCATTAAAAAATACTTCAAGAAAACACTTTCAATTAGTATCTGTTGCAGTAAACAGGAACAGAGCAAAGAATGTGATATTAATTGCATGTATATAAGTATTTTACCACAGGTACTCTATTGCTGTAATAGATTTTATTTCTAAGCACACCAATATAATATTCTCTTAAATTTTACATTAAACCAGATTTCAAGAGGAAAATGTGAAACATAGAATTGAAAAGCTGAAAGGATAGGCTTTTATTTCTCACTTTGTAAAACAAACAAACAAAAAGAAATGTAGCTCAGAGGTGTCAAAGAAAATGCAACCAGTCGCCTAGATATTTTTTCTTTATTGAGTAGCATTGTTGAAATATGTAGAGCGTATCTTAGCTAAAGAAAGCAAACTAGACATTTCTATTCTTATTAGTCATTGCATACTTAGCCATTAGCGATGCTGTCGATGCTACGTATGATCAATTCATCTCCCAGACATGTGTTCTTACCTCTGAACGATCCGTAGAACTTTCTGCACCACTCATTCTAGCTGTGCTCTGTGAGAAATGTGCCACAGAAGCTGTTTTTCCTGGAGGCTTGGAGAGCAGAAAGAAAAAAAGAAGAAAATGTTGTGTTTTAAAGTGAAAGCAAAATATATGTAATTTTAAAAATCCTACAAAAATAGTTAACTCGTGACAGAAAACAACAGTAACAATTTTTCGCTGAAAATGTACAGAAGTGACTCTGTATGTGAATTACACAGAATAAGGCTAAAAGCAACTGTGACGATAACTTTTCATCTCTTCCAGCTAGGGGCTTCCCAGGATGTCTCAAGCTGGCAAGCTGTGAGTAACACACAGGCAGATGGCCTTGCTATGGTATGTAAATTGCCTTTCTTCCTTTACTGGCAGTTTCTCTCACTGGAGGAGGAAGTTACCACGGACTAGCCTAGACACACCAAATCTTTCCTCAGTAGCCAAACTGCCATAGCTTACTGTATTTTCCCAGATCAATTAAGTAACTGTTGACTTTTTGACAACTCGGGGCACTTATTTCCCTAAGGGCTGGATTTTCTGGCAATGTCTTATGTGTATCAGCTTCACTGTGTGAAATTTAATGTCATGCGTAATTCTGTAAGAGCTACTAATTCTTATGGAACTGAAAAAGAAAATAATTCATTACAAAGTTATTGGGTATTGTTTGTAAAATTAATCGGCTATATTAATCGTCTATAATTGGCAGGAAGTTTAAACTTGGTTCTCAAGTTTAAAGTCTCAAGACTGTTTTTTCTGTAGTTGGTCCACATTTTCTTCATAACTCGAGGGAAGTAAAATCTTTTTTTTTCACTAACATTCAGCTTTAATGAGTTGGCTTGTAGTTTGACGGGACACTGAGGTAATGGAGCACTTGATAGGTTGTGCAGATAAAAGCACAGAAAGCGGGTGCTCTGAGCTACACACAGGGGCTGTGACCGAGTGGAAGAACTTGTTCTTGCCTTGGAGGAAAAGGAACAAAGGGAGAGGCAGGGATGGAAAGGAGAGAGAAGAGAATTTAGTTACTCAGTTTACAGTTTTCTTTAGACCTTTCTATTCAAGATCAACATGAAGTGAAGTCGCTCAGTCATGTCCGACTCTTTGCGACCCCGTGGACTGTAGCCTGCCAGGCTCCTCTGTCCATGGGAGTTCCCAGGCAAGAATACTGGAGTGGGTTGCCATTTCCTTCTCCAGGGGAATCTTCCCAATCCAGGGATCGAACCCAGGTCTCCTGCATTGCAGGCAGACGCTTTATCCTCTGAGCCAATATGTAGGATAAATCCTAAAACTCCTGAAATTCAAACTCTTTAAAAAGGTGAATGGGTGGGTGGCTAGGATTTGACCCTCCTTTGTCTGCTTTAACTCTTCATCTTTAGCTCTCCATCTCTGCTTCATGTGTTCCCGCCACACTAAATTCCCTCTGCTTCCTGAACTGGCCATGCCCCTGACATCTGTGGCTCTCTCGTCTGGAATGTGTGTGTGTGTGTGTGTGTGTGTGTGTGTGTGTGTACTTTCTGCTGGTTTCTTGGTCTGTTTAGGGGGTACACTTGAGTGAAATAGAATGATATTCCTTAAGGCAATATCCAAAAGTACAAGTGGGAAACAAATTGTTCAGAGTTCTAAAGGTAAAATGAGTCACATGTGATTTGATTTTAGGGAATATAAGCAGGGATTTCCTGGAGACTGACACTTCATTAACTGTCAAATCCACTCATCAGGAAAAAAAAGACAATAACATAAAAATGTATTATTTTCTCTCCCAACCCCTCCTCCCAAATACACACACACTCAAAGCATAGTTATATACAGTCAAAGTTCCCTTCAGCCTTATCTGCATTTTTAGTAAGAATAACCCCGTGGAAGTGGTGGCACTGACCTAAAGAAGTGGTTAGAAGGAGCACTTGCTCGCCAGGCATTGCTGTCTGCAGGTCCTGTCTGTTTGGGTATCCTGTTGAACATTCGTTGTTGTAGCCCATCAGGGTGTGAGTGATTCTATTGAATGGAAATCTTGTATTTTTGCATTTTTCATTATATTATTTTTTGCCTCTCCTGCCATGCCAGTTTAACAACAAATGAATTTTCTATTAGAGTCACAGAGCCATGCGGTGATTTATGAATAAATAATAACTCTTCTGGAGTGCCCCAAGTTTGGTGGCAGAGAAAAAGGAATGCACATTAGTACAGTCCTAGGAAAACACTGGATATTTTCTGTTACACATGCTCTCTTCGCCTCACCTCCAGTGCCTCACATATGCTGTATACTTGCAGTGTCTGACTTTTAGCCAAATTTTATTCCCTGAGAAGTGCCTTAGTAGCTGCAATAACTTTAGAGAAATGGACATGTCATTCCATGTTTTTAAAGCAAGTTTGAGGAGTTCTCATTTCTCAAGTGACTAAAATAATATTAATATCTAGAGGAAAATAACAAATATACAGAAATACGGTGAAGTGAAGGACCAAGGAGCTACCAGTCAGTGGTCAGGAACAGTCTTTCCAGTTGATGATAACTCCCTCAAAATTAGTCTGAGAGAAATCATCACATTTCTATAAATGCTTGGAGAGATTCTTTGGTAGGTGAAATAAACATGGATTTTTCTTCAATATCCTTTTAGAAAGGGGGTTGAAAGACTTCCTTTGCTTTCTGGATCTATTTCCATGGATTTTAAGTGAATGTGCTATCTAAGTGGGCTTCCCGGATAGTATAGTTGGTAAAGAATCCACCTGCAATGCAAGAGACTTCAGTTCTATTCCTGGGTTGGGAAGATCCACTGGAGAAGGGATAGGCCACCCACTCTAAGCAGGAGTACTTACCTATTCTAAGCTGTCTAACTAGGAGACGGAGTATCTGGTGGTGACTAAAACATCTGCCCTTAGAAAGCAGTCATCTGGATTCATATTTCAGCTCTACCATTCACTGCTTATAAATTTGGGAATGATGCTTAAGGCCCTTAAGTCTCAAATCCCACATAGTAAACTAGGGATAGTAAAGGTGTCCTCTTCCTAAGGTTGCTGTTCATAATAACATATATAAGAGCTTAGATATTAATAATAATATGGCCTTAAGAATAGGGCCCATCAGTCATTTACATATCACTTACAATGCTCATGGCACTAAGTGAGTTCCAAAGGAAAAATAAAAGTTCCTACTTTCAATGAAACACACACACACACACACACACACACACACATATAAGCATGCTTGTAAAAATTCAGAGAGAGCTCATTCTGAGCTTTCATAGTTATTGCAGGAGTAGGAATTTTTGCTGGGCCTTGAAGGATGGATTGGATGTTCATAGATGGTGAGAACTGAGCTATATTACCATTAAGGGGAGCAACTATATTACGATTAAGAAACAGAGATGGACAAGCCTAAGTATGAAGAATTCTTACAAGCCCAGTGTAATTAGAGAGGGGCTCATGTGTTCTGCCTAAAGTTGATTTGGATCAAATTGGAAAAAGCTTTTAATTTCAGGCTAAGAAATTTTAACTTTATTACATAGACCGTGGGGCAGTACTGAAGACCTCTGAGCAAAGGAATTACATAATCAAAGTGGCTTTTTAGTAAAAAATAAACCTGGATATGCACATTATGTATTAAATGGGTTAGATTGACAACTCTAATACCACTTAATAGATATTATAAAAATAATATCCAAAATATTTAACAATTCATGGTAATCAAACTACTTAATAATCAGTTCATCTGGGGCATGTAGAATGAACTGCAACTCTGAACTCCAAACACCTATATTAATTGCCTGCTCATCATCCTTTTTGGATGCTTAATAGATACCTCCTTCACCACTTGTATGAAAGCTATTTCCTTATCTTCTCCCACAAAACTTGTCTTCCCCATCACAATCAGTGACAACTTTCATGCCCTTGACTAAGAATCTTAGAGTCATCCTTGAGTTATCTTTTCCTCACAGCTTTACCCAATTCATCTGGATATTTTTTCGGGTCTCTGAAAATATATCCAGAAAGGAAAGCAACACGTTGCCACAAAAGGCAAGAGTTTTCCCAGTTTAAGGAAAGAATGAAATAAACATGCCTTTTTATAAATTGTCAAAATGGAAATGTCAGTGATTGCTTCCTGATTTTGTTCACATGAAAATGAAGACCAAGTAGTGACTGACACCTGTCCCTGCGTCAGTCCTAGTCCACCCTGTACTAGCTACCTGACCTGCATTACTGCAGTAACCGAACAGCTTCCTGGCTTCCACTCTTGCTCCTTTCCCATCTTTTCTCAGTCCAGTAGCCACTGCAAGTCTTTAAAATATGTCATTTCATGTCTGCCACAAAAGGCGAGAGTTTTCCCAGTTTAAGGAAAGAATGAAATAAACATGCCTTTTTATAAATTGTCAAAATGGAAATGTCAGTGATTGCTTCCTGATTTTGTTCACATGAAAATGAAGACCAAGTAGTGACTGACACCTGTCCCTGCATCAGTCCTAGTCCACCCTGTACTAGCTACCTGACCTGCATTACTGCAGTAACCAAACAGCTTCCTGGCTTCCACTCTTGCTCCTTTCCCATCTTTTCTCAGTCCAGTAGCCACTGCAAGTCTTTAAAATATGTGATTTCATGTCACTCCTCTGCTCAGACCTTTCAGCGGCTTCCTGTTTCACTCAGAGTGAAAGCAGAACACTCTATAGTTACAGTGGCTTGTGAGGTCCTCCCTGCTCTTGCCTGTGCTCCCTTGACCTCTTTCTCAGTATCCTCCTGTTTGTTTACTCCACCCTGTCCTGGCCACACCACTGGTCCATGGACCAGTCATGTACACACCCTGTTCTGTCTGCTCAGAACTGTCTTTCTCTTAGATAACCGCAGGGCTCATCCCCTCCCCTTCAATGGGTAATTACTTCAATGTCATCTCTTCATTGAGATCTTACCTGGCCTCCTATTTAAAATTGCTCTCCATCTCAGCCCTTGCTATACTTTTTCCATAGCACTGTATGTCATACCCTATATGTTTTTATTATCTGCTGTGTTTATTCCATATTTCTTAAACCTAAAACAATGCCAACTATTTTAGTACCTGTGCAAGTCCAAGCAGTGCTCAGATACATGTAAAGCCTTCTCCCCTTCCCAAACTAAATCTGCAGCGTTGATGAAGTGGGTACTTACTCAAAAGTTTAAAAAAGATCTCAGGATCAGGAACGTCAACTTCTTGGATCCAAACTAGTAAATGACCTCTGTTTCATCCCCCAGACAAGGGCTTGGACTAGATGAGTCCCCTGAGAGGCATGTCCCAAATTCTACATCCTCTTGGGGAATACAGGCTTGTTTCTCTCCAGCTTGGAGTTTAAAGCCCTTCTTCCATGCAGTACATATATGTCTATTTCCACTGCACACTTCTAGTTTTTAGTGCATCTCAGTTACATCATCAGGCAAATTGGACTTTGCCGACTATTCCCTAGTCTTTATGAAACTGAAGACTTTATGAAACTTCCAGTCTAAAGTTTTCTCAACACTGTCCAAAGCAATAAGCCATCTGATCCAGTCTGACCACCAGCCCCTTTGAAGGCTTCTCTGGTTTGCCAGAGGAGTTAGTTACCTCCTCCTTTGTGATCCTAGGTTGCTGTGTGAGGCATCCATTTCTGCACTTATCATAAAACCATTTCTTTATGTACCTTTCTCTCTCAAGGCTGTAAGCTTCTTAAAGGTAGAGTCAAAATCATTTTAGCCTTGGGAACTAACATAGTATCTTTAGAGCACAGGCTAGTGACATACACATTTTAAAAATATCTGTTTCTGCATAAATCTTTATTTAGTAGGAAATCATAGTACACTGCTACTTCTTAAAACACAATCCAGAGGAGAAAGGCCACAGGGATAAACAAAGATATATATTTTGTCTCCAAATAGGAAGGGATCAAGGAGGAGTATCTACCCATTTTTAAAAAGCTGTTTTGTTTGAATGTATTTTATTTTTATTCATTTTATAGGTAAATATTTCACCTTTATTTTGTTTAAATGATCAATATTAACTTTTCTCCATACAAACTCCTTAAATTTTTTTCTCCTAATCATAGTTAATATTTAATAGATACATAATATCAATGATTATAACATGCTATGAGGGATTTTTTAAAAGGTATAAGTGTGGTTTTCAATAATATTTCCCACATTTGTATAGTGCTTTATTATATAAGTTAATGTCCTGAAATATTAACTGGTGATTCCTCCAAATGTAATGGTTCTTTGTTTCATGTAACTAATCCTTTTTTGCTCAGTCAGAAATACCTTTTGTCTCAGGGCTGACCAAGTTTGTCACTGAATGCAAAAGGAAAGGCAGTCCCTATTCAGCCTCTGGATTTCAAAACAGACTCTTCAACAAAGGCTATCCTGAAAACTGAAGCTTTGAATTGCAAGGCTAGTATTTCTAGCAATATATTTAAAAAAATCTAAGCTTAATTCCTTTTGTGCATTTTATTTTGAAATGTCTCAAAAAGCAACATGGATTGATGGATGAAATGAGCAGTAGGTAGATCCAGATATATGACATACGAGTAGAGTGAGATTTTTAATGGTGAAATCTATGGGTGTACATCACAAAATCTTTTCAAGTTGGCTATATATTTGAAGTTTTCATAACAAAATGTTTGAGAAAAAAACAGAATCAAGGCATAAAATCTTATATCATAAATGATAAAGAGGGAAGATGGAAAGATGGTATAACCTATTCCCTTACCTCTTCCACACTCCCCACTCCCACCTCCACCCAAGGAATGGTAGATAAAGGTAAATTATAGTAGATAAAGGCCCTGAGGGAGAATGGGGAAGGGATCAGGGAAAACCGGAATGCTGAGCCTCCTCTTGGGGAAACTGAGCCCAACTCTTCTAGGAACTCACCCATCATCTATCGAACTGCCCAGACTGAACATCATAGGGCCAAGAGGCCTTACCCCCTGAGTTAGGGGCAAGGGGAAGGGGCAAGTCTTGAAGAGAATTTCTGCAGAGCCTCAAGGAGCACAGCTGGGACTTTGTCTAGGTGGTGGGGGATGGGGGGGTGTGTCCTTAGACAGACACCTCAACTCCAGAGTGTTGTGAAAACACAGTCAGAAATTTCCTGCATTCCTGAGAATGATATATAAAAATGGTTAACTCGGATTCTGTGGATTTAAGAATGCTTTGCTGTCAGATTGAGACAAACGCAGCATTTATCACATGAATCTGGGGACAAGAGATGAGAAGAGGGACCTAGCAGCACCAGTGTTGCCAGTGAAGATGTAAGCCAATGAAAGACCATAAGGAGTAGATTATACTGGTGCTAATGGCCGTGGAAGATGATGGATGATTGCAACTTGATGCTTTCCTCCTAAAGTTGCCAAAACAGCATAAGACAGCCAGATAAATTTTAGTTTTGGATGCAGAGTAGTTTTTTTTTTAAGTATTTCCCATGAAATATTTTGTTGTTTTTATGAAATTTAAACTTAATTAGATGTGCTGCGATTCATGGGGTTGCCAAGAGTCGGACACGACTGAGCGACTGAACTGAACTGAGACCTCCTATGGCACTAGTGATAAGGAACCCACCTGTCAATAAAGGAGATGTAAGAGACCTGGGTTTGATGCCTGGGTTGGGAGGATCCCCTGGAGGAGGACATGGCAACCCACTTCAGTGTCCTTGTCTAGAGAACCCCAGGGACAGAGGAGAATTCTGGGTGAGCTACAGTCCATGGGGTCACAGAGAGTTGGACACGACTGAAATGACTTAGCACACATGCAGACATTCTATATTTTTATCTACCACATCTGGCAACTCTACTTCAGCCAGATTTCTTCACAAATCTGCTTCACAGATTGTAGGTGCTGCTATGGCAAGAAGATGGAGGAGAGAATTCCTGCATAGGACTGCACTGTAAATAGAAACTGTCTGAGCAAACACCAAAGTGGCTGAGATTTCCTGCAGTCAACTGGATTAAATTATTCTCCAAAAGGTGGGATGGGGGTCCCAGATTGAAACAAAACTGTTTAAAAAATGAAGAAAATTACAATTTTGCACATTATTGTAATTGCACAATTACAATATTGCACATTGCAATATTTTATCTGCTTCAATTTGAACTTCATAATAGTCCTATAAGGCTGTCAGAAGAGGCATCTTTGATGTTAGTGAAGTATTAGTTGCTCAGTCATGTCCGACTCTTTGCAATACCATGGACTAAAGCTCGTCAAGCTCCACTTCCATGGAATTCTCCAGGCAAGAATACTGGAGTGGGTTGCCCTTCCCTTCTCAGGGGATCTTCTTGATCCAGGGATCGAACTTGGGTCTCCTGCACTGCAGGCAGATTCTTCACCATCTGAGACACCAGGGAAGCCTGAGCTTCTTTGATGTTAAGAAGGATTAAATTGAAGTTCAGAGATATGATGAGAGGGTGGTTGAACCCATACCAGAACTCAGCCCTGTTAGCTTATTCCCAACAAAGAGCATTTTACCTATGTGAGGAGACATGAATAACATGGCTAAAAAAATCACTGGACAAAACATAGTTTACTTTGTTTGATGCAGGAGACTGAGCCAATAAGAAATATAATTCAGAAAACTTTTGAGGGAATTGAGCTTTCTTGTGAGGTATATATAAACCAGATTGACCTTTAACATCATATCCAAACAAAGTTTTACTACTTTCTACCACTACTTGCTTAGAAAGTAATTTCTATTGCCAATGTATGGTAGTCAGAAAAGAGAAATTTAGCCTTAGAATATTGTAAGCCTGCAATTGAATTAAAAAAAAATGTTCTCTGTTCTGCAAGGACTTTAATCCATGATCACTCAGCATATTTGCAAATCACTTTTTTCTTGTACTTAACATACATGTGTTGACTTCACCTTTATTCATGTACTCATTCTTAAATATTTACAGGTTATAGACTGTGAATTGGGTATGTGTTAAGTACTAGATAAGCAAAACAGACATGTTTTTTGTGTATTTTCTGGTTTTTGAACATAAAATCTGAAGATTAGAGGGACCATTCTAATCTATGCATCACTTCATTTTTTTTTTATGCATCACTTCATAATCACCAAGTGATTAGCCTGGAGACCTCAGGTGACAGATATCACTTTCTTCCTGAGATAATACATTTCAATAAGTCATGGATTTTCATGCTAGTTTTAAATAGCAAAAACCATAGTTTCATAAAATAATTAAGAAAGGGGATGTATATATGAAGATGATGTAGGAATAATGGGAGACTATGGTGATGACTTCTGGAAATATAAGTGATCAGGACTGTTTTGTCTGAAAATGAGCCTACTCAAAGACAGTCTTTCAATATGATAGCCTGAAAAAATTGCAGATATTTGCTAACTGATCTTTAGTGATTTAAGGAAAATTTACTTTAAAAAGTAAATCTTCCTCACTGGAAGGGGAAAAAAGGGACACATGATTCTACTTTTGCTGCTTATCCCAGAATCCCAAGATATTTATACACTTTGTGGGTCAAGTCTCACTCTCCTCACGAGTACAAAAATGGTAAAAGAGTCTTAAGATGCATTTCACCTAGAAGGTAGATATTAGAATGCTATGAGTCTTTTTCAGCGAGAGCTGAAAATGCCCATTTTGCTGGTACTTTCCCCACACCCATTAAAGAAATTGTTTCTAATCAAACTAGAAATGGGAAGGCTTGCTTAGGGGGGTGGGGGTGGGGGAAGGACTTTTGAGGCATTGGATTCCCAAACCCAGGTTAGTTTTGGAAGTCTCTATGAGAGAGCCAAATTCTGTCAGAAAGCTGTTGGGTTGGCCAAAATGTTAGCTTCCATAAGATCTTGTTAAAAAAAAAAAACAAAACAAACCTACACAACCTTTTTGGCCAACCCAATGAACAGATCTAGAACATAAAGCACACATAATCTGCTAAACAACCTTAAACAAATGTGTTTATTCATGGTAATCTTCCAAGCCAAGAATTTTGCATCCTTTAGTAGTGTCACAAATCTACAAATTTCTGAATTGAGGCTGATGTTATTCTTCCTTTTGCATAACAAGACAGACATCTTTTTTTTTTTTTTTTTACAAATGTGATTGCTGAAGTTATTTAAATCTAGGAGAAGACAATGATTCCAAATGTGAAGATAATACCTTTAGCTCCGGAAGTCTGTTCAGTGGAAACCCTGAGACTCTGAATTCTTTTTCTTCTCTTTGCAGGCTCCTGGATACCGTATGTTGTTTTAATGTTAAAGTGATAAAGTCTCTTCTAATTTCCACCCAGATGTCTCCCTTCCCTTCCAGGCTTGGTGCCTCCTTTACCAGCACGCCCTGGGGTTGTTGCACTCCTCTGGGGCTGCCAAAGCGGCCTGGATTGGAGCTTCTAGGATTATTATTTTCACGGAGGCAGAAGGAATTCTTTTGCACCAATCACTCACAACTTCCAAAGGACACCCTGCATCTTCCAGTGTTCTCTAACCCCATCTCTTGAGGAATCTTGGGCAAATCCTTCCAGCGATGGAAGAGAAAACTTTTGAGTAAGAAAGTGTCCTACTCAAAAGTAGCTCTTACTTATCAAACAAGAGGAGCCTGAGTTTACTGCCCCATTTCTCCTCTCCTATAGATAGCCATCTGTGCAACAAATGGATGCCTCTCAAATGGGAGGAGAGCTTTGTCCCTCTTCTTTCATAAGAGTTTCAATTCTTGTGTCTTAGAATTTGATCTTAGCTTACAGACTTGTGTCTCTGTTTTCCTGCAGTGTCTGGTGTTATACCTTATTACAAAAATAGAGTTCAAGGTGAACATACACAGGAAGATCTTCTTATCTGGACATATACCTGATATTTATATATAGTGAAAGCTTTTGAAACCTTCAAAATGAATGGAAGTAGTCATATGTCATTTATCAGGCATGATGACAGCTTGGGAAACACAGCTTGGTCTCTCTGTCCACCAACCTGTTTAGTTTCAAGATTATACTTTTGGAATTATAAAGCTAAACACTACTAGCTGAACTTTGAGCTAAGAGAAAGATACATAGCTCATTTAAATGACTTCACCCAGGTTGCCTACTGTGAGCTTCAAACACCACAAAGTGAAGCAGCTGAGTTGAGACAGGCCTTCTTGTTGCCTAAGAACTTGCTGTTTCCTAGCCAGCTATTCAGACATTCCCCAGGGAATACTAAACAGCTGTTCATACAACAATGCAACTTATTTTTCTTAACAACAACAAAAAAAGATAAAAACATTTCACAGTTACCATGACTCAAAATTAAATAATGGGATTCAAAGAGGAAGCTGGTAATTGTATGAGGAAAAAATGAGAAGACTGTGAGGCTCAAGCTCATCTTACTATCACCATCATCATAAGAATGTGTTTTACCCCTTTGGTCTTCCTAGGTGGCTCAGTGGTAAAGAATCTGCCTGAAAATATAGATGCAAGAGATGTGGGTTTGATCCCTGAGTCAGGAAGATGCCCTGGAGGAGGAAATGGCAACCCACTCCAGTATTCTTGACTATAAAATTCCATGGACAGAGGAGCTTGGTGGACCACAGTCCTTGAGGTCACAAACAGCTGGACACCACTAAGCGTGTATGTATGCAAACAATTTAGCCCTCTACATTTATAAAATGCCTTCACATTTTCACTCACTTTAGTCTTATCACATCCCAGTTTAGAGATGAGAAAAAAAGATTTTGATAATGAAATAGCTTAACTTTTGAAAAAAGGAAATAAGGAAAGGGAAATTAATGTTTTTTTCCTAACAAATGTGGTTACAGAAAACGTTTGTCAACTTCCTGTAGTTTCCAAGAAGTTTTGCTCTCATAATCTTTTACGGTGTCATAAGTTCATATTGCTGCTGCTGCTGCTGCTAAGTCGCTTCAGTCGTGTCCGACTCTGTGCGACCCCATAGACGGCTGGGACACATTAAAAGATTATATTCTGAGCCATTCAAAGCATTTTACCAAGACTTTTAGCCTTAGGAAGAATGTCCAGAGCTAGAATTTGTCTCCAGTTACTGGGAAATCGCTTCTCAACTGGTACCAAAGTTATTAAAAGCCAATTTTTAGTGCTGTGTCTTAGTTAAAATAGGAAAAGCAGAATAAAATCTAAACACATGACAGCACGCTTAAGCAAATTCAGTTTTGGTAGATCTTAAAATTCAAACGCTTTTCCTTCCCAGCCCAGGTTGAACTCTTGTTTCCAAACATTACTGGAATATGTTTGTTTGTTCAAGGAAACATCTCAAGTCTTCTATCATTTCCTTTTGTATTTGAAGACACACAATTACAGGGTAATAAATTAAGGTTCATATATTAATTTTGTCACTGTATTAACACCACATCTTAGTTTAGTGTAAGTTCCATTGAATGTCCAGTTTGGAATTGAGTATATTCTCACTTAGAAAATGGTTTGCTCTTTGCTTATAAGATTTTTAATGTCTTCTGTTCACCAACTTTCTACTTTCAACTGTCTCAGAATATTAAAACCCGCTTTCATATTAATAGAGGTCCTCATATTCATCAATTATGTTTTTCTGTTTCCTCAAAGTGGTGAGTTAGTCTTCTCATTTCTATGGGCTTCCCTGGTGGCTCAGAGGGTAAAGCTTCTGTCTACAATGCAGGAGACTGGGGTTCGATTCCTGGATCAGGAAGATCCCCTGGAGAAGGAAATGGCACCCCACTCCAGTACTCTTACCTGGAAAATCCCATGAATGGAGGAACCTGGTAGGCTACAGTCCATGGGGTTGCAAAGAGTCAGACACAATTGAGAGACTTCACTTCACTTCTCATTTTCTCTATAGTAACTCTCCCTCTTATTTTTTGGCCCAGGTAGACCATAAAGGGAACATGACATATGTTTCAGGATTTTTCATTAAATCATATTTCTTTATGACTAGAAACTTACTTAATCTTTTAAAAGATTATGCTCTCTGAACCATTTGAAGCATTTTACCCATCTTATAAAGTCATAATGAAATGCATTTCTTCCTGGAAAGGGAGTCTCCCTTACTGTTCTTATGCTTGCTCCATCCGGTGGGAAAATGAGAGACGCCTTCCACAGTTTGTCATTGACCCACCCTCGTCTTACTCCAAAAGAATTTTTCTTATACTTTTTTTCAGTTCCATCAATATATTAGTGAGAACGGAAAAATTTTTGTTTGTTTTGAATGTAGGATTTCCTTCTGCATAGTGCTATTGTAAACAGTAATTCAGCAGAGATTTCAGCTGGAAATTAAGTGTGTTCACTTAAGGAATTAAATATTTGAAGATACTTCAGATGACAACTGAGAAGGAGATGCCAGAAGTCTGGGAGATGAAGAGACACTTCTGGGGATTGTTCCTGGGAGACCTTATCCTCAGAGAGAGAGAGTAAAGGCATTGCAGCTTGATGCAAGGGTGATGCCACACACAGAAAGAGGGGTTGCTCTGACAACAGCATCGTTTCTGGTAACAGCTTGAGCTCAGGCCCAGTCACTTCAAATGATTCTTATTTGAGGAAGAGGTAATTAAAAGCAGGATGTAGAGAGCAACCCAGACAGATTTGGGTTTAGGTCCAGAATGCAATTCCTACTAGCTATAGTAGAAACCACGAGAAACGTACTTAGCGTCACTGAACTTCAGTTTCCCCGTTTGCAGAAGGATGAAAATCAAAAAGACGGTCACACATGTTTCTGGCAAACACTGGATGCGTAAAGTAGTACTGGGGGCCTGTGTAGCTAAAGTTGGGAAAGAAAGGTCTCTCCGTTGAAATGGAGAGAACCATAGTGTTTAGCTCTGTTTGGGCTCTGGAGACATCCACACATTAGGCTTACTTGTCACCATGAGTGGTACCACAAAGAGCCCTGGGAGTAGTATAGCTAACATCTCGAAGCAGCAGTGATAGGTGGGCATCTGACAATCACTGCCAGTCAAAAGCTTTAGGATGAGAAGCTGAGCTTTTAAGTGTATATTCAATATCCCTCCTGTAGACTTTGAGATTACTTGTGAAGGATTCTTAGAGATAAGGTGAATAAGTCTACTTTTCTCATAGTTCATGAAACCAAACGTGTTGCATAACACGGGTACCTTCTAGAAAAACCTATGTTATGAGACTTTAGACACATTCATGTGACACTTCACACGCCATCCTCAGGAAGTCTGTGACTAGTAGGGAAGACTATACATAAATATCTATACATAAATGATTACCAAACCAAGATGACAAAGCCTATGAATGAGGTTTAAAGAGGGTGTTTATTTAGGACAAAGCAAAAGGGGACCAGAGAACTCTGTGAGACTAAAGAGGGAGGTACTGTGATTTCACAGTAATTCACATGAAAACACAGTTGGAAACACAGTTCTCGCAAGGGGCAAGGAGGCAAGGGTTTCCATGAAGGATAAACAGCATGTGCAAAAGCACCGCACACGAAACTGCATGGTCTGGTAAGGGAGGGTGGGTGGTGGGACATTGGTGTGTCTTGGGAAGTGGGAAATGGAGAGTGGAGAAACAACCAATAGTTTTAACAGGAAAGATACTGAGCACATCTTTGAAAATGCTGAGTGAAGTCGATATGAATCTGGAAAAGAACTACATGTTTAGTAAGTGTATGTGTTGGAAGCCAGCAGCACATGTTTTGAAGTGAGTGAGCCAACCACTATGTACTGATCCCTGGCTGACACTAGTGGAACCCAGGCAGTGACACAAGAGACCGGTGACGGCGAGTGAAACGGAAGAGCGGAGGGGAAAGGAGGGTGTTGAAGGATACTTTTATAGATGTCAGTGGAGTAAGACATTTTAAGAAAGTTAGTGAATACTGTCAAATGCAAATGAAAGGACAAGTGAAAAATCAGATGCAAAATGGCCACGGATTTATCAAGGTAGAGCTTCTGAGTGGTATGACAAGCGGTTGGAAAAACTTGGATGTCACGATCAACATTGGCTAGGATGTGAAAGAGGGAAATAGAACATTGCTCGTAATGTGAGGGGAGGGAGGGAGGGATTAATTAGGAGTTTGGGATTAATAGATACACAATGATATATATAAAATAGATAAATAAGAAGGACCTACAATATAGCACATGGAACTATATTGAATATCTTGTAATAACCTATAATGGAAAAGAACCTGAAAAGAATATAGACCTATAACTTTGCTGTATACCTGAAACTAACACAACACTGTAAATCAAGTACACTTCAATAAAAGTTAATAAATGAAAGATAATCATACTGAATGGTGAACAAAGAACACTACCCATGAAATAGTATGAAGTCTCAATATTGAAAAGTTGAGGAGAATTAAGCTGGTAAGAAATGATGGAGAGACTGGAGATTTCGGAGCCCAAACACTCGTTGGTGACTGGTCTTCTACAGCAGGCCTCACTGCTCCCCAGGAACTCACTTTAGCTTGGCCCCTCTCTCCTGCCCCTGTTTCTCAGTGGCTGTTTCATGTGTGTGCTCAGGCACACAGTCGTGTTGACTCTCTGTCACCCCATGGACTGTAGCCTGCCAGGCTCCTCTGCTCATAGAATTTTTCCAGGCAAGAATACTGGAATGGGTTGCCATTTCCTTCTCCAATGGATCTTCCCACCTGAGGGATCGAACCGCGGTCTCCTGAATTGCAGGCAGATTCTCTACTGCTAGAGCCACCTGGGTATCTTCCCCTGTTTTAACCACTGGACTTCACCTTTACTCTCTCATTCTCTGTAGATGTCTTTACCTTACATTTCACAAAGCAAACAAAACAAGAAACAGCCAGATGCCTGCTCTCCTTTGCTTGGAAATGTATAGGAAGATGAGAAAATTTCATCAAGGAAGAGATAGGGGAAACAATATCTTAAAGAGACAGAGAAGTTCCAGTCAAGTCCTCAGAAGACAGGGAACTAGTTACCAAGAGGGTGGCAATAGGGATGTGAGGTTTTCACCATACAAGGAAGGATCCAGAAAACAAGTGAGCAGAATGGGCAGGGAAGTCAGTCATGAGCAAATGAGTCTTAGGAGCTGATAAATAGAGAATACGAGAATCAGGCTTCTGGAGGGGATTCAAATTCTCATCATTAAATTTCTTTTTGGGGTTAAAGTAGATGGACACGACAAAAAAAGCACACATTTCCTTGAAGGAAGCAAGTCTTAACTAGGAGTTAGAGGTATGTGTATGAGAGTGGGGGTGGGGATGAAAAGAGAAGGAAGGAAGGAAGTGGAGAGAAAAGCCTTTTTGGCCCCTCGTCATTAGCAGAGAGGCATTTCTCACTTTGAAAACACATGCTTCTTTTTCAGGGAGAAGTGGAAAGAAGTACACAATGCTATTTGTTCACTAAAGTGAATGAAAGAGGTACAGGAGGATCCACAGCGAATTACTAAGTGAAAAAAGTGTTTGACAGAACAGTGTGCATGTGTATGTGTGTCCGAGAGAGTGACTGTGTGTGTGAGAGTATGTGTGTCAGTGTGAATGTGAGTGTCTGTGTGTGAGAGGGTATGTATGTCAGTGTGAATGTGTGTGTGTGAGTATGTGTGTCAGTGTGAATGAGTGTGTGTGTGTGAGTATGTGTGTCAGTGTGAATGTGAGTGTGTGTGTGAGTATGTGTGTCAGTGTGAATGTGTGTGTGTGAGTATGTGTCTCAGTGTGAATGTGAGTGTGTATGTGTCTCAGTGTGAATGTGAGTGTGTGTGTATGTGTGTCAGTGTGAGTATGTGTGTCAGTGTGAATGTGAGTGTGTGTGTGAGTATGTGTGTCAGTGTGAATGTGTGTGTGTGAGTATGTGTCTCAGTGTGAATGTGAGTGTGTATGTGTCTCAGTGTGAATGTGAGTGTGTGTGTATGTGTGTCAGTGTGAGTATGTGTGTCAGTGTGAATGTGAGTGTGTGTGTGAGTATGTGTGTCAGTGTGAATGTGTGTGTGTGAGTATGTGTCTCAGTGTGAATGTGAGTGTGTATGTGTCTCAGTGTGAATGTGAGTGTGTGTGTATGTGTGTCAGTGTGAGTATGTGTGTCAGTGTGAATGTGAGTGTGTGTGTGAGTATGTGTGTCAGTGTGAATGTGTGTGTGTGAGTATGTGTCTCAGTGTGAATGTGAGTGTGTATGTGTCTCAGTGTGAATGTGAGTGTGTGTGTATGTGTGTCAGTGTGAGTATGTGTGTCAGTGTGAATGTGAGTGTGTGTGTGAGTATGTGTGTCAGTGTGAATGTGTGTGTGTGAGTATGTGTCTCAGTGTGAATGTGAGTGTGTATGTGTCTCAGTGTGAATGTGAGTGTGTGTGTATGTGTGTCAGTGTGAGTATGTGTGTCAGTGTGAATGTGAGTGTGTGTGTGAGTATGTGTGTCAGTGTGAATGTGTGTGTGTGAGTATGTGTCTCAGTGTGAATGTGAGTGTGTATGTGTCTCAGTGTGAATGTGAGTGTGTGTGTATGTGTGTCAGTGTGAGTATGTGTGTCAGTGTGAATGTGAGTGTGTGTATGAGTTTGTGTGTCAGTATGAATGTGAGTGTGTGTGTGTGTGTGTCTGTATGTGTCAGAGTGAGAGAGAGGCCCAGAAGGAGACACACAGATCTCAATGCTAAGCGAGGCTGTCTAGGAGCAGTAGGCATGGAGGGGATTTCAGAGGCTGATTCATGTTTGGTGAGGCCTGAGGCTTATATAATTCTAGAACCTTGCAAATGAGTTATGAAAGACAATATTTGTTTAGGGGACTGCAAACTCCATTAGCTCCACAATAAATCTCTCCATACATGATTTCTATAGTTTTCTCTATGCTTAGTGTAGCTTTTCCACAACGAGCCTGGATCATTTTAGAACTAAGAAACCAAAGCAGAAGTTATGTAAATATTTTTAAGGTCAGCCACATTCTCTAATTTACTTACATTAGATTTATTTTGAAATAGAGACAGTTTCTAATTGGAAGGACTGCCGAGCTTAGAGCTTGTGATGTCATTCATGATGTATTTCTAGAAAGGTATCTGCAAAATTCCTATCTTGAGCTTACCCTTGAATTCTATTTGTTACATAAAGCACCATAGATAAATATCCTGAAACAAGAGAAAATTCAAAGAACTTATCAGGAAAATCTTGTGTTTTTCCTTTAAAAAATGGGCATGAATTGTGTGGATTTTAGTAACCCAATGTAAGTGAGTTTGCATACATTGGGTTAGCTCCTCCCAGTGAAAGAGTTGTTGCTGCATTAAGCACTCTTTCTAATAGCTTGAGCTCCACCTCCCTTTCCTGTAATGATGGTTCCCTGATATCACACTTTAAACTGGAAGGAGCTTCTGTGGAGGGTTTTTTTAGTAACAGGAAGTGACTGTGTAAGAGAAGTTTGCACGGGCTCACTTTGTCCTCTCAGTCATCAAGGAAGTGCCTTACTGGAAACGATTCAGGGACTCTCCCCGTGCATTCTTCTCGGTGACCGTGCTGCTGAAGGGGGTATTGAGAAAAAGCAGAAGGTTTTCCTTACCTTCACAGAACAGGGACTTCTATGACTTGACGTGGCCCCCGGGCTGACCCCTCTGGGATCAGAAGTATTCCTCTCAATCAGACCGAGGATTTTATTATCCAGCTCCATGCTTTCACACCTGCCCCCGGGGGACATGGGAAAGCCACATTTTACAAAGGTAATTAAAAATTATTATGTTCGTGAATGACATGGAGGTGTTATTTATATATGATACTCCCACCCCTAGAATTTCCAGGTCTCTAATCTCATATTCATTAGTTGCTGCCGTTAGAGAACTTTAAAGAGTATTGAAGTTTAAGTTCCACTTACCCGCACATTTATTCTAGGTAATCTAGTAAGATATAAACAAGTTGAGGGATTTTCACAGGCTGATAACAATGACCAGAACTAAACACTCCCAGTAAGCCAGGTGCTTTACATTCATTTTCTTATTCAGTGGGTACAATTCATCACAGTAGTCAGCATTTACCTGCATTTTATGGATGAGAAACTTGGATTTAGTAACTAACTTACCGATTTATGTGAAGTCAAACTCCAAAACAGTGGCAGGGCCAAGACCACACTCAGATGTGTAGGATTCTATAGCTTGCCTCTTGGCCATTTTTGCTCTATGTCTTCAATGAACTGACAACAAATCCCTAGGATTATTTGCCACCAAATGGAAATATCATATCAGAGTCAAAGGGTATCTGGAAGTTACCTTAAAAAGAAGCTAGTCCAACCTGTGTCATTTATCTGAGAACCAGAATGAATTGCTTACATTCCCATGACTATTAACTGATAATGTAAAAATTTAAATCAGATTTTCTGACTCTAGTCCATTTTTCTTTCGGTTGTATCATGCTGACATGATGGAGAAATTGTCTCATTAAAAATGTAATTCAAGGGAAAAAGGTATTCATTATGTTATTTTTCTGTACATTTGTTTTGTCTTCCTCATCATTTTTCATCCCCTGAAAACAACCCCTTGAATTGGGGTAGGAATTTTTTTCAGGAATACTTCTCAAAGTTGTCTCCAAGTAAAATAAATAGGTGGATGATCTAATCACATGATGTGGCAGAGGTTACTTGGGCTGTCTGTCCAACCCTCTACATTCTTTGAGAGTGGCTCCCAGGCAGAGGCTCTGACAGCCATGCTTGTTGATACTGCTTGACCTCATTTCCTTGGTTATAGCTGATTGGACCAAGAGTAAATAACCAATTCCAGCTTGGCCAGTGAGATTCTCTTCTGTGTGCAGAGGGCGCTAAGAATGAAGCAGCTGGGTAGGGAAATGCAGAGCTGTGAGATGGAAAGTCTTCGCAATTTTCTAGTCTTGAATCAACCCTAAGGCATGACTGCCTTCCTACCCTTATATTCTGCTAATTACCCCATATCTTTTATAATGAATTATCTGTCTTTTCTTAAGCTAGCTTTTCGGTGTCCGTTATTTATAGTAGGAAAAAATCTCTGAATAATACACCTCAACCCTCATATTTCTATTTATACTTTCCTCAGGCTATGGAATACCTTGCCTCTTGCCCACATGTGATGTCACCCTATGCAACTACTGGGTGTACAGTAAACCCTTCATGGCCCCAAAGCTTATACACGTGTAGTATCAAGTTTGTTAGCCTATGCCCAGCGTTTCCTGCAGTCCTCTGAGAAGAGTCTCAAAATTCCTTTAATAAGTGCCCCAAATCCTTCAGGTTAATTAGATTACCAGTTAATTAATTAGTCCAATGGAATTGGACTAGACTCAATTTTAAGCCTCTGAGGCAGCTTTCCTGACCTATTCTGAACCAGGCTTGCCTGCCAAGAGGTCACAATAGTTTCTGGTGTTACATTCCTTTGTGATGAACATGTTATTGAGCCCAAACCCCAGAGGGGATCATTTTGATACGACCTTCTGTGACCTCCAAGACCCCAAATGACCAGCTCCTGTGCTCTGTTTCTAAGCTCGTATCATCCACTCCCCTCCGTCTTGCCTTTCCAGGCACACTTAGCCCATCACAGAACACGCCAGTGTGTGTGTTTCTCACAAAGGAGCTTGGTGTCTGCACTTTCTTCCACATGTCTTGCTTCCCCCATGCCCTTCAGAGTCTGTCTCAAATGTTACTTTATTAAGAAAACCTTTGCTGATAGACTTATTTAAAATGGCTTTCTCATACCCATCACTACTGGCCTTTAATTCTAATTTTCTCCTTAGAATTTTTTTATGATCTTGATTTCTTATTTATTTACTGTTCTCCCCAGCCCTCATACAGGCTTAATATATGTCCCATTAAAGAAGGGCATTTGTCTGCTTTTATTAGTTGCCCTGTTTCTTGGCACATAGTATAGCCTCTCTCCATAAATATTTGTTGTTGAATAAATATGACTATGTGATGAAGTTTAATACAAAACATTAACTCAAATCTAATAGTAAATTGGATGCTTATTTCAAATGTATGCAAATAACCTCAATAACCTCATATATGCAGATGACACCACCCTTATGGCAGAAAGTGAAGAGGAATTAAAGAGTCTCTTGATGAAAGTGAAAGAGGAGAGTTAGGGAGGCCTGGCGTGCTGCGATTCATGGGGTCGCAAAGAGTTGGACACGACTGAGTGACTGAACTGAACTGAACAGCCTTAAATAGGGCTTCTCTGGTAGCTCAGTTGGTAAAGAATCTGTCTGCAATGCAGGAGACCATGGTTCGATTCCTGGGTCAGGAAGATCCCCTGGAGAAGGGATAGGCTATCCACTCTATTATTGTTGGGCTTTCCTGGTGGCTCAGATGGTAAAGAGTCCGCCTGCAATGTGGGAGACATGGGTTCAGTCCCTGGGTTGGGAAGATCTCCTGCAGGAGGGCATGGCAAGCCACTCCAGTATTCTTGCCTAGAGAATCTCCATGGATAGAGGAGCCTGGAAGGCCACAGTCCATGAGGTTGCAAAGAGTCGGACATGACTGAGTGACTAACCATAGCACAAAGAAAGTGAAGTCGCTCAGTCGTGTCCGACTCTTTGCAACCCCATGGACTGTAGCCTACCAGGCTCCTCCGTCTATGGGATTTTCCAGGCAAGAGTACTGGAGTGGGTTGCTATTTCCTTCTCCAGGAAGCACAGCACAGCCCAGCCTCAAATAGCTCTAGATAGCCATCTATGTTAAAAAAAAAAAAAAAAAAGAATGTTTAAGTTTCTTGTTAATCTTTCTCTGTTCTGTAGTTTTTGGTTTTTTAAAAAATTCTTTTAAAATGACAGAGTCTGTCCTGGAACCTGCGGGTGGGTAAGAATTTGAGTGTCCTGTGGTTTGTTCCTCTGAGGATTCTGGAAGATGCAGATGGAGGCGGAGGGAGCAAAAACAGCCCATGGGGAAGAGTAGATGGTGGCAGATGGGAAAGGAAGCAAGCAAGCCAAACGTGTGTGGACGGGAAGAGAAGAGGAGGTGGACAGGACTTTGGCGCTGGCCTGACACATGGCCCCTCGGGTTCATGGCTAAGGAGGCCAGCTGCATTCCCCCACACTGAGGTAAGCAAATTAGTTCTCTGGTGTTCATCAATGGAAGAACTTTTTACTCTTGCCATTTTATAGACAAGAAAGAGGCTTAGAAAATTATCAAGAATTTTTAAGAGAGCCAAAACTGCTGTCCTTGCGTGTATACAGCCTTCTGTTTGAAACCAGAGAAGCCCGCCGGCCAACAGTCCCAGCTGGACACCGCATGCCTCTGTCAGCTCAGCCTGGGGCCTGACACCTTGCAGGGCTGTGAGGTCAGCTTCGGTGTGTGGTCACCCTGTGGAATGATAATTGTTCTTCTTTCTCCCTGTTCAGACACATGAAAAGAGTTCATTTTGACCCCAAGCGTGCCTTGTCATAGCTTACCGATACCCAGTGGGGCAGAAGGCATATAGTCCACACCCTTCTCCAGCCGACAGAAGGAAGGAATAGTTTACAAGAGATAGTCATAATCACATTTGGGGATTTGCTTTGGGAAGAAGCATGGAAAGTAACGAAAATGACCAATTTCACAAAACCTTTTCTTGGAACACCTGTGCAGCAGCCAGCATAGAAATACCCAGGGGAAAAAAAAAACCAAACCAAAAAACTGCTCAGAGCTTGGTTTCAGGGGAACAATTTACACAGTGATTTGCATTTTTTA
This sequence comes from Aepyceros melampus, assembly GCA_006408695.1. Classification (NCBI taxonomy): domain Eukaryota; kingdom Metazoa; phylum Chordata; class Mammalia; order Artiodactyla; family Bovidae; genus Aepyceros; species Aepyceros melampus. The sequence continues at coordinate 22,789 of SJXQ01007187.1, read as the reverse complement.
AATGCTCAAGTTATTTGGTACAAATGAGTTTTAACTATAGACTCATTTTCAAATTTTACATAAATCCTGAACTAGTTAAAAAATCATAAAAATCCTTAAAGAAGCAGTCAGTAGACTGTATGGTGACGGCAGGAAATTAGCTGTATTGTTGAGGAACAGATGGTTTACATTATACAAACCCTTTAGGCTAAACTTGTTTAGGTCTGGCATATTGTAAATTATATTTTAGTAATGAAAGTGAAATGACCTCTGCTTGACCTCAAGTGGGGTTTGTCTGTTTGAACCAATGTAGTGGAAAACTATGAAAGAAAATGAAGTCATAAAGTTTTGGCAGTTCAATTTTGGCTCATTTCAAGTTAAAGGGTTATAAATCTGTTTAGTTTTTGTTTGACAAGTATTTGTCATACAGGGATGTACAAAATGTAAAGAAGTGTAAAATACACATGGGGCACTATGCCAAGTAAACCAAGTACAAAGGAAAGTTGGAATGAATAGGGTCCTGGGCTCCTATCTCTTTATCACTCCCTCCATTAGTTGAATGACAAGATGGGCTCCGTTTATTATACGCTGTAAGGCAATTAAGTACCTTAAAACTGAAACAGGCTTTCAGTTTAAATGTTAACATTTTTACTTCTCAAAGTAAACACACATCTGCCTCAGTGTGGTTTAAAAAATTATATAATTTCGGCCGGAGGGAGAAAAATCAGAGTTGATGTAGAAGTTGATACATTATTCTAAAATCTGATTGTATTTCTTCCCCTTGAAATTTCTGAAAAGCAACTGTATTTGGGCTTCAGTGAGCTCTGACCAGAAAGAAAATGAAGAGAGAACACTTTTAGATGGTGAGGTGTTAGATGTGAGTCCATATGAGTATTGTAGTCCTGTCTAAACAGCTGCTACAGAGGCCAGGCTTCTCTCACCTGAGTGATGAATGCTAAGTGAGGACATGTGCCCCTTTTACATCCATTAACTTGAAGTATGAAAGCAATGAACCATGGGTAGAGTTTTTTAAAAAATTGCAATTATGTAGATAGAAGATGGATAGGAGCGACAGACTCAGCAACTTTCTCTCTCTCCACCTTTGGGAAGTTACACCTTAGGTGATAATACACCTCTGGGTGACACAGCTTGCGACTAACCTGCTATTTCCTGCTCACTTTTCCTAAATGATTACCACAGGAAATGAGGTGAGGATTTTGTGATGGCCATCAATGTTGGCGTGCAGCACAGATTCCGCTCTGTGACTTTTCACCTCTAACCTGAACGGGGCGTGATTGATGGCTTTACTTTGAGTCCAGAGTGACGTGGACACACAGATAGAAAGCAGAGCCCCAGGAAGGTGGTGTGAACCAGAAGCCAGGGTGGTACTCTGGGACAGGAAGGTGGCTCCAGTAGCAGGTGCTGGGAAAGGACTGACGTTCATGTTCTTGCAATGGACAAGCCTCCTCCTATAGTCCCTGAATCCCTTACACTGGTTCCTTTCCATCCCTCATGCCCTACCACTGCTGCCCTTTCACAAATATCTTTCACTATACATACATGCCGATTCTAGCTGGATGCAAGTGTCTACAGGAGAGGGGTAGGTCCCACAAGTGGCATTTGTCCTCAGCTCTATTAGAAGAATAGTGAACCAGACCGTGGCCCTATTGAAATTGCAGGGGGAAGGGAGTGGTATTTGGGATAATAGGATATGACCAGGTTTGCTTCTCTTTGGAGGCACAGTCTTCTCTGAGAACTATATTCCTTGAATACTTACTCTCTGAATCTCAAGAACTGACCAGCAGAGTCTACACCTGAGCAGGTACTGGAATCCCCCAAAGGGCTCATTATAACACAGATTGCTATGCCTTACTCCTAGAGTTTCTAATTCTGTAAGTCAGATTCTGTAGTTCTGACAGGTTCCCAGGTGATGAGGATGCTCTGGGACTGGAATAAATGGAGAGAACCACTGGAATAAATGGAATATGACTTTTAAAAAGAAAGGAAAGAATATGCCTTCCTGGATCAGACAGTTAACGAGTGTCTGGTCCCTGCTCCTGGCATGATGAATGACCACAGTCTCTCTGCAGAACCAATTTGAGCAATTCTGACTAATAGAGATTGTAACACTCTGCTTTAGGAAGATGCTTTGGAAATACCAGCAGAGAAAAATCTAAGAGCCATCAACTAGTGTTTTACTGGGTTATATTCTGCATGGCTCCTGTCTTAGAGAGATTCAGGTTTTGAAATAGACATCACTTTATAGCTTGGGCCATGTCATCAGTTTATTCTATTTTCACGTGCAACCAATTATATAGGATACATTTTCATAGCTGGTTACCTCAGTCAACTGATACTATATATACTATATACTAAAGAGTATACACATGGGATAGTATATAAGAAACCATTTAAGAATCACGAGGAGAGGGGACCCAGCTCCTATTCTAGATGTTTGTAATCTGAGCTACCATGTACTGAATACTTGTCCTGTGCCAGATGTTGAGATCATAATAATGGCTGCAGTTGGGGTGAGGGGTGGAGTGTTTCTGTGTCAGGCTATAAGTACTTTATACCATATGAATTCCTTTCATATCACAATAACCCTATGAAATTGGTCATTATGACTATTGTTCCCGTTTCACAGATGCAGAACCTGAGGAACGGCAGTTAAGTGACCGCACAGCTAGTATTTAGGTTGTAAGTTCAGACTCCAGGGTTTGTCTTCCTCATGACCACACTATTCTTCCTCATGGGCTCTCTCATTGTGTAATGCATCAACTCATTTAACCCTCGTCACAAACCCATGAGATTCATACTATGATTTCTCCACTTTATGGATCAAGAAATTAAGGCCTTCAAGATTAGGTAGCTTGCCTGAGGAAGCACAACTATTAAGCAGTAATGCCAAGATTCAGCTCCACCTATGTCTGGCTTCAAAGATGGAGCACTTTTCTGGGAAAAAGAGGGTAGTTTTCATTTGATCCTCAGAGGGCTCCACAATTTTAGAAGCATGAGTCCCACTGGTGTAAAAGTGGAATGTCAAGGTGTAATTAATTACTCTCTGGTCCCTGATGACCTAGGCTTTACTCTGGCTGATCCTTTGTTGCTCACATTAGTTGACTGGGATAAGTGAATAAAACCATTCAACAGCAGCCTTTACCTGAGTTGGGCATAAGAACCCTGGATAGCATACAAGACTGAGAGTTTTCAGTATCTGAGAGGAATTCATTTGACTCCAAAGCTGGTTTTCCTTTCCTGTGCATTTTACTGGTTCTTAGGTAAACAGTGGTAGAATTGTGAAACAACCGACTCCACTCATAAATGGAAATGATTACATTCTAAAGCTGAAAGGCCACAACCATTGGATTTGGAGAGGTTATGGACATTTTCAAAGACTACAGCCAAACTAAGTGCCTTCCGGCTTAAGCAATCAAATCCTGGAGGGCATTCCAACCAATAGTTGGCCACATTTGCTCAGAGTTCAGCTACGCTTCTCTGGAAGTGATTTAACCTCAGAAACAGTTCTTTTCTCTATAATGTAACTTCTGATAGTTTGAATGTTTGGTGGTGAGCAGGGTTGATTCTGTGGTGGGGTTACTTTATAATGTTAGTGGGAGAGGGTCAATTCTGCCTGTAAAGAGGTAGAACAGACATCAGTAATTTGAATGTCTGCATGAGCCATCGTGGGCTTATAACTTGGGCTTGTGTGTTTCAGCAGCCAGAAAATTAAGAAACACTGGGCTCCAGACCTGCTCACACCTGGGTTCAAGTCTTGGCTCTGCCACTCACCAGCTGAGTGACTTTGGGTAAAGTCTTAATCTCAAGCCTCAGTTTTCTCACCTTCTAAAATCAGGCTCAAAATTAGTACCACCTTCAGAAGATTTTTGTAAAGATTATATTGAGATAATGCATGTAAAGTACTTTAGCTTTTTCATAATATCCATTTATAATACTCATTCTTCCTAGAAGTAAAGCTTCTTCAGATATAGTTTAAAGCTGAGCTCTGAACCGGATGGCCTCCAGTCCTCATACCACCACAGGGTAGAGACTATCCTCTCCATCCTGAGGGGTTTTATCCAGGCTGTGAACAGGATGTGGGGCAGAGCATTTATGCTCACTGGATGGGCACAGGAACACCAGAGCGATATAAAGAGTTATCACTGTAATCTTTGCTCTGATCCCGTTGTCCCCAGTTAATGCTGTGAGCTGCTGAATCCTATATCTTCTGCCCCCACCCACAGAATCTTGTACACAGCATTTGGTAGTTGACTAAAAGGTTTGTGACTGTTCATATTATTGCTGTAGCAAACAATAATAGTAAATTCTAGCTGTTGAGTACCTGTGAGGTGCCAGACACACTATCTTGAAATGTCAGAAATATCCCTTTTAGAGAAGATTGGTGGCTACTAGTGTTGGTGGGGGGCGGGGAGGGGTTTTTTTTGGATGGGCGGGACAAAACAGGTAGAGAGTCAAATGGTACAAACTTCCAGTTATAAAATGTCATAGGGATATAGAGCATAGTGAATATACTTCATAATACTGTACTGCACATTTAAAAGTTGCTAAGGAGTAAATTTTAGAAGTTCTCATCACAAGAAAAAAACTGTCATAACTAAGACAGATGTTAGCTAGTCCTGTTGTGATCATTTTGCGCTACTTAAAAATATCGAATCATTATGTTATATTCCTGAAACTAATATCACGTGTGTCAATTATACCTCAATAAAAATAAATTTAAAAATCTCTTCTAAGCACTATTTGTATCCTTGTTGTATAAATGAGAAAACAATGATCTCATGGTCAGTAAATAATGAAGCCAAGATTTATAATCATATCTCTTTGTCTCTAAATCCTTGATCTTTGAAGTATATCATACTACTTCCCAGAAATAAACCAAGAACAAATGTGGCTAGAAAGGTAAGTTAGGCCCAGAGAGACTCCTGGGTACAGGGAGAAAGAACTTGATAACTTGAGATTAGGTCCTTCCAGATTGCTGCATTATGATGTCAACTGGGAGCTAAAGCAATACCAGAGGATGAAATTAGCATGAGAGAAAGAAAGAGGAAAGAGAACTGACAAACATCAGAGGAGGCACTCCTTTAGGGAGTCAAAAGAACTAGTGAAGGAAAGAGGAGGAGATAGGAGGAGAGCCAAGAGAAAAAGTATTTCAAGATGGTGGCTAAGAAGAATGCTCCAGAGAAATTAAGGAGGAAAAAGACTTAGGAAAGGTCATTGGATTAAATTACATCACTAGCGATTCCCCAGAGGCCATGTGAATAGCATGATGAGCTCAGAAGCCTTGGAGATAATGGCTTTAACGAGTGAGTGGAAAAGTTATTGAGGATGTTTTAGCAATAAGTGTAGTGACATTGGATAAGGACAGGGGTTTCCAAGGGCTCCCCCAACCACAGCAGGGCTTTTTAGATGACAGCATGTTGCTAGCTAAAGGGACTGGTCCCGGGAATATAATCAAATGTCAGTACATTCAGTAAAGCCTGACTACTTTGGCTGGAAAAGAAAAGGAGAGAGGAATAGTCTGGAAATGAAGAAACAGAAATGAGGTGAGAAATAAAATACATGCCCTGCAAGTTCATTTCAGCGCTGTTTACAATAGCCAAGATACAGAAAAAACAGAAACATCCACTGACAGTTCAGTTCAGTTCAGTCACTCAGTCGTGTCCAACTCTTTGCAACCCCATGAATCGCAGCACACCAGGCCTCCCTGTCCATCACCATCTCCCCGGGTTCACTCAGACTCACATCCATGGAGTCCGTGATGCCATCCAGCCATCTCATCCTCGGTCGTCCCCTTCTCCTCCTGCCCCCAATCCCTCCCAGCATCAAAGTCTTTTCCAATGAGTCAACTCTTCGCATGAGGTGGCCAAAGTACTGGAGTTTCAGCTTTAGCATCATTCCTTCCAAAGAAATCCCAGGGTTGATCTCCTTCAGAATGGACTGGTTGGATCTCCTTGCAGTCCAAGGGACTCTCAAGAGTCTTCTCCAACACCACAGTTCAAAAGCATCAATTCTTCAGTGCTCAGCCTTCTTCACAGTCCAACTCTCACATCCATACATGACCATTGGAAAAACCATAGCCTTGACTAGACGGACCTTAGTCGGCAAAGTAATGTCTCTGCTTTTGAATATACTATCTAGGTTGGTCATAACTTTTCTTCCAAGGAGTAAGCGCCTTTTAATTTCATGGCTGCAGTCACCATCTGCAGTGATTTTGGAGCCCAAAAAAACAAAGTCTGACACTGTTTCTACTGTTTCCCCATCTATTTCCCATGAAGTGATGGGGCCAGATGCCATGATCTTCTATGAGGTGGCCAAAGTACTGGAGTTTCAGCTTTAGCATCATTCCTTCCAAAGAAATCCCAGGGTTGATCTCCTTCAGAATGGACTGGTTGGATCTCCTTGCAGTCCAAGGGACTCTCAAGAGTCTTCTCCAACATCACAGTTCAAATGCATCAATTCTTCTGTGCTCAGCCTTCTTCACAGTCCAACTCTCACATCCATACATGACCACAGGAAAAACCATAGCCTTGACTAGATGGACCTTAGTCGGCAAAGTAATATCTCTGCTTTTGAATATGTTATCTAGGTTGGTCAAAACTTTTCTCACTAGATCATAATTTCTCAGTTCCAGGTCCCAAAGTTTCATCTCTGAGGTTGACTTTGTTTCTTGCCTTTGATACTCTTCCTCCCTGTCCTCATTGATGGGATCTGGTTCACTCTCTGTTCCCAGCACCTCATGTTGTCACAGATGGGTTCTCCCTGCTCCAGCCCCAAGATCCAAACCAAGTGGGTAGTACCCAAGCCTGGTGCCCCTGCTAATGAAAAGATTTGATATGTCAAACATATTTCTTCTCTCACTATGCCCCCAAGACTAATGTATTAGACTGCTCTACCTACACATCTCCTGTAGAACCTAATCTTCTGGAAAGTCCACATTTACTATTACCACTTTACCAAGAAGAGAAAAAGCAAGTTCATTTCCATTGTGAAAGCACCTTCAATGGGGATATAGTAGGACATCACTTTTAGTGACTAAAGACACCAACTATGCTGCACGTCCATGCAGCCTGACCTTCTTTCTGGGCACACCACTGGCTCCATTTTCCAGCCTTCTTGGAAAGTAATTGAGACCAAGCTTCTCCAAATAGGAAATATGTTCTCTATTCAAGACATTTCAGTAATTAAAGAGTGGGTAGGGAAATGTGAAGGTTTCCCAGGTGGTACTAGTGGTAAAGAACACACCTACCAGTTCTTAACAGATAGACTTAACACATTTGGGTTTGATCTCTGGGTTGGGAAGATCTCCAGAAGGAGGGTATGACAACTACTCCAGTATTCTTGCTTAGAGAATCCCCATGGACAGAGGAGCCTGGTGGGCTATAGTCCATGGGGTCAGAAAGAGTTAGACATGACTGAAGTGACTTAACACACATGGAGGGAAATGTGAAGTGACTCAAGTGAACTCTGCTGAGATGTCACCTGGAAGAAAGTGGTGACAGTGGATGGGGCTTGGATCTGGGTTGAACCTGGAATGTTGTCTCAGGTGGACTGAGGCAGCTTACAGAAAGGAGTCAGACATTGTCTGGCTTTGAAGGGCAGGGCAGGGGATGGGGGTTATCATGTAGGACCCAAGAATAAAGTGCCTAGGGTCAACTTTGAAGGACAAGGGCTGAAGATGGTGAATTAATGATGAGGACAGTAGCTTTAAGGATCAATATCAAGAATGGAAAATGGGAGAGAGATGCACAGTTGAAACTGAGGTTGTGAATATACTGCCATTTTTGTTTTATGTGGTATCTGGTGTAAGGCTAATGTTGAAGGTAGCTGAAGAATAATATGGGGCAGGATGGACGGTGTTGAGGGGCTCGGCACCTCAGTGATTCCTAAGGCAAATATTGTGGGTGGTGAGGAAATACACCTCGTTGCTTTCCAAGAGAGGTGAAATAGCAATTGGTGTTTGAAATAGTTTTTGTTACTGGTTTCTACTGTTTAGGGCAATGAAGGTTGGTTAATATATCTGAAGCAGTTTATTTCTTGATGGATATTTTGATCAACTGTTAGAGGCAGATTTGAACACTGCATTCACATCTCAAACTGGCTGCAGCATTTATGCAAGGGAAGGGGCTGGATGTGACAAACTTCATGTCATGGGATTTAGAGGTAGGTCTGTGCGTATCAAAGAGTGAGAAATCCCTGACTACTTGTCGGGAGGCTTCTATCTCTTTGGAGAAGGAAGGCAATTCAGGCCTTGGTCTCAGCAGGAGCAGAGGCAGGCCGGGATCCTGAGGGTCCTGTAGCTACAAGGATCCTGAGGGTTCTTGTAGCTCCACACTTTCTGTTAAAAATACTTTTCCCTCAGCTTACTTAGGAACACATTTTAGCAAAAACCTGGATAGAGCAAGGCTCATTCTGTCACAGGTAGTTTAGAGAGAAGGTCCTTTAGGACATTTGCTTAAATGAGTACAGCTTGACATTTGCACACAGGGTAGATCTGTGCCAATGTACTTTCATGCCCATCATCTTATTTTATCTTAAAAACCTTAAAAACAATCCATAAAAATATTCTGTTGCCAGGATTGTCATCCTTATTTTATGGAAAAAGAAATGGAGTCTCTTAGAATTTAGGAAATCTGTGTGAGACTGTGCACGTCACATCACTAACAAAACAAGAATGAAATAAGTCTAGGCATTTAACTTTCTAGTAATATATGGCATTGTTTGCTATTTTATTATGAATAAAATCTATCATTTAGATTTATAGATCAATTTAGGTGGCACATATTATCTTTATGTCTTTTTATTAAACAATGGCCAGTTATATAGAATAAAAAAAGAACTAGAAAAATATTTCTACCTTTTATTATAACTGGGTATGCAGTAGGCTGGGTTCTCGGCAGTTCTGTCCCTGGGAATAGCTCTAACCATAATAATATTCAGTTCAGTTCAGTCTCTCAGTCATGTCCGACTCTTTGTGACCCCATGAATCACAGCACGCCAGGCCTCCCTGTCCATCACCAACACTCAGAGTTCACTCAAACTCATGTCCATTGAGTCGGTGATGCCATCCAGCCATCTCATCCTCTGTCATCCCCTTCTCCTCCTGCCCCCAATCCCTCCCAGCATCAGAGTCTTTTCCAATGAGTCAACTCTTTGCATGAGGTGGCCAAAGTACTGGAGTTTCAGCTTCAGCATCAGTCCTTCCAATGAACACACAGGACTGATCTCCTTTAGACTGGACTTGTTGGACCTCCTTGCAGTCCAAGGGACTCTCAAGAGTCTTCTCCAACACCACAGCTCAAAAGCATCAATTCGTCGGCACTCAGCTTTCTTTAGAGTCCAGCTCTCATATCCATACATGACCACTGGAAAACCATAGTCTTGACTAGATAGACCTTTGTTGGCAAAGTAATATCTCTGCTTTTCAATATACTATCTAGGTTGGTCATAACTTTCCTTCCAAGGAGTAAACGTCTTTTAATTTCATGGCTGCAGTCACCATCTGTAGTGATTTTGGAGCCCAAAAAATAAAGTCTGACACTGTTTCCCCATCTATTTCCCATGAAGTGATAGGTCAGATGCCATGATCTTTGTTTTCTGAATGTTGAGCTTTAAGCCAACTTTTTCACTCTCCTCTTTTACTTTCATCAAGAGGCTTTTGAGTTCCTCTTCACTTTCTGCCATAAGGGTGGTGTCATCTGCATATCTGAGGTTATTGATATTTCTCCTGGCAATCTTGATTCTAGCCTGTGCTTCTTCCAGTCCAGCATTTCTTGTGATGTACTCTACATAGAAGTTAAATAAGCAGGGTGACAATATACAGCCTTGACGTACTCTTTTTCCTATTTGGAACCAGTCTGTTGTTCCATGTCCAGTTCTAACTGTTTCTTCCTGACCTGCATATAGGTTTCTCAAGAGGCAAGACAGGTGGTCTGGTATTCCCATCTCTTTCAGAATTTTCTCCAGCATTTCTTGTGATGTACTCTACATAGAAGTTAAATAAGCAGGGTGACAATATACAGCCTTGACGTACTCTTTTTCCTATTTGGAACCAGTCTGTTGTTCCATGTCCAGTTCTAACTGTTTCTTCCTGACCTGCATATAGGTTTCTCAAGAGGCAAGACAGGTGGTCTGGTATTCCCATCTCTTTCAGAATTTTCCACAGTTTATTGTGATCCACACAGTCAAAGGCTTTGACAAAGTCAATAAAGCAGAAATAGATGTTTTTCTGGAACTCTCTTGCTTTTTCGATGATCCAGCGAATGTTGACAATTTGATCTTTATTGAGTGCTTACAAAGTACTGGATGCTATTACAAACAACTTCAGTGCAGATCTCATTTAATCCTTGTAACAACTTATGAAATAGACTTTTAGTATTATTTAAACTTAGCACATGAAGAAATGAAGGCATAAAGAAGTTTAAGTAATTGCTCAGTATCATAGTGACAGGAAATGATAGAACCAGGTTCTGTCTACAGCTCAGGTTCTTACCACAGAGCTTTGGGGAATATGACAGATAGTGAACTGTGTACACAGAGCTGTCCAGAGTCCCAGGTGCAGGGTAAATGAGAAATTGTTCTTGCTTTTACTCTTGAGTTATGAAGACTTGGCTTTAAGTACTGAGGTTAAGGGCCCAGGGAGGGAGGCCTACAGCCACAAGTCGACTCATAAACCTCTAATCTTCAAGAGCCCAGGGAAACAGCTCAGCATTTGCGAACGATTTCTGGAAGTCTGCTGGAGGCCGCCTGCTCATTGCTTGTAAATGAGGAGCTGTTCTGTGTCTGGGTGTAGATAGCCACCATGAGTGTGGTCTGGAAAAAGTGTTAGCTACTTTCCATTTTACAGACTGAACAACTAACTGGGTGTTTTTTAAAAGAAGTTTTGATGTTGCTGTGGATGCCTGTGGTCTGAGCTGTCAGTGGCTACAACACTGGCCAGTCACCCTCAGGCCCATTTTGGGGGCATCTGTGTGCTATTTCACGGTCTGTCCTTTTGCTACAAACACTGCCTCTGTCACATCCGAGCAGCCTCTGTGGTGCCCGGACACACTGGTTTTCATGCATGTTTTTATGATTAGTTCTCCTTCCCCAACCTTGCCCTGAGAACATGTGTGCCCATGTCCTCTTTTGCTCATCTTCTGCTTCTTTTGGCCTATTGCTTTCATTAATAAACTCTTTCGCATTTTTATTTTCTTCTTTTACTTCTTCTCTTAGAGAAGGGGTGGAGGAGGAACTGCCTGCCTTACCATTCTCCATGTTTCTCTCTGCCCTCAGGAGGCATGGCTCACCCAGCACCAGTGGTGTTGTGGGCCTGGGACACACTGAAACTGGGTTTCAAGGGGGCTGAATACCTGTGACTGGAGTTTAAACAAGATCATTAGTTTAATCCTCTATCTCAGAAAGCACCATTCCAAAACCATTTTGTCCATACAAAATCCCTTAGGATGTCACTCCCACCTACTCACCATGGAGAGAGAAGGCAAACACATGAATAATTGATTAATTTCAGAAAATTAATGTTCCCTGGCTTGTATGCATGGAGAAGGCAATGGCATCCCACTCCAGTACCCTTGCCTGGAAAATCCCATGGGCAGAGGAGCCTGGTAGGCTGCAGTCTATGAGGTCGCAAAGAGTCGGACACGACTGAGCAACTTCACTTTCATGCATTGGAGAAGGAAATGGCAACCCACTTTAGTGTTTTTGCCTGGAGAATCCCAGGGACAGGGGAGCCTGGTGGGCTGCAATCTATGGGGTCACACAGAGTCGGACACAACTGAAGTGACTTAGCAGCAGCAGCAGGCTTGTATGTGAGGGTCTGAGAAAATAGGAAATGTTCTTCTTTGTTAAATTTTGCCTTTTTTTTTTTTCTATAATGGAGGTAAAGTTGTTGACTCAGAGGCATTAAGAGGAAAGAGAATATGAAGTGCACATGGAAAATATGTTTGCATTTAGCAGACCGCAGGAATGATGATCTTTTTTTTTTTTTTTGGCCAGTGTTTATAGGAAGTCAATATTGAGGAAATTTTTTAGCATTAAAAAGACTTAAGATTGTAAAGTTGCTAATAAAGGTTTTATGTGGTTACAATGCCGCTTGTAGAACTTGTACTCTAACCCAGATCTAGGTTTTTCAGGTGAAATAGTGGTGGTGGAATGCCTAAAGAAGTTTCCTAGAGCAGACATGAGCAGCGTTTGTCAGAACCGATTATGGATTGTTAATATTGTTTGGGAGTGTGTGAAGGGGAGTAAGGAAACCAGCCTACTGCTTTGATTAACATCCAAAATGATGCCAAAGTTAACAATAACTAGCTCATCTTTACATGTGCCAAAGTTTTATATTATGTCAATTAAAATTTTCAACACCATTGAATAAAATTACACAACTTAAAGCAGTTACTGTCACAATGATAATTAGAAGGACACCTGTCAGAATTTAATAATCACATAGTTTCTATCCTTACCAGGCCTTGATATCAGCCATAGCTTTCTGACTAGTGAGAAAATTGACTGGTGATTATGCTCATTGACTTGTGATCAGATTGAAAGGCTAGAAGCTGGTAATGAGTATATGCTGAAGCATATTTACAGAAACACATCTATTTGCAAAAGGGTTTTGTTCAAGCTCACCGAAATGCTTAATTCAGAGTGAGCAAAGCAATAAAGTGAATTTAAAAATGATTTTTATTGAATTTAAAAATTGTGAGCTAAAAGCACTTGAGTTAAATTAAAAAGCAATTGTATTGCGTTTTTTTTTTTGTATTGCGTTAATGGTGAGTATAAAGAATGAAATCAATAAAAGCCCCACTTGCCATTAAGTTCAAAAACAATGAAAGCATTTTATTAACTGTGTTGTTTTAAATTCAATCATATATGTACCCTCAATTTGCAAAGCTTTTTTTTGCTACTGAATGTGGGCTTTAAAAATTACCAGTATATATAAACACACATGTGTATAATCTAAACCACGAGCAGCATTGACCTTGGGCGGTCCACTGAATTACGGTGCTTGGTTTCATCACATATGAATCAAGATGATTGTATGTACTTCAGGTGTGTTACATTTCTGGAGATACTGGTAAGGGCTCCCAAATAGTGAAGTGAGGCTGCACTAACAGATGACTTCTTATGCCCTTTATAACATAAATTCATCATACATAAGTGAAGGTAAATTTCCCATATGGTAAATATTAGACCCAAACTTGAAATTGTTATTTTTGTAGGTTAGAGATCATTGAATAGCAGCAGTTTTAAATATTTCAACCTGATACAGCCCACTGGAATTCATTCGTTCATCCATTCATTTATTCATTCTATCAATCACTCAACAAATCAAGTGACTACTCTGCCAGGTGCTGAGTATACAATAAGGAAACAACAAGATGCAAGATAGAGTGAGAGACAGACAGCAAATACACCAACTTTCAAAGAAGTGTACAATTAAAAATTGTGATAGGCACTATCACAGTAAAAACTTGGGGTGACAAAAGAATAATGGAGGAATCCCAGGAGGATGGCTTACAGGCAGTGCTATTCAAGCTGCACCTGAGTGATGAGTTGGAGTGATCTAAGAGAAGCCAGGGGAAAAGCACTGCAGTGGAGGGAGGAGCAGGTTGGAAGGGCTCAGGTGTTCTGGGGGCAGTGGTAGGCAGATATACGTGGCCATACATTTAATAAGTCCGGAAGGTCTTGAGGAGGGTGCTGAGTTCTGTTGATTGATTTCATACCTGGACGATCAGCTGCATGGGATTAATGCCCAAGTGAGATGGTGTGGCCAGCTTGACTATCCACCTCTGCCCATATTCTGCAAGTAACCGTCTATGGGGCAAGCACTACCAACCTCAGGTAAATGATGCCCTGTTATTCTGCCAGGCCCCTATGCAGAGTCTGGACTCAGAGCTTCAAAACCCAGCCTGAAAATAAGGAAGTGCTGGGCAGCTAAGTCTGACTGACCAGTTCCCACTGGAACTAACCAGAAAGTTTAGCTGTAGTTGTAGTTTAGTTTAGTTGTAGCTAACCAGAAAGTTTTCCCTAACAGAACATTGTTGGAATATATAAGAAGAACAATATGTTTTATTTCCTGAGGGCTTATTATGTGCCAAGCACCAAGTATTTGCTTTATTTAAACTTTTGTTACTCAACTTTAACCCAAGAAGATAGGCATTATTATCACTTCATTTTACAGATGTGGAAACCAAGGCTCGAGGAGATTGAATGACTTGCCATGGTCCTGCAGTAGGACAGTGGTAGGCTAGGCCATCTGATTGCAGAGGCTCTGCCCTTCACCTCTCTGCTATGTTGACCTCCCTCTCCTACTCCACCCCACCCCAGCTGTCACTGAGCAGGCTGCATCACTTGAACCTTGGTTTCCTTCAAGGAATGTTGCAGTCAAGCCATGAGTCAGAGGCTGGGTCTCCCCCAGTTAATGCAATTTTCTTTGTTAGACTCAAGAAAGAAGCAGTTTCTCACACAAGAAATTGAAGTGAAAGTTGCAGTGTCCGGCCAATTGGGAGAGTAAACTTAGCTTCTGACTCTTGGTAGAGACCCCAAGAATCTAGGACACCATGCATATTCTCCTGGGTGATGCAACTGAGAATGGTCTGGGGGACTGGAGGGAGCCATCCTTTGTAGCATCTATTAGAAACCTGCTAGCTCCATGCTTCTCTTGAGCTCCTAGCCCAGTTCTCTGCAGAGAATTACACTGGTCCACCTCAGGCAAGACCAACAAGGGGGGAGAAAGTCAAGGATTCTAGGGTAACGTAAATTCCCAACTCCAGATTCATCTTCTCCACTGAAAACGTCTCCTTTACAGTGCCAACTCACAGAAGTATGTTTTGGGGTAAACACTTTTCCTTGTCTTATTACAAATGACGGAACATATTTCATAATCCCATAAGCAGAGTGCACAGTCTATGTTATCTCTGCTTCCTGGGGGCTGCCAAGCAAGAAACGACGCCCGTGAAACCACTGGCGCCAGGAGCGAGCAGAATGCCCTGCAACACTATCATCTCCCAGGGTCCTCAGCAGCTGGGGGGCCTGTTTCAGGCGGCAGAGCTGAGGCACATCCTACCGGGCTGGTGGGGGCCCTCCTGAGCTTGCTGGGGCACATATCGATTTCAGGGCCTTGCATGGAATCAGAGCTGGGAAGGGGAGGCCTGAAATACTGTGAAATGTGATAAAGCTGGTTTGATTCAGGGCGTCCATGCTTTGTGACACCTGCCTATCTGTTACACTGAGGCTGTTACACAACTGTCTGGGAATTCATCTGCATCCTCGTGTGTGCCGTGGTGCCAACCGACCTCAAAGTGGGTGGGCACCTGGAGGGAGGGGTAGGACTGGATTTTTACCTCCCCCTTTTGGCTGTGCATAACTCCCGCATCTGCCAAATGACATGCTGGTAGGAATGACTGTTGAAAACCTGTGTTGATTTCAGCTAAGCACTTTGTTGTTGTTCAGTTGCTCAGTCACGTCCAACTTTTTGTGACCCCATGGATTGCAGCACGTCAGGCTTCTCTGTCCTTCACCATCTCTCTGAGGTAGCTCAAACTTACTGGGAGAAGGAAATGGCAACCCACTCCAGATGTTGGTGATGCCATCCAACCATTCTATCCTTTGTCATCCCCCTCTCCTCCTGCCTTCAATCTTTCCCAGCATCAGGGTCTTTTCTAATGAATTGGCTCTTCACCTCAGGTGTTCAAAGTGTCGGAATTTCAGCTTCAACATCAGTCCTTCCAATGAATATTCAGGACTGATTTCCTTTAGGATTGACTGGTTTGATCTCCTTGCAGTCCAAGGGACTCTCAAGAGTCTTCTCCAATTGTTTTGCACGAATTTAGTTTGCCCAGCCTTCTTTCCCTGGTGGCTCAAATGATAAAAATTCTGCCTGCAATGCGGGAGACCCAGGTTCAATCCCTGGGTCAGGAAGATCCCTTGGGGAAGTGAATGGCAACCCACTCCAGTATTATTGCCTGGAGAATCACTTGGACAGAGGAGCCTAGCAGGCTATAGTCCATGGGGTTGCAAGGAGTTGGACCTGACTTAGCAGCTGAGCACATATACACACTTCCATTAAACCACTAATCAATGATGGCAATCTCTAGTGATATGTTTAGCTGAAGTGTACCAGCACTGTGATTTTGGAGCCCAAGAAAATAAAGATTGTCAAGGTTTCCATTGTTTCCCCATCTATTTTCTCTGAAGTGATGGGTCCAGATGCCATGATCTTAATTTTCTGAATGTGGAGTTTTAAGCCAGCTTTTCCCCTCTCCTCTTTCACCTTCATCAAGAGGCTCTTTAGTTCCTCTTCACTTTCTACCATAAGGGTGGTATCATCTGCATATCTGAGGTTATTCATATTTCTCCCAGCAACCTTGATTCTAGATTGTTCTTCATTTAGCCCAACATTTCACATGATGTATGTACTCTGCATGTAAGTTAAATAAGCAGGGTGACAATATATAGCCTTGACGTACTCTTTTCACAATTTGGAACCATTTTGTTGTTCCATGTCCATTTCTAACTGTTGCTTCTCAACCTGTATGCAGGTTTCTCAGGAGGCAGGTAATACCAAAGGAACACTTCATGATGTTCACTTCATGGGCACAATGAAAGACAGGAAGCACTTCCCCTAGCCTCTCCAAAATCCAGGTCACTGGAATATTCTTCTGCCTCTGCCACCCTCATAGAAAATGCAAGCCAATTTTAATCCCAGGAAGGGAAGTTCTCAAATTACCCCAGAAACTTCTTTTGGCATTTAAAACGTATGAGGAGGCAATTCACATGTCCACTAACAGATGAATGGATGAGGAAACGATAGCATCCACATGATGGAATACTACTCAGTAATAAAGAGGAAGGATCCACTGGAATATGGCCTGGTGTGGATGAATTTCAAAAGCGTCACCCTAAGTGGAAGAAGCCTCATTCCAAAGATTGTATACTGTATAAATTCCACTTATATGACATTGTGGAAAAGGCAAAGTATGGGGGGAAATTGCCCCCATAGCAAATAGTTTTTGATCGCAAGGGTATCTCAGGAACCTAAGTGGGGAATAAGGGTGATGTAGCATTGTGGAGAATCTAAGCCTCCACTTCATTTAGAGAAGCCTCACTTTTATCTATTTATACATTGAGGTTTGATGCTTTTCACAAACTTGTCATATACTTCAAAAGAAGTTTGAATAAGCTAAACTCGATGAAACAGAGTCTATGGTCACAGCAAGGAGATATAAGTCTTCTCCACTCCTTGTCCAGCCCACTCCTTGTCAGGAACTCCTGAGGTGGGAGAATCTGATTCATTTTATGATCTTTTTTTCCCTTGAGAAGTGTGCACATGTGCAGGGACCTACAATTTGCATGCTGATCCAGCTAGAGTCATAGGCTCCCTGAAGTCCATGCTCGGATCCCCTAAAAGCCCAAGGATCTCTAGTTCAGTATGTTTGCCTTAGAGAGGGGGCAAACATAGTTTCTTCCTTAAACACAGTCCCTATTTTTCAGTCCAGGTGTTGTTTCATTGCGAAGTTGTGTATGACTCTTTTGTGACCCCATGGACTGTAGCCCTCCAGGCTCCTCTATCCATGGGACTTCCCAGACAAGAATACTAGAGTAGCTTGCCATTTCCTTCTTCAGGAGATCTTCCCAACCCAGGGATTGAACCTGAGTCTCCTGCATCTCCTGCGTTAGTAGACAGATTCTTTACCACTGAGCCACCAGGGAAGCCCCAGCCCAGGTGTATCAGTTATCTTTCGCTGCATAACAGGCCATCCCAACACTTGACATCCTGATAATATTTAATCATTTATCTCAATTTTCTGAGTTAGTTGGTCTCAATTGGGTAGTCCTTCTCTTTCAGTGCTATTGATTATGGTCAGTCACATGGCTGAATTTCTCTGGGAACTCATCTATGTGCTTTACCAGGGCTGGAATATCAAAGATGACCTCAGCCACATGTCTGGGGCCTTAGTGCTGACTTGTGACTGGAGCACCTAGTTCTCTTCCATTAGGACGATCTCTTTCTTCATGTGGTCTTTTCTCTACTGTTTAGCCCTGGTGGCTGGCTTCTAAGAGAAAGATACTGGAGGCTGCCTGTCTTCTAAAAGGTTAGGACTAGAACTGGTAGTGTCACCTCCATCACATTCTATTGGTTAAGCAAGTCAGAGCCAGTACAGATTCAGAAGGGAAAATAAAGGCTGCCTTTTGCTGGGCAGAACACTCTGCACATACAAGTATGGCAAGATTGCTGGTGACCATCTTTGGAGACAATTAACCACACCAGGCTCTTGGAAAGTTTAAGAGGATTCATCAGTGTTAATGGCAACCCCATTGTACCACCCAGAGATATGAGCTCCTGGGTTGGAACCTGAGCATTTGTTTCCTGCTTTTTAAGGATCTATTTTCTGATGTATTTCTCCTCTTGTGTTACCATGAAGGCCATCAGAAGGTAGGTGCACTCTTGCTCCTCAAAGCTTATCTTTACACCCTCCAACCTCATTGCTCTGCCAGTTTCCCAAGGGCACATCCTTATCACCTGTAAATGTGACTAAATATTTTAGACTTCATTATATTTTTCTTTTTTTTTCTTCCCAGAAATACATGTCTATTTTCTCTAGACAAACTGGAAGCTCCCTCAGGCAAGGAGCACACTCCTATCTCAGGAAGATAGTATAGTCTAAGTGGGAATGACCTTCTGACCTTGTCACAAGGACAACAATGTGTGCAGGCATCCAAACTACATGATGCCTATCTGCCCTGCAGATGATAAGGTGAATAGCCTTCGGCTTCCATGGATACCTACGGCAGATGAGCAGTTTGGCTGTTTGTCAAGCTGAGCTGCACTTTTATTGTCTGTAACCTGATGTGCTTCTTGTGACTTCGTTGGAAAGCAGCTCATTGGTTGGGGTAGGGTATAATGAAAATAGAACCCTGCTGTAACCAGTCCTGGGAAGCACTGTTACCACTCTCAGCCTTTCCTGTGGAGTCAACAGTATTAATTCAATGTTTTACTTTAGCTGAGAAGCTGTTTCTTGCTTCTCGTTATTTCTGCTCCTTGCCTATAATACTTCCTCCTCTGTCATTCCTTTATTCCAACTTAGCCCATTCTTCAAAACCCAAATAGTCTTACCATCCACCTAAATCCATAGGTTCTTGGGATCATGGTGTCACAGAGCTGAAGGTTCAGTTCAATTTATTTCAGTCGCTCAGTCGTGTCTGACTCTTTGCGACTCCATGAATCGCAGCACGCCAGGCCTCCCTGTCCATCACCAACTCCTGGAGTTTACTCAGACTCGCATCCATCGAGTCAGTGATGCCATCCAGCCATCTCATCCTCGGTCGTCCCCTTCTCCTCCTGCCCCCAATCCCTCCCAGCATCAGAGTCTTTTCCAATGAGTCAACTCTTCGCATGAGGTGGCCAAAGTACTGGAGCTTCAGTTTTAGCATCATTCCTTCCAAAGAAATCCCAGGGCTGATCTCCTTCAGAATGGACTGGTTGGATCTCCTTGCAGTCCAGGGGACTCTCAAGAGTCTTCTCCAACACCACAGTTTGAAACCTTCCAAGTCCTGGGGTCCAAGGAGGGGTACTCAGCTGCAAACAGGTGATGGATGGGTCCTCTAAGCCAAACTTGGTTCTTGCCACTTCCATTTCAGCTTGGAGGCTCCCTTATAATCTGTTTTAATCTCGAGCTTTCATGTAAAATGAAGTGGAGTGTTAGCTGCTCAGCTGTGTCTGACTCTTTGTGACCTCGTGGACTTGGCCCATCAGGCCCCTCTGACCATGGTATTTTCCAGGCAAGAATACTGGAGTGGGTAGCAATTACCTTCTCCAGGGGGTCTTCCTGACTCAGAAATCAAACCCAGGTCTTCCACATTGCTGGCAGACTCTTTACCATCTGAGCCACCAGGGATAAAACATTATATGATGGTAAAAAATATTTTATGTTTAAAACAAAAATTGAAAATCATAGCTCTAACTTAACTTCTTTGTTTTATGAGTAAGAATAACTAGCTTAGAGACCTAGAGTGAGCTACTCAGATCTGTAGATAAGCCCAGGACTCAGGTCTCTCCATTGTGGCTGACTACTATCTACTATTTCTGGATCATTGTGGATGAGAATACAATCTACCCAGGCCTAACAATGAGGCTAAAAGTCTGGATATTGCTTTGCTTTGTTTTAAGAAACCTTTTACTTGATGGGATTTCCCCTCTGCCTTACTGAAATTTCTATGCTGCCGAAGAACGATTATTGCCGGATTATCCTGCGCTGCGGCCTGGTCTCCAGAGCCTGCGGGGAGCTTGTTTTGCTAGCTCAGCTGTTTCTCAGCCTGCCCGCCTGGATGATGTCAGCTGTGATGTTCACCCCCCTTCACACTGCTTACTGCCTTGGAGTCTTGGTCCAGCTAGCGATGTCTTCATCTCTCCCCTTGTTTTCCTGTTCTCTCTGCTTTTGATATCCTTGAGGCTGATGGTGTTTGTCAGGTCTGTCTTTAACTCTGGGGAAAGAGCTGGTGGAGCCATCTGTGGGGTTTGGAGAGCATCCCTGCTTGTAATTATTTTTCCTGGAGTCCTCCATGATGAGGTGAAGGCTCGTTGTTGTATTACTACTAGTTGTCGCCTGGGTTTTCCCATCATAGAGTGTGTCCTGTGGGGCAACAAGAGCACCATGGGTCTCAGAGAAACAATAGTTGTTGATTTATTCACAGACAATTTAATGAAGAAGCTGGTTCCCAGAACGATGCTTAGTTTGCCCCCTAACGTTATTTGGCTGTGGAGTTTCCTACAGTGGGACTAGGATTTTCGTCACTTCTCTTCATCCCAAATGTCAAGATGCTGTCAGAGACTGGGAGAGAATGAAGAATGGGCACTTTCTCCACATGAACAGGAACTCTTTGCCCCAAAATGGTAGGCAGAAATGAAATCATCATAAACCCTCTAAAGCTTTGGTAATTGTTGTGAAGGGCAGTGAAAATTATTGAAAGGGCTAAATTACATTAAATCCAGTTCAACAGTTGAAAGAGAGTTAATGTTAACAGAGCAGAGACAGGGTGATAAAAACTCAGGTTTTAATCCAAGCTTTGCTGTTAACTGCTGGATTATTTTGGGTGGGACCCTTTCTTGTATTTAAGTTTTCTTACTTACAAAATGTGGAGTTTTGAATAATTGATCTATAAAGACCCTTCCGCGTTTCCTATTCTATCATTTGCAATAAGTACCAGCCTGGATAGTCAGTGTCTGGGCCCTGCAGGGGAAGGCAAACCAGTCTACACTACCAGTTTTTCACTAAAGATCTGCCACTGTGTTCAGTTCAATCAGAGATGATTATGCATCAGCCTAAGGAATCACTGACAAAAGGACCTGATTTATTTGAATAGTATATAGAATATGAGTCATTAGAACATTCAGTGTTTAAATGTAAATGCTTGTTTATGAAGAGCTAAGAAAGATGCTTCTCCTAAGTCCATTGAGCAATTGCAGTTGTTCTTTTAAGTTGTTGAGCTTTTGCTTTTTTTCCATAGACTGTTACCGTAACTATTAATGATTTATGCTCTGCCTCTTCCAAAAAGAATGTGGGGCAGCTTAAAGCAGAAAACACAAACCACGACAATTAAAATTTTTAAAGGAAAAAAAAAGAAAACAGAAAAACTATAAGCCAGGGAGATAGGCTTTCCAAATATCCAGGATACATTGTTACTGCACTTGATCCCCGAGTTAGTTGTACTTCCTGGCTCTCAAATCACAGAGGTAGTCCAGAGGAACAAGGTGTCCAGGCTTCCATGAGCAAGGTCAAAGACTTACTAGGTGGGAGGTTCCCTGAGAAGCCAGATTCCTTCCGTTAAGAACAAGCGGGAAGATATATCTGCAGACAAATTCTTAGGATACAATGTGCTATGTGTTGGAGAAGGAAATGGCACCCCACTCCAGTATTCTTGCCTAGGGAATCCCATGGACAGAGGAGCCTGGTGGGCTGCTGTCTATGGAGTCGCACAGAGTTGGACATGACTGAAGTGACAGAATACATGCATGCATTGGAGAAAGAAATGGCAACCCACTCCAGTATTCTTGCCTGGAGAATTCTAGGGACAGAAGAACCTGGTGGGCTGCTGTGTGTGGGGTCCCACAGAGTTGAACATGACTGAAGCAACTTAGCAGCAGCAGCAGTGATATGTGTACATTGCTCAGTGGTCTCCAATTTATTTGATTGTATGCCTCTATCAGAAAAACTGTTTGGGATATGAACCTCCCACTAGTGTAAGTGTTAGTAGCTCAGTTGTGTCTGACTCTTTGTGACCCTGTGGACTGTACATGCCAGGCTCCTTTGTCCATGGAATTCACCAGGCAAGAATACTAGAGTGGGTTCCCAGAGGATCTTCCTGACTCAGGAACTTAACCTGGGTCTCCTGCATTGCAGGAGGATTCTTTACCATCTGAGCCACCACAGATTCCACCTCCCATTAGGTGCATATTTATTTGCATATAAATTTTATATGTGAACTACTGTGTTAAAATGTGTGTATATTATTAAATATACACAAAGAAATAAAAATGTTTATGATAAAAATAAATAAATTCTATTTTTTTTCTCACATTCAAATGGTATGGCTTTATTTGGTTGAGATGTTTGTAAGTAGAATGATAGCTATTTAAATATTAATGAATGAATGCTTATAAAATGCTTAAATGGAATGTCTTCTAAATATATAAAACAGTTCACTTCCAATAGTATTTACCCTTAAGTTGTGTAGTAAATGTGTTCTTTAAAAATAAAGTTTTTAGGTCAGAGAGTGTTTTGCCTATGTTCTCCTT
>SJXQ01007186.1:14439-51048 GCA_006408695.1 Aepyceros melampus | reverse complement strand
TTCATAGGGTTTCAAACAGTCGGACATGACTGAGTGACTAAGCAGAGCACAGCTGAAGCATAAATTTTGGGTTGTTAGGAGAAAGAAGAAGGGTAAGATGTAATGCTTTTTTATTGGAATGAGGGAAGAACAAGCAAGATCCAGAGAAGTAAAGAACTTGAATAACATGAGGAACAGTGAGTTTATTTATAAGCAATGTTGCCTTATATATGCACTGGAGAAAAAAATTAAAATGCTTAAGGAGAGAATGAACATATTGAAGGATTTTGTCTTTTCCTATATATGTTCTGTATGTTTGATGCAGAAATTCATTATGGCTTATAGAACCAATATGTGCATGTTTTGCATACACCCTTCTCCACCACATTGTAGTTTTTAAAAGAATATAAATGGACAAGGTTTCCCTGGTGATCCAGGGGTTAAGAATCCACCTGTCAGTGCAAGGGATACCATTTCAATTGCTTTTCCTGGAAGATCCCACGTGCCATGGAGCAACTAAGCTTCTGTGCCACAACTCCTGAGCCAGCATTCAAGAGCCCGTGAGCCACAGCTACCCAGCCTTCGTGCCACCACTACTGAAGTCTGCACACCCTAGAACCAGCCAGTCACAACTACTGAGCCTGCGTGCTGCAACTGCTGAAACACACACACCTAGAGTTTGTGCTCGAGAAAAAAGAAACCATCACAATGAGAAGCCCACGCACTACAAGACAAGTCGTGGCTCACTGCCACTGAACAACGCCTTCATGCAGCAATGAAGCGTAAACAAAAAGTAAATACATTAAAAAAAAGAATATAAGTGAAAATAAGCTGCTAATTAGAAAATTGATGTTTTTCATCTCTAATTGGTATGTGTCAGTTGAAAAAGAAAGCTAATATACTCAATTCCTATATGAGAAAGAACTAAAAGCCAATATAATATATAAGTTAATATATACAGAGAGAGAGAACAAAAATGTATATCCCAATATCATAGGGAGCACTCATAAAAAGAGATAATCTTCAGAAAGAATTCTGATAAAAAATTAAACAACCAAAAAGTGAAGAATTGCTGATTATGTCAGCTACATATTGTACAGTTCTGGAGTCAAGATACTTGTAGGTATATTACTATTCTCTCTCTCTTTTTTATCTTCCTCTGTCTTCTTTCTCTTTCTTAAATTTTGTTTGTTTGCCTGACTAATTAAGAAGCAAAAAGTGGGGGAAAAAATAAAATACTTCTCATAAACAATTTTTTGAGGAAATGTGGAAAACATATACTAAAAATATGCAGGCATCTAAATACCATGACTAAGTCCATGTTAATGAAAAGTAGCAGAAATAGTAAAGATCTCTAACAAACCAAAATGTACTTCAGTATGGGAAATATCAGACATAACTTACCTAAAATAATGCCTTACCACATACAAAGAAATGTTTTTAAAAACTCTGGTAAGGACTAAAATTTTTCCAAAAGTTATCCTTCTATTTGAGGAAAATAACAGCCTTCTACAAATATATGTGTCTAACAATTAAAAATCTCCAATGAATTTAATATCAGATTAGACAGTAACACAAGAAAAGGAAAGTGACAGTCTAGAATATTGATCAAAGAACTTTTATAGATGGAACATATGAAAAGGAAAAGATTAAAAGTAAAAGAAAGAGGTAAGAACTCGGGATTAGATAAGATCTAACATATATCTAATTGGGTTTTCAAAAATAAAGGAGAGGAAGAATGGGTAGGTTTAATATTTACAGGGAATGAACTTTTTTTTCTTTTTCTTTTTTTCCTTTACAGTATTGTATTGGTTTTACCATACATCAGCATGAATCTGCTACGGGTGTGTATACGTGTTCCCTATCCTGAAGCCACCTCCTACCTCTCTCTGGGTCATCCCAGTGCACCAGCCACAAGCATCCTCTATCCTGCATCAAACCTGGAATGGTGATTCATTTCTTATATGATATTATAAATGTATCAATGCCATTCTCCCAAATCATCCCACCCTCTCCGTCTCCCAAGAGTCCAAAAGACTGTTTTATACATTTGTGTCTCTTTTGCTGTCTCATATACAGGGTTATCATTGCCATCTTTCTAAATTCCATATATGTGCATTAGTATACTGTACTGGTGTTTTTCTTTCTGGCTGGCTTCACCCTGTATAATCAGTTCCAGTTTCATCCACCTCATTAGAGCTGATTCAAATGTATTCTTTTTAATGGCTGAGTAATACTCCATTGTGTATATGTACCACTGCTTTCTTATCCATTCATCTGCTGATGGACATCTAGGTTGCTTCCATGTCCTGGCTATTGTAAACAGTGCTGCGATGAACATTAGGGTAAACATGTCTCTTTCAATCTGGTTTTCTCGGTGTGAATGCTCAGCAGTGGGATTGCTGGGTCATAAGGCAGTTCTATTTCCAGTTTTTTAAGGAATCTCCACACTGTTCACCATAGTGGCTGTACTAGTTTGCATTCCCATTAACACTGTAAGAGGGTTCCCTTTTCTCCACACCCTCTCTAACATTTATTGCTTGTAGACTTTTGGATCGCAGCCATTCTGACTGGTGTGAAATGGTACCTCATTGTGGTTTTGATTTGCATTTCTCTGATAATGAGTGATGTTGAGCATCTTTTCATGTGTTTGTTAGCCATCTGTATGTCTTCTTTGGAGAAATGTCTATTTAGTTCTTTGGCCCATTTTTGATTGTGTCATTTATTTTTCTGGAATTGAGCTGCAGGAGTTGCTTGTATATTTTTGAGATTAGTTCTTGTCAATTGCATCATTTGCTATTATTTTCATCCATTCTGAAGGCTGTCTTTTCACCTTGTTTATAGTTTCCTTTGTTGTGCAGAAGCTTTTAATTTTAATTAGATCCCATTTGTTTATTTTTGCTTTTATTTCCAGTATTCTGGGAGGTGGGTCATAGAGGATGCTGCTGTGATTTATGTCAGAGAGTGTTTTGCCTATGTCCTCCTCTAAGAGTTTTATAATTTCTGGTCTAACATTTAGAGCTTTAATCCATTGTGAGCTTATTTTTGTGTATGATGTTAGAAAGTGATCTAGTTTCATTCTTTTACAAGTGGTTGACCAGTTTTCCAAGCACCACTTGTTAAAGAGATTGTCTTTTCTTCATTGTATATTCTTGCCTTCTTTGTTGAAGATAAGGTGCCCATAGGTGCATGGATTTATCTCTGGGCTTTCTATTGTGTTCTATTGATCTATATTTCTGTCTTTGTGCCAGTACCATACTGTCTTGATGACTGTGGCTTTGTAGTAGAGCCTGAAGTTAGGCAGGTTGATTCCTCCAGTTCCATTCTTTCTCAAGATTGCTTTGGCTATTCGAGGTTTTTTGTATTTCCATACAAATTGTGAAATTATTTGTTCTAGCTCTTTAAAAATATCGTTGGTAGCTTGATAGGGATTGCATTGAATCTGTAGATTGCTTAAGTATTATACTCATTTTCGCTATACTGATTCTTCCAATCCATGAACGTGGTATATTTCTCCATCTATTAATGTCCTCTTTGATTTCTTTCACCAGTGTTTTATAGTTTTCTACATATAGGTCTTTAGTTTCTTTAGGCAGATATATTCCTAAGTATTTTATTCTTTTCATTGTAATGGTGAATGGAATTGTTTCCTTAATATCTCTATTTTCTCTTTATTAGTGTATAGGAATGCAAGAGATTACTGTGTGTTGATTTTATATCCTGCAACTTTATTATATTCATTAATAAATTCTAATAATTTTCTGGTGGAGTCTTTAGGATTTTCTATGTAGAGGATCATGTCATCTGCAAACAGTGAAAGTTTTACTTCTTCTTTTCCAATTTGGATTCCTTTTATTTATTTTTCTGCTCTGATTGCTGTGGCCAAAACTTCCAAAACTATGTTGAATAGTAATGGTGAAAGTTAGCACCCTTGTCTTGTTCCTGACTTTATGGGAAATGCTTTCAATTTTTCACCATTGAGAATAATGTTGAGGTATGTTCCTTCTATTCTGCTTTCTGGAGAGTTTTTACCATAAATGGATTCTGAATTTCATCAAAGGCTTTCTCTGCATCTATTGAGATGATCATATGGCTTTGAATGTACTTTTAAAATTTTCTGGAGTTGGGAAAAGCAATCTGTAAATTCAAGATGATCAACAGATCACAAAAATAATACATACAAAATACCTCCAGACTCCTGAAAGAGAGCTTGGAAACTATCAGTCTTTTCCTAACAACAAGTAGAAAGTTGAACAAATGGAAAAATCAACAATTTATCTTAGCTCTACCAGAGAAATGATGTCACAGGACATATCATTGCCTCCAAAATTGAAGAGACAGGGGGATACACAGAACCACAGCTTGGCTGAGAAGAAACTTGCAACCTGAAATCTCCCTTGAAAGCAATGTTTGTGTAGCAAAATCTGAACTATAATTGACGAATTGCTGGAGGCTCAGTGTGACAGTGTGAGAGTAAAAACTTGGAGAGGAGCCTACAATTTTGTGAGGAAACCCTCGTGTTCTACCAGGCTGTTACAGAGAATATCAAGAGAAAAATCCATTCTGGATTCTATCAGAAGCAGGGCAAAAAGTTACTATTTTGTAACAGCCAGAGCATTGTGTTCTTAAAAAGACCTGCCCTCAAGTGAAACTACTTTACCAGAGCTTAACCTATTAAAGTTTACCAGATTCTAATGCACCTGGTGAAACAGAACTGTCTAACTCCAGCCACATCCAACCATCTTGCCCACCCAAGGCAAGAGCAAAGTACTAAGATACACTTGTGAAATTCCTAGCCGTGGGACACAGGCTCACTAATAGATTGAAACCTAATCATAATACAAGAATGTCCCTCTCCCACATCTTACCACTACATTATTAAAGGCCTGTTTTCCTGAGTTAATTTACCTACAACAGAATGTCCACCCTCACTGCCAAAATTACAAGACATACTAAAAGGCAAGGAAACAAACTGGTTGGAAGTGAGAGAACAGGAATCAGAACTAGACTTAGATATAGCAGAACATTTGAAAATATCAGATTGTCAAAGTAAAACAAAAACTATGGCTAATATGCTAAGGACCCTAATGGAAAAAATAGACAACCTTTAAGAGCAGATTAGTAATGAGAATTATAAGAAAAATATATATTAATGATATTTTAAAAACTACCTTATAACCAAAAAAAAAAAAAAATGTTTAACAGGCTCATTAACAGATAATACATGGCTGAAGAAAGAATCTCTGAGAATAAGAGTTTGTCAATAGAAACTTCTAAAACTGAAATGCAATTGGGGGGCGGGAAAGATGGAAAAGAAAAAAGGACAGAATATCCAAGAACTGTGGGACTACTATTGTGTAATGGCAATAGCAGAAGGAGAGAAGAGAATGGAACAGAAGAAACATTTGAGGAAGTAATGACTTAGGAATTTCTGAAAATTAATGTTACATACAAAACTACAGATCCAGAAAGTTCAGAAAATAGTAAGCAGATAAATGCTGAATAAACTATACTTAGGAGTATCATATGCTAACTGCAGAAAATCAAAGATAAAACAATCTGAAAATGGGACAAGGAGGTGGTGAAGTGGGCCTTATGTATAGAGGAGCAAAGATATGAATATCTAACTTCTCTCAATAAACTGTGCAAGTAAAATAGAAATAAGTGAAATATTTAGTGCTCAGGAAAAACAACAACAACAACATAGAATTCTTAAAAATCATCTTTTAAAAGTAAAGGAGAAATAGACTTTCTCAGACAAACAAAATTGATGGGATTTGTTACCAGTAGATCTGCTTTGCATGAATGTTTAAAGTTTTTTCAGTGAGAAAGAAAATGATATAGGTCAGAAATTTGGATCTACATTAAAAAAAAATCATTGAAGAAGGAATAACTGAAAGTAAAATAAAAATTTGAATTTTCTAATTATCAATTGATCCAACAGACAATATGTGTTTAAAATAATAATAACAACACTATAAATTATGTATGAGGGAAATGAGTGTCAACAATGACACAATGGATGGCGGAAATTAAAGACTGTTATTATAAGGTAACTGCACTACCTGTGAAATGGTATATAGATTTACATATGTTATCTGAAAAAAGGCTTATCTAAAATATGCTAATAATTCTTAAATCTCAACAATAAGAAAAACCAATTTAAAAATGGGCAAAATATCTAAACAGATGCTTCACCAAAGAATATATATAGCAAATAAGCACATGGAAAGTTACTCCATATCTTATATCATTTGAAAAATGCAAATTGAAAGCATGAGATATTACTATGCACCTATTATAATCATTGTCACTCAGAACACTGAAAATACCAAATGCTAATGAGAAGACTGGAAAAGTTCAGTTTTCATTCCAATTCCAAAGAAAGGCAATGCCAAAGAATGCCCAAACTACCGGATAATTGCACTCATCTCACATGCTAGTAAATGCTACCGAGGATGAGATGGCTGGATGGCATCACAGACTCAATGGACGTGAGTCTGTGTGAACTCCGGGAGTTGGTGATGGACAAGGAGGCCTGGCGTGCTGTGGTTCATGGGGTTGCAAAGAGTCGGACACGACTGATCTGACCTGAACTGAATGAGAATGTGGAACTGAAGGAACCCTCATGAACTGCTGATAGAAATGCAAAATGGTACAGCTACTTTGGAAGACAATTCCTTGTTTTCTTAGAAAGCTAAACATATTACTGCCATTTTAATCCATTTTATTTCCCTCCTTTGTATGTACTCAAAGGAGCTGAAAATGTATGTTCTTACAAAGATCTGACCATGGATATTTATAGCAGATTTATGCAGTATGGTTTTGAAAATCCTATCCATGGCAATCAGAGGAGAAAAAGAAATTAACTCCAAATTGAAAAAGAAGAAGTAAAACTGTCACTATTTGCAGATGACATAGTATTATACATAGAAACTATGAAAGATGTTACCACAGCTCAAAAGTGAATTTGGTAAAGTTTCAAGATATAAAATTAATACACAGAAATCTCTTGCATTTCTATACAATAACAATGAAAGATCATAAAGAGAACTTAAAGAAACTGAGATCAGCCCTGGGATTTCTATGGAAGGAATGATGCTAAAGCTGAAACTCCAGTACTTTGGCCACCTCATGTGAAGAGTTGACTCATTGGAAAAGACTCTGATGCTGGGAGGGATTGGGGCAGGAGGACAAGGGGACGACCAAGGATGAGATGGCTGGATGGCATCACTGACTCGATGAACGTGAGTCTGAATGAACTCTGGGAGTTGGTGATGGACAGGGAGGTCTGGCGTGCTGCAGTTCATGGGGTCACAAAGATTCGGACATGACTGAGTGATTGAACTGAACTAAATCTAAAACAAAGGAGGCAGGAATATACAATAGAGAAAAGACTATCTCTTCAATAAATCATGTTTGGAAAACTAGAGAACTACAGGTAAAATTTGAAATTATAATATTTTCTAACACCTACACAAAAATAAATTCCAGAGGATTAAGGACTTAAATGTAAGATCAGATACTATAAAATTATTAAAGGAAAATAAAAAAAGGCAAAACATTATCTGACAAATCACAGCAATATCTTTTTGGACCTAATTCCTAGAGTAATGAAAATAAAAGCAAAAAATAAACAAATGAGAGCTACTTAAGCTTAAAAGATTCTGTCTAGCAACGGAAGCCATAAACAAACAAATAAAAAAAGACAACTCGTGGAACTGGAGAAAATATTTGCAACAACTCAATCCAAAAAACTAAGATCATGGCATCCCGTCCAATCACTTCATGGGAAATATATGGGGAAGAAATGGAAACAATGAGAGACATTATTTTTGGGAGCTTCAAAATCACTGCAGATGGTGACTGCAGCCATGAAATTAAAAGATACTTTCTCCTTGGAAGAAAACTTATGACCAACCTAGATAGCATATTAGAAGCAGAGACATTACTTTGTCAACAAAGGTTCATCTAGTCAAAGCTATGGTTTTTCTAGATGTGAGAGTTGGACTTTAAAGGATACTGAGCACTGAAGAATTGATGCTTTTGAAGGGTGGTGTTGGAGAAGACTCTTTAGAGTCCCTTGGACTGCAAGGAGATCCAACCAGTCCATCCTAAAGGATATCAGTCCTGGGTGTTCATTGGAAGGACTGATGTTGAAGCTGAAAGTTCAATACACTGGCCACATGATGCGAAGAACTGACTCATTGGAAGAGTCTGATGCTGGGAAAGATTGAAGTCGGGGGGGGGGGTGGCAAAAGAGGATGACAGAGGAAGAGATGGTTGGATGGCATCACCGACTCAATGGACATGAGTTTGAGTAAACTCCAGAAGTAGATGCTGGACTGGGAGGCCTGGCATGCTGTAGTCCATGAGGTTGCAAAGAGTCAGATACAACTGAGCAACTGAACTGAACTGAAATGAACAGAATCAAAAAAATTCTCAGAAGACCTAAATAGACATTTCTCCAAAGAAGACATATAGATGGTCAAAAAGTCTTGCAAAGATACTTGATGTTATTAGTTATTAGATAATTGTAAGTCAAATCTACAATGAGATACCTCATACCAATCAAAATAGCCATCATCAAAAAGTCTACAAAAAATAAATGCTGAAAAGGGCCCAGCAAAAAGGGAATCCTCTTACACTGTTGGTGGGAATGTAAACTGATAAAGCCACTGTATTCAAAGGCAGAGACATCATTTTGTTAATAAATGTCCATATAGTCAAAGGTATTGTTTTTCAAGTACTAATGAACAGATGTGAGAAGTGTAACCTAGAGAAGACTGAGCACCAAAGAACTGATGCTTTCAAACTGTGGTGCTTCTGAAGACTCTTGAGAGTCCCTTGGACTGAAAGGAGATCAAACCAATGAATATTAAATAAAATCAACCCTCAATATTCATTGGAAAGTCTGATGCTGAAGCTGAAGCTTAAATAGTTTGACCAGCTAATGGAAAGAGCTGACTCATTGGAAAGAGCTGACTCACTAGAAAAGACCCTGATGTTGGGGAAAGATTGAGGGTAAGAGGAGAATGGAATAACAGAGGATGAAATGATTGAATGGCATCATTGACTCAATGCACATGAATTTGAGCAAATTCTGGGAGATTGTGAAGGTCAGGGAAGCCTGGTGTGCTGCAGTCCACAGGGTCATGAACAGTCTAACAGGACTTAGCAACTGAACAGCAACAATAACAACAGCCACTGGAAATATTGTGGAGTTTCCTTATAAAAATTAAAAGTATAGATACTATATGGTCCAGAAATCCCACTCTGGGAAAATATCTGAAGGAAACAATAATTTGAAAAATGCACTCATCCCAGTGTTGATTGTAGCACAGTTTACAATAACCAGAACATAGAGCCCATCAGAATGCCTATTGACAGGTTAATAAAGAAAACTTAAATATATCATGAGTACATGCAAGCCTAGTCATTTCTGACTCTTTGCAACCCCATGAACTGTAGCCAGCTCGACTCTCTGTCCATGGAATTCCCCAGGCAAGAATCCTGGTTGGCTTGCCATTTCCTACTTTAGGGTATCTTCTTAATCCAGGGATCAAACCACATCTTCTGTGTCTCCTGCATTGGCAGATGGATTCTTTACCACTGTGCCACCTAAGAAGCCAAATAGGTGGGCCACAAATTCAGGGTTTCTGAAGATGGACACTTGAGGTAGAACTCATAAATACTAACCTTGAACAGCTCCCTGAGTAAGATTGTTAATCCATGAACTACACTTTTAAGACTACTGCTCCATACAAAATTCATACTCACTCTGAATGGGCCCCTCCTGCCCCTGCAAAAATACACATTCACACACATATGCCTGTACATTTCATTAGTGTTTATAAAAGCTGGAAATGACACAAAATGAGTAAATAAATTCTAGTATAGTAATAAAATGGGAATTCTATATAGTAGTAGAAATGAAGTAATCACAGTTGCGTGCAACAACATGGATAAATATTTTTAAAAATCTAGAAAATGTTATTCTGAGTGAAGTAAGGCAGAAAATGAGAAATATAATATAACAACCTTTATATGTGGACTATAAAAAGAAATGATACAAATTAACTTATTTACAAAGAGAGGTACGGACTCAATGACTTAGAGAAGGAACTTACGGTTGCCAGACGGATACTTATGGGCCAAGGGATAGTTAGAGAGTTTGAGATCGACATGTACACACTGCTGTATTTAAAATGGATAACCAATAAGGACCTACTGTATAGTGCATGGAACTCTGTTCATTGTGGTAGCCTGGATAGGAGGGAAATTTGGGGGAGAATGACTACACACATTGTTGTTGTTGCTCAGTTGCTAAGTTATGTCCAACAGATTCTGTGCTCTATGGACTGCAACACACCAGACTTCCCTGTCTCTTCACTATCTCCCTGTGTTTGCTCAAATTCATGTCATATGAGTAGATGATGCCATCTAACCCTCCCATCTTCTTTTATCCTCTTCTGTTCTTGCCTGCAATCTTTCCCAGCATCAGGGCCTTTTCCAATGTGTTGACTCTTCACATCAGGTGCCAAAGTATTGGAACTTCAGCTTTCACATCAGCCCTTTCAATGACTATTCAGGGCTGATTTCCTTTAGGATTGACTGATTTGATCTCTTTGTTGTCCAAGAAACTCTCAAGAGTCTTCTTTAGCACCACAATTCAAAAGTATCCATTCTTTGACACTCAGCCTTTTTTTATGTTCCACCTCTTACATCTGTACCTTACTACTGGAAAAAATCATAGCTTTTGACTATACAGACCTTTGTCATCAAAGTGATGTCTTTGCTTTTTAATATGCTGTCTAGTTTTGTCATAGCTTGTCATACACATATATATGTGGCTGAGTCCCTTTGCTGTCCACCTGAAGTGTCACAACATTGTTAATTAGCTGAACTCCAATATAACTTAAAAAGTTTAAAAAAAAATCTAAACTAGATTACTAATGAATGCATAATGGCAGTAAATTATTCTAAAGAATTAAAGATGGTTATCACAAATACCATAATATTGGTTAATGTAGAGAAAGGAAGGTTCTCATAAGAGGCTTCTAAGAGGTTAACAGTGTTCCATTTCTTAACCTGAGTCATATAGTTCACAGAATTTCACATTACAATTAATCTTTAAATTACATATATCTATTTCATTTGCTTTTCTTTTTGAGCTATCTCATAAAAAATGGAAATAAAACAGATGAATAGCACAGATAGTCTCTATAGTGAGACATCTAGAGAAAAGGTTAATTCCAATATAAAATCTCTGTTACCTCCTACTGCAACTATTCATACTCTTATTAAGTTTACAACAGTCACTTCTCAGAAATTGCTTCTCTCTTAAAGAGAATGTTAACCCCAGTCAGATATTTCATGGATCCGTGGGTAGCTGAACTTTTCCTGCTTTCTAAAAGACTTTGGAATCTGATATAAAACTTCTATAAAGCCATAAATTTTCTCTACACTATTGCCAGTGGAAATTC
The DNA here is from genome assembly GCA_006408695.1 of Aepyceros melampus. Lineage (NCBI taxonomy): Eukaryota > Metazoa > Chordata > Mammalia > Artiodactyla > Bovidae > Aepyceros > Aepyceros melampus. The sequence continues at coordinate 39,583 of SJXQ01007186.1, read as the reverse complement.
TCACAGCACAACATTCCTCTACTAATCCAACATTAGATTAAGTAGACTTGTTTATTTGTTGGTTATTTCAGAATAATTCAAATAATTGTCTTTTAAGTTACTACATCAAACTCACTACTCACTACTCATTTTTATTTAGAAAGGTTAAAATGTGTTTAATTTTACACTTTTTTTTTTTTTGACTGCATCACACAGCTTGTGGGATTTTATTTCCCCAACCAAGGATCAAAACTATTTGATCCTTGGCTATTTGTAGGAAGCTCAAGGTAACATAACCACTAGGGAATTTGCCAAAATTGCTTAATTTTAAGGAATTCCCTGTAAAGACCCTGGTAGTTCAGTTGGTTAAGAATCTATCTGCAGTGCACAAGATCTGGATTTGATCCCTCAGTTGGGAAGATACGCTGGAGAAAGGAATGGCTACCCACTTCAATATTCTTGCCTGGAAAATTCCATGAATAGAGGAGCCTGCAGGATTCAGTCCATGGGGTGGCAAGGAGTAGGTCAGGATAGAACAACTTTCACTTTCTCTGTAAAGTAGCTATATTTTCACCATTGCTTTGTGCTCCCCCTCCTTTTCAATTCATTCAGTCACAAATGTTTCTACTAAAATGTGTGATCAAATGTGTAGGAAAATATATGTATAAAAAGATAACATGTAGTGCTTTAGAATATATACTCAACAAGTTAACATTACTTATGGCAATGAAAGCAGGTCATTTCTCTAACATAAATGAATGTTGGTTCACTTATGAATGTCTTGGAGCTTTGTGGGAGCTAATAATTTCCCCAGCACATCATGAATAAAATACCTATCAGATCTATTATACAAATGCAAACAAGCCGTAGCACTTGGACTTGTTCTTTAAAAAGATTATCAACAACATGTAAATCATGTTCTGCACTTCTTTGATGGGATTAAATTGTTAGGATGGGAAAGCTTGAGGTATTTATTTACTTATTTCTGACATCACTTGCTTCATGCTGCACTGCTTCCCATAGGAATTGCTGCTGGCTGCCACATTCATTTGGAACTCTTTGCATGACAAAAAAGCTAGGCTCCATTAAAGTATCATTTGCAATGAATTTACATCCTTCTCAGGGATAAATCTTGCTATTAGACATTATGCAGAAAGACTGACTTTTATAAAAGACTGCTATTCTTCAGATTCCAAGCTGGATTCAAAAGTAGTCAAGGATAAAACAGAAATATTTGACAGAGAAAATGAGATGAATTAACTTTCCCAAGGTCTTGAGAAGCCACTTTCAAATTCCAGTTAAAATACTAGAGAAAGTCTGAGATTTAGGAGATAACTTAAAGGCTATCATTTTATATTTGTGTTTGTGTTGTTCTTACAAGAAACCTAATGTTCTAGCATCAAATAGAAAGAAAATAAATTAGCTTTAAAGTTCAAGAATCTATCAAATGTTCTATGTTCAAGATCAAGTTTACAGTTTCATATCTCTCTATATATTTATATATACTTTATATATATTTATATGTAATACTTATACTTTTAAGACAAACTAAGCTTTGTTGGTATGATTGTTTCCCTTATAGAAAGTGGAGGTATCAATTCAATAATGTGAACAAAAGCAAAATAGTAGTACCTAAAACACCATAAGAGGACCTTCTGTTACAGAAGTGTAATGCAACTATAACTCCCATTTTCTTGGCCTAAACTGACCAACTCATTAATCTAAAACATGAGTGCATGCATACTAAGTCACTTCAGTTGGTCTAACTCTTTGTGACTGTATGGACCGTAACCTGACAGGCTCCTCTGTCCATGGGATTATCCAGGCAAAAATACTGGTTACCATACTCTCCTCTAGAGAATGTTCCCAACCCAGGGATTGAACCCATGATTCTTATGTCTCTTTATCACTAGCACCACCTAGGAAGCCCTATATGGAAGGATATGCTTTGAAAGTAAAAGACTTCAGTTTGTAATGCAAATTGAGTGCATAATTAGCAGCATTAAAGTTTTTCATTATTTTAAATTCCAAAACATGGATTTACAGCTGAGGGTCCCTAAAATTAGGGAGTTTAAAAACAGTTATCCTAGGAAATATGAAGTCTTGTTATACCAGTATTTATCAAGGCTAAACCTGAACAAACTCGCTTTGTTACAGTCTGTTCTGGGTTGGATTTTTGGAGTCCAACATTTTATGATATTCAAGGTTCAATAACTCAGACTCTGAGAACTGTGCTAAAACAAGGGGGTTAAATACATTCTATGATAAGACAAGATGTTTTCCTTGAATACAATGGATAGTCCTGCTATAAATTATCCTTGTGAAGAAACTGACAAAGTAGTGACTAGGTTTTGAAAATTGAAGTCTGAACACTGAAAGTAAGGAATATACATCTGGAAACTCTATTGGGATTGGGTTCAGCAGCCCTATTATTAACAAGTATAAGAAAATAGGTAGAGATCAGACTGAAATTTCAGAGAATTTGACCACTAATATTAACACATGATAGCAGTGTACTTGGTCTTCTCTGTTGTACATCTCTTTTTCTAACTCCTATCCAAATGTTCAGAAAGAGCAGTTTACTACATTGAATCAAATATTTTTAATGATCCCTCAAATTTTCATTTACTACAGAATATTACATAATTTGGAATAGGCATTTGAGTTAATGGTTCAGTATAAATTAGCATAGATGAGGAAAAGTAGCATGGGGAGAGACAGGTTATTTGCAGTTTAAAGAAGGCATTATTTCAGGATTCTCATCTTGCCAATATTATATCCAAACTCACAATGAGTGTGAATCTTTTAACCTATTTGGCCAGTGAGTACTTGCAGAGTATATTTCTCTCATTAATTAAAAATTTTCCAATCAGCTCTGACTCACCCAGAGTGGAAAATCAATATTGTTGTGAATTTTTGAGAAATACCATGAGTAGTAATACACCAAAATTGCTAGAATGAAGTTTTTATGGAGTGGTCATTTGCTTAATATTTAGTCAGTTTCATTATGCTGCATCTACCAGTTCCTACTCTTTTTCCTAAGATCATTTACAAGATGGAATAAATCTTCAATTTTGTTGCTCATGGAGAACAAGAAATGTACACCCTAACAGCAAAATGAATCTATCTAGTCAACATTTCATTTAAGTTATTTGAAACTGAATCTTGCTTCTAGAATCCAGACAACTGAAATGTAATTATGGAGAGGCAGAGACATTGCTCACTCAGTTCATAGTAGTTAATCTTGTTAACATATCAAGATAACTGATTGCTTTAAAATGCTATTAAGAGAATGAATTGAAGCTGAAAATGTAGGAAAGTCAAAGTCTAACAGTTTCTGAAGATAAATTATTTATTCTTGAAATCAGTGATCTTTCATTCAGGTTAGTGCTAAGGACATATCTTCTATAGGTTTCAGAAAATTCAGTAGAAGACATATTCAGAAGTTTTAAATTCCTCTGTTTAAAATCTTTCCAAATCTTAATCCTATGTCTCTTTTTTTTTTTACATTTTAAATTTTAAGTTGATTCTTACTAGCATACAGAAATATAGTTGATTCTTACATGTAGAACTTGATCCAGTAACACTGTTAAATTTACTTATAAATTCTAATATTTATATATACATGCTAAAGACTTCCTGACTTAAAATATTAAATGACTATCTTCTGTAAGTAATTTTAAAATTCCATTTCCAAGTTACTTTTCTTGGTGTATAGAAATGTGCTAGATGATGTATGTTAAATATAAATATAGAGTGTAGATCACCATTCTTGGATCTTCTATTTAAGTAGATCTGGAATTGATTCTTCATGTTTTAATTTATAATTTTATTTTATTATTTTTGTTTGTTTGTTTAAAGACCTCAGGAATTAAAAAAAAAAAACAAAGAGATACTTTCATCCTTCTCTGATCGTGGCTTGCTATCATGATTCATCCAGACAAAATTTCTTTTAAAGTTACAATTTCCCCTTATCTCCCACCCCAATTTTGATGCTTTAAATCCCCCATAGAAAATCACTGTAGCATATGCATTATACTTCTTTCCACATAATGTTTAGTTATTGATGGATTCTAAAAAAGAATATGTGTAGGTACTATTTTAATTTTAATTATGTGTGTGCTTGCCGAGTATCTTCAGTCATGTCTGACTCTTTGTGACCCTAACCCCAGGTACTGTAGACCGCAGACTCCTCTGTCCATGAGATTCTCCAGGCAAGAATACTGGAGTGGGTAGGGATTGAACTTGCATCTCTTGCAGCTCCTGCACTGGCATCTCCTGCACTGGCAGGCAGGTTCTTTACCTCTAGCACCACCTGGGAAACCCAGATGTGATTTCCGTACTCTGTAAAGATAATCATTTTATTATCATATTAATTTGGATTTCTTTCTAGAGGAAGCACTACATTTGTCTATATTGATTAATTTTCAGATTTCTGTCCCTGCTTTGTAATTGGTTATTGTTGATATATGAAAGCTATGGATTTTTTTGCATTGGTCTACTGAAATCTCTTCTGTTATTTCAAACATCTGTCAACTGATTTATCTGTTTCTTTAGTATACAGTAATGGTGTTACAGTGATGATATTATTTGTAAATAATGACACTGTTTCATTTCGTTCTTTACAAATCCTATTCTGTTTCTTATCTTAATATGTTGCTCAGGTTGTGTACAGCTGTGCTGAACAAAATTAGTGTGTGTCCTGTATATGTCTTTTTAGAAGGATTGGTTTAATATTTCTCCATCAAAAATGTTTCTTATTGAATATTTTTACATAAAATTTTGTCATAGATATTTTTTCTATTTATTATTTTATGAACTTTATTTTTTCTTAAATCAGTATTGTGTCCTATCCGAAATATTCCAGAATTTATCAAAATAATATAAATAATTTGATGGATGGAGTCCTCAAGGTGAAGAGACATTCTAATATTGTTAGATTGCTTGTTGTGGTTTATTAATTTTGTTATTCGTGTACTCTATATATTTTAATAACACCTGAATGGTCTATCATTCCTCATACAGATGCATTAGAATTTGTGATTCCAATTATTTATTCTTTTATTTTTCTTAGAACTGGTGTCACTTTTGGTATAGATTATTTTTCCCATTTGTTGTCTCTCTTTGATAATGTCGGTCCTCCTTAAACATCTTGTCATTTCCCTTGATAAACACATTTCCTGGGTCTATCACCTATTTTGGCTAGACTGTATACCAAATAGAGAAGCCATTTGATTAGAGTGAGGGACCAGAACTAATACTGCCTGAAGTCATCTTATATGACCCTTCCCTCACACCCTCCCAATAACCTAGGGGTGGATAATCTGCTTTCACGGCATACTGAAAATGCAGAGGAAACCCAATGTCACAAGACAATTTATAAATCTTCCTAAATTTGGCCTCATCTATGTTTACTACCCATTGCACTATCATTGATTGTAAACAGTCATTTCCCACCCAAACTAGACTCTCCCAGGGTTTCTCACAGTGTGTGTTGACTCATGAATCCAATCAAGTTGCCTCTCCCTCCCATGATAATCCTAAAGGTAGGAAGGGAAACAGCCATGCTGCTTCCTCATCTTGTGAGGAATTGGTAACATGTCTGTATTATTTTAACAATATCCCAGATGACTTTAATTTGAAGACTTATTGTTTTAACATAGTTCTCTAAAGTGCCCACAATTATATCTCAGCCTTAAACAAGAGGCTGTAAATAAATACAATTAAGGCATCAAAGAATAACTATTACATAGATATTATTTACTATGAATTGAGATACAATGTATGTGAACATTTGTTAAAAAAATACTTGAAAAGGCACATCCTTATCTACTGAATTAGAAACTTTTGGAATGAGGATGAGTTTAATTCCAGCATTAATACTGGTGATTCTTATTTAGAGTGGAAATTAAGAGCTTTAATTCTTGAGTGTAAGTATCATCATCTATCATTTGAAATTTATATGAAAATTGTTCATCTTATTTGTGTTCTGATTTTACAGATGTAACACCATTTATAAATGAATGTAGTTTAATAGTCAAAACTTAAAAAATAGCATAAGAACTATTACATTATGTATAAGAAATGATTAATATCTCTTAATTTACAAATCCCACAGTTTAAAGTAAAATATATATTTTATGATATATATTATTTTATAAATTATATTGAATATAAGATATAGAAAAGTTAGAAGCAAAAATAAGTAATTTAAAATTCTAGGTTTATAATGTATAAGGAGACAGATATAATGATATAAAGATAGATACATCTTTTTTTTAATCTCACATCACAAAAATATTACCAATGTTAATATGTGCTTTCAGTTCAGTTCAGTTCAGTTGCTCAGTCATCTCTGGCTCTTTGTGACCCCATGAATCGCAGCACGCCAAACCTCCCTGTCCATCCCCATCTCCCGGAGTTCACTCAGATTCATGTCCATTGAGTCCGTGATGCCATCCAGCCATCTCATCCTCTGCCATCCCCTTCTCCTCCTGCCCCCAATCCCTCCCAGCATCAGAGTCCTTTCCAGTGAGTCAACTCTTTGCATGAGGTGGCCAAAGTACTGAAGTTTCAGCTTTAGCATCATTCCTTCCAAAGAAATCCCAGGGTTGATCTCCTTCAAAATGGACTGGTTGGATCTCCTTTCAGTCCAAGGGACTCTCAAGAGTCTTCTCCAACACCACACTTCAAAAGCATTAATTCTTTGGCGCTTGGCCTTCTTCACAGTCCAACTCTCACATCTATACATGACCACAGGAAAAACCACAGCCTTGACTAGATGGACCTTAGTCGGCAAAGTAATATCTCTGCTTTTGAATATACTGTCTAGGTTGATCTTAACTTTTCTTCCAAGGAGTAAGCATCTTAGAGTGATAAAAACTTACATTATTTGGCAAATAAAATTTATATCATTTTGCTTCAAGCAAATCATCATTCATTATAGTTGCACGTTTTATAAGTTTTCTTGGTATAGACTTTACTAGCAATTTCCAGGACTGTCTAGGTTGATCTTAACTTTTCTTCCAAGGAGTAAGCATCTTAGAGTGATAAAAACTTACATTATTTGGCAAATAAAATTTATATCATTTTGCTTCAAGCAAATCATCATTCATTATAGTTGCACGTTTTATAAGTTTTCTTGGTATAGACTTTACTAGCAATTTCCAGGGGGAAAAAAAGCTGTGTGAAATTTTCACTTCCACATGTGAAAAATATGGATAATAATGATAGTACTGACCTTGTAGGTTATTCTGAGAATCAAATTAGTTAACAGAAATATCTGAGGATATTTGCCCTGAGATGTTAAAACTGTGCATTGTAGGCAGTATCGTGCAGCAACTCTGTATTCTATCTTATGATTCTTTCTTTGTTCCCTTGTTCCAGTAGATCATGAACTTGCCTAGACTTAAATTACTACAAACTTTCTGTTCCCTATGCTAAGTACTTTCTAATAAATTTGTGCTTATGAATTCTTATGGCTACTATTTTTTAAGTGAATCTCTTCTCTTATGCCTGCATAATTTGCTGATTAGCCAAGGATTGAAACTCAAATATTTTACTCATATTTGGGAGCTTTCTTTTTGGCTCTATATTTTTAAGACTTCCATATTTCCAGTTGTTCTGCCATTTTCTGTCTAATTTCTGACATGTCTCCTCTGTGAGTAGTCAGTATTTTTCTATCCAAATTGTGTAAGCTTGGGAAATGCACTCAGTTAAGAAAGCAGGAAACTCACAGTTTTTATCAATTTTTATTAACACCTTCTTTCATCTGTAAAAATTAGGAGGTAATACCTACATTTACCTGACAAAATTAGGAGGTGAAACAATTAGGCCTCTTGGGCTCCTCTTTGTTGTTGACATAATTTAGCTGCCATTCTTGGATTTATACAGAGTTGATGTTAAGATATTTGGTTTCATGCCAAATTTCTCTTATATCAGTAACTTGCATCTTTTGTTATTTTCTACTATCATGTTGGGCTGCCTAAGTCATAATGAGTGAGTGAGTGAGTAAAGTCGCCAGTCGTGTCCGACTCTTTGCGACCTCATGGACTGTAGCCTACCAGGCTCCTGTGTCCATGGGATTTTCCAGGCAATAGTACTGGAGTGGATTGCCATTTCCTTCTCCAGGGGATCTTCTCAACCCAGGGACTGAACCCGGGTCTCCCACATTGTAGACAAACGCTTCACCATCTGAGCCACCAGGGAAGTCCTAAGTCATAATAGTGGTAAAGAATCTACCTGCCAATGTAGGAAACTCAAGAGATGTGGGTTCAAAGTTGGGTCAGGGAAGATCTCCTGGAGAAAGAAATGGCCACCTGCTGGGAGAATCCATGGACAGAGGAGCCCAGAAGGATACAGTCCATGGGGTCACAAAGAGTTAGACATGACTGAACATCTGAGCACATCATCATAACCAGGAAGCCACAGACTAACAATGTTCACCCATACTAGTTGCAATTTTTCCAGAATAAACTCTCCTTGAGCTTCTGTCTTTTCTTGGATGTTTTCTGGTGACTTTACATAGTTTTTTTTTTTTTAATAATATATTCTGCTTTTACAATTGTCATTTGTGGGAGAGTTCATACAACCACTTAACACTAATACATTCTTGTCCACACGATATATTTTTATTTTCTGAACATTTAATGTTTTTATAGTCAGCACACTCATAAGTATAACTTTAATAGAATGCATTGTTGTTTGATATAGATCAAGTTTTGTCACACAGTAGATTCTCCAAAGTCAAAGTTTATACAAATATCTTAAAATTTACAACACTAAGGAAAGTGCTTGATTTATAGTAGTTTTGTTTGTTTGTTTTATATATGTTTATTGAATGATTAATAGGAGGGAGTTTTTCTTTGCATTTACTTAGGATTTTTTATTTTATGACCAATATTGCCCAATATTTTATATTTTGTTCCATTTTTGTGTTTCATTGTATTTATATTACACTATGTGATATCATACTCTGTCAGAGAAAAGATCACAATGTGACTCTTGGTGTTTTGAATCATTTTTCATCATAAAAAACCTCCATAGTCCATGAGATGCTCACTTTTATTTATTGCTGCTCACAAAGTTAGAAAGCAATTAATGTCAAATTTAATTGGACTCGAAGACTTTCCCTAAGCAATTATTCACAGATTATAATGAAAGGCTACTTTGACTGTGACTCCTGACTAAGGCAAGATGACAGGGGCAAGATGGAAAATAACAGAACTATCATGCAGATGAAATAAGAGTTGAAAGCAATAAGGACATCAAAACATTCCCAAACAGAAAAGTAAATATAAATCTGGAGGACAGAGATAACTATAAAAATAGAGAGAAGAAAAAGTCTCTACATTTGTCAAGATTTGAAAATGATGCTTTACCAAGTACCAAGAATGTATTTGGCACAGATTCATCACAAAAGTTTATTTATGTTATCTCAAGTTTTAGTAGGATTTTAAGAAACACAGGTGTGAAGTCAATGTAAACTATATCACCAACAGTAGAGTTAGGGAAATTGAGAAACAGGAAAATATAGAAGGAATGGATATATGGTAGGCACAGTATGAAGAGTATCATGCTAATAAACCAACTTGGTATTTGGAATTTCAGACATTCTTACCCTGATGAGAATCCATGCTTAGCAAGACCAAGACTGGTTGGTGGTACATAAGTGATGAAAAACAGATTGAAATGTAATATTAATTCCTAGGTAATGAATGCTACCTCAGTTTCCTAAGTTAACTGGATTATCTTCTGCCACCTGAAACTGCTAATGATTTTCTATAGGTTTAGATTAGATTAGAACCTTTTCAATGTTAGTCAAGGACAGACTGAGAAACAAAAAAATAATCAAAAAATTAGCCAGCAGTTGTTGTTCAGTCGCTAAGTCATGCCTTACTCTTTGCAACCTCATGGGCTGCAGCACACCAGGTTTCCCTGTCCTTCACTGTCTCCTGGAGTTTGCACAGACTCATGTCCACTGAGTTGATGATACTATCTAACCATCTTATCCTCTCTTGCCCCTTTCAGCTTTTGCCTTCAACCTTTCCTAGCATCAAGATCTTTCCAATGTGTCAGCTGTTTGAATCAGGTGACCAAAGTTTTAGAGCTTCAGCTTCATCACCAGTCTTTCCAATGAATATTCAGGGTTGATTTCCTTTAAGACTGTTTGGTTTGATACACTTGCAGGCCAAGGGGATCTCAAGAGTCTTTTCCAGCTCCACAATTTGAAAGCATAAAATTCTTCAGCACTCAGCCTTCTTTAGGGTCCATCCAACTCTCACATCTGTACATGACTACTGGAAAAAAGATAGCTTTAATTATACAGACTTGTCAGCAAAGTGAACTTTCTACTTTTTAATATGCTGCTGCTTACATTTGTCTTATTTCCCTTCCAAGGAGCAAGCATCTTTTAATTCAAGGCTGTAGTCATCATCCACAGTGATTTTTCAACCCAAGAAAATAAATTCTATCACTATTTCCACTTCTATTTGCCTTGATGTGATGAGACAGGTTGCCTCGATCTAGGTTTTTGAATGTTGAGTTTTAAGCCAATTTTTCACTCTCCTCTTTCACCCTTATCAGGAAACTCTTTAGTTCCTCTTCACTTTCTGCCATCCTAGTGATATCATCTCCATATCTGAAGTTGTTGATATTTATCCCAGAAATCTTGATTCCAGCTTGTGATTCATCCAGGTGAGCATTTCACCTGATGCACTCTGCATATGTTAAATAAGCAGGGTGACAATATATATGAACTCCATGAACACTGTGAAAAGCTAGCAGTAGCATCTAGAATTACATTGTGTTCCTAGCTAATTCTGCTGATCAACAAGATAAGAAAGAACAAGTAAAAACATTTCTTTAGTCTCGCTTTTTGTGTTAGCCCAATTTTTATGACTTCATTTTCACATTGCATCCCATGCTATAGTCTGTCTCTTTATCCAACTACCTTGTGATAGACTGCTTTTAGATATGAGGTCACATAAAATCACAGTGTTCAATACATTTTATATTAACAGTTTATGTGGTTCAGTCATTTGGCTGAACTATACCTGTGTCATACATAGTCTTTAAAAATCGTACCTCTATAATCTGAGTTAGTTCCTCAGTCCTTCTATTCCACTTAGCTTGGCTTGTAGCATTTAGAGTCATTATCCTGGCTATAATTAGCCAATTAACTTGAAATATCCAGTTAATGTTTAAAGCTTTCTTTCAAATTTTGTGTTTAGGGCTTACGTTTTATGTTTTAGAGTAAGGAAAATCACACATTTTCTGCAGCCTCAAAACCTGGCTTGGCTCTTACAGTATTTGGTTGACTCTGGGAAGTCAGCAACACTTTATTCCAATTATGCAAGAAAATTTCAGGGATATAGTTAAAGGGAAAAGAGGGAGGTGAAGAAACTCTAAGTTTGAAGGTCTTTATATTAAGCACAATTTTATTTTATCTTCAGTTCAGTTCAGTTCAGTTCAATCACTCAGTCGTGTCCGACTCTTTGCGACCCCATAAATCGCAGCAAACAAAAAACTCATTTTTTCCAAGGGTGTTTTTTCTTAAACCAGGCACCACCCTCCAGATAAAGGTACATTCCTATAGGGTAAGGGTGTAATGAGTTACAATCAAGAAAGGAATTTATCTAACCCAAGGTTAACATGATTAATCTTAAAGGTTAATACTTATTTCTCTTATATGCTAGTTATATTCATTATAAGGGCAGGGAATATGAAGATTTAGCAACAAAACATCAGCCCAACAAGTGAAATCCTTTCACCAATACAATTCCTAATCAACCCACTATACTAATAAATTCTAACTTCCCAAAAGAATCTGCCTTTAGTAAGTCTAAAACATCTCGTGCTTCTGCTGTTGGGAGGCTGTAAATAATCACATTTGGCCAGACAACCTATACAGGCAGGCTAGATAACCTTGATACTCTTGTCACGCCCAGGAATTTTATCAACTGGAGCTGCAAATTAACTCCTTCTCTGAGAGAAATGGTTATGGGGGAGTTCAGTTCAGTTCAGTTCAGTCGCGCAGTCGTGTCCGACTCTTTGCGACCCCATGAATCGCAGTACGCCAGGCCTCCCTGTCCATCACCAACTCCCTGAGTTCACTCAGACTCACGTCCATTGAGTCTGTGATGCCATCCAGCCATCTCATCCTCGGTCGTCCCTTTCTCCTCCTGCCCCCAATCCCTCCCAGCATCAGGGTCTTTTCCAATGAGTCAACTCTTCGCATAAGGTGCCCAAAGTACTGGAGCTTCAGTTTTAGCATCATTCCTTCCAAAGAAATCCCAGGGTTGATCTCCTTCAGAATGGACTGGTTGGATCTCCTTGCAGTCCAAGGGACTCTCAAGAGTCTTCTCCAACACCCAGTTCAAAAGCATCAATTCTTCTGCGCTCAGCCTTCTTCACAGTCCAACTCTCACATCCATACATGACCACAGGAAAAACCATAGCCTTGACTAGACGGACCTTAGTCGGCAAAGTAATGTCTCTGCTTTTGAATATACTATCTAGGTTGGTCATAACTTTTCTTCCAAGGAGTAAGCGCCTTTTAATTTCATGGCTGCAGTCACCATCTGCAGTGATTTTGGAGCCCAAAAAAACAAAGTCTGACAGTGTTTCTACTGTTTCCCCATCTATTTCCCATGAAGTGATAAAGTCAGAGGTGTAGGTGAGAGCATAAAAAAAGACTCTGGTTTTGGGGGGTAGATGCTCGGGAACAGGGGGTTTCCTGAGGCTTGAGCACGCCTTTGCGTATGCCGAGCCTCCTTCCTCATGACCTTTGCCGTGGGCAGAGTTCCTCACGCTGGCCCCCAGCAAAAATACACAAACAACTCAATATCAACAAACCAAACAATCCAATGAAAAAATGGGAAAAAGACCTAAATAGACATTTTTTCCAGACATACAGATGGCTAACAAATACATCACTAATAATTAGAGAGATGCAAGTCAAAGCTACAGTCAGGTAATACTTCACACCAGTTAGAATGTCTAGAATCATGAAAAAAATCCACAAATAAATGCTGGAGAGGATGTGCAGAAAAGGGAATCCTCCTACATATGAGTATGTAAATTGGTGCAACTACTGTGGGTTGCCATGCCCTCCTCCAGGGGATGTTCCAACCCAAGGATCAAAGCCCGGTCTCCCACATTGCAGGCGGATTCTTTACTGTCTGAGCCACCAGACTCAGAAGCCCTACACTATTGATACTAAGTATAAAATAGATATTACTTGGAGAATCCCATAGACATGGAGGCTGATGGGCTACAATCCATAGTGTCACAGAGTCAGATACTACTGAAGTGTCTTAGCATGCATGCACACAGAAATAGATAAATAATAACTTTTTTATAGCACAGGGCACTCTACTCAGTGTTCTGTGGTGCCTAAATAGGAAGTAAATCCAAGAAAGAGGGGACATATATATATATAAATAGATAGACAGATAGATATAGTTGTTGTTTAGTTGCTGAGTTGTGTCTGACTCTTTTGTCACCTCATGGACTGCCATGCTCCTTTGTCCATAGGATTTCTTAGGCAAGAATACTGGAGTGGATTGCCATTTTTTCTCCCAAAGGCTCTTCCGAACCCAGGGATGGAACCCCAGTCTCCTCTTTGGCAGGCAGATTCTTCACCATTGAGTCACCTGGGAAGCCCATATGTATATGTATAACTTACTAAATTTGCTGTACAGCAGAAGCTGCCACAACATTGTAAAGCAATTATACTCAAATAAAGATTAATAAAATTAAATACAATAAATTCTCTGTCAGGTAACTTTAAGAGCCAAATACTCTGGGAAATTTTTTAATGTTTCTTTTTGCTCTGGTGTTCCATGAGATGTCTTTTATATCAGTATTTTTAAAACCACAACATTGTAGATAAATAATTATACAACTCCTTCAGAAAGGCTTTTGTTTTGCTTCTTCTATTTAGGGGTGGATTAAGGATAGAAAAACTTGTTTAACTCATTCTTAGGGCAAAGCTTGGCTTAAAAGAGGAATGTGCCATTGTCAGGACCAGGGCTCTTCATGGAGAAAGGGAACACTAAGATTATGGTAACTCTACCAGTATGTTCCAGCTTTCATCTCAGCTCCATCACTAGGTCATTATTGTTTTTCTTTTGAACTTTCTACTTTGTATTGGGATTTAGCCGATTAACAATGTTGTTATAGTTTCAGGTCAACAGCCAGGGACTCGGCCATACATATACATGGATCCATTTGCCCCCAAACTTCCGTCCCCTCCTAAAAATGGTTTAATTTAACTGATTTTCCTGTTCTTTAACCCTTCCAACCCTCTAATCCTCGCTGTTTCTTCAGGAAACGATCTACCAGTATGTTCCAGCTTTCATCTCAGCTCCATCACTAGGTCATTATTTTTCTTTTGAACTTTCTACCTTGTATTGGGGTATAGCCGATTAACAATGTGGTTATAGTTTCAGGTGAACAGCCAGGGACTCGGCCATACATATACATGGATTCATTTCCCTCCAAACTTCCCTTCTCTCCTAAAAATTATTTAGTTTAAACTGAGTTTCCTGTTCAGCCCTCCCAACCCTCTTATCATTGCTGTTTCTTCAGGAAATCAGACCCAGGTGCTGCCCCAGTGCAACAATTCCGTGTCTGAACCAGCAGGGTCTGCGGCCTCAGAGGAGAGTGCTCCCTACTGCTCAGGTGAGGGCCCCACAGGACAGAAGACCCTTCTCATTTCCCAGGTAAACGCCTCATCATCCCATTTGTCTCTCCTCAGACAGCAGACAGCTCCGCCTGGTGGACGGGGGCGGTCCCTGCGCCGGGAGAGTGGAGATCATCATCTCAGCGCCATCACTAGGTCATTATTGTTTTTCTTTTGAACTTTCTACTTTGTATTGGGGGATAGTTGATTAACAATGTTGTTATAGTTTCAGGTGAACAGCCAGGGACTCAGCCATACATACATATGTATCCATTTCCCCCCAAACTTACCTCCCCTCCTAAAAATGGTTTAATTTAACTGACTTTCCTGTTCTTCAATCCTCCCAACCCTCTAATCCTCGCTGTTTCTTCAGGAAACCAGACCCAGGTGCTGCCTCAGTGCAAGGACTCCCTGTCTGAACCAGCCGGCTCTGCGGCCTCAGAGGAGAGCGCCCCCTACTGCTCAGGTGAGGGTCCAAAGGACAGAAGACCCTTCCCATTCCCCAGGTCACCGCCCCATTGTCCCATTTCTCTCTCCTCAGACAGCAGGCAGCTCCGCCTGGTGGACGGGGGCGGTCCCTGCGCCGGGAGAGTGGAGATCCTTGACCAGGGCTCCTGGGGCACCATCTGTGATGACAGCTGGGACCTGGACGATGCCCGCGTGGTGTGCAGGCAGCTGGGCTGTGGAGAAGCCCTCAATGCCACAGGGTCTGCTCACTTCGGGGCAGGATCAGGGCCCATCTGGCTGGATGACCTGAACTGCACAGGAAAGGAGTCCCACGTGTGGAGGTGCCCTTCCCGGGGCTGGGGGCGGCATGACTGCAGACACAAGGAGGACGCGGGGGTCATCTGCTCAGGTCCGTGCTGCAAACTGTCCACAGGCTGGAGGAGGGGTGGGAGCCTGGAGGACGGGTGTCTGAGCCCTGAGGGAGAGATGCTGAAAGGACCAGAGAAGGAAGCTTCCTCCCATGGAGCCTGTCTTTCCAGCAAATGTGAAGACGAGGTGCTTTCACATCCTCCTTCAGCAGCTGAGATTCTGGTCCTTTCTTCTCAGCAGTGTTTCCTGGCAGAGCCTTTTCTCACAGTTTTTCTTGAAATCAAGGCTCACCCTTCTGGTACATACAGTAGAGAATCTTAAGGCCACTGTGCTAGTTTTTGTTTGTTCTACCACAAATTGCTACATTGTTAGTGGTTTAAAACAACATATTTCTTTCCTTACACTTCTCTAGCCTAGATGTGCACCAGGGATCTCACTGGACTGGGATAAAAGTTTCAGCAGGGCCACGTCACTTCTGAGCCTCTGGGAAAGAATCTGTTTCCTGTCTTTTCAAGCTTCTAGAAGCCGCCTGCCTTCCTTCACTCATAACCCCCTTCTGTTCATCATCAGACCAACAACGCCCCACCTCTCTAACCATTATCCATATTCACATCTCTCTCTAACCAGAATGAGGAAAAGGATTCCACTTTAAAGGATAGTGAGTCTAAGAATGTGATTAGACTGTGCTCAGGTGGTTAATCCACCACATTTCAGGTTACTCTTACCATCTCAAGGACCATACCTTAATCACATATGTAAAGTCCCTTTTGGCAGTTAAAGAAACATAGACACAGCTTCCATGTAGACCTTTGTGGGTCCATTATTCTATCTACCTCCACACTGTCCACATCACATCCCTTTCATACACTCTCTTAGATGTTTTGTCAGGAAGGAGGAGTCAGCTCCCTCTCCCTGCAGGTGTCCAGGCTGGTTTTCCTCTCAGTTCATATCCACTGCATCATGCTGGTAGAAATACTTAGAAAGACAGACAGAGATGGACAAAGTCAGGTGAAAAGGAGACAGATGTCCCTCTGGTCATCTAATGGATTTGCTTCCTCAGCTGGGTCACAGACGAATGCTCACAATTTTGGGGAGAGAGGAAAACCCAGAGGACTGAGTGGGGTGCTCACTGTGTCCTGTCTCCTCTCTTTGGATGTTAGAGTTCCTGGCCCTCAGGATGGTGAGCGAGGACCAGCAGTGTGCTGGCTGGCTGGAAGTTTTCTACAATGGGACCTGGGGGAGTGTCTGCCGCAGCCCCATGGATGATGTCACCGTGTCCATCATCTGCAGTCAGCTTGGCTGTGGGGACAGTGGAAGTCTCGACACCTCTGTTGGTCCAGGGAAGGTTCTAGACCCCAGTGGGTAGATTTAATTCAGTGTCGGAAAACTGATACCTCTCTCTGGCAGTGTCCTTCTGGCCCATGGAAATACAGTTCATGCTCTCCAAAGGAGGAAGCCTACATCTCATGTGCAGGTGACTTATGTCTGTTCCTGTGTCTTTCCCAACTCTGTAGGATGTTATTAGTGAGATTTGATATTTTAAAATCTAAGTGATGGGTTTAATTTGAGTTCATAAAATGAAGTTTGGATGGAGCTAATTTAATCTACATGTTCCAAACTTGCTTTATTAAAATTTTTAATTGATATAACTGATACATTATATTTTTTGCTGTGTACAACATTATGCTTATATGTTTGTGTGTATTGATAAATGATCACTACAGTAAGTCTATTTATATCTCTGTATATGGATCCATATATACAGATCCATATATATAGTTAAATATTTTTCTTACATGATGAGAATGTTTAAGATGTATTTTCTTGCCATCTTTCAAATAGACAGTACAGCATTCACTATAGTCACCATGCTGTACGTTATATCTCCTCACCTGTTCATGTTATAATTCAAGTTTATCCTTTTGATTACCTTTGCCTGCACCAAATCCCCAACTTCTGGCAGCCACCAGCTACTCAACATCTCTGAAATTGCTTTTTGTTTTACTATTACACATATAAATGAGATTATATGGTATTTTTTTTCTCTGTCTGATTTGTTTCACTTAACATAATGCCCTCGAGGTCCATCCATGTTGTTGAAACTGGCAAGATTTTCTTCTTTTTTTATGGGTGGATATAAGTCTATATTGCATTTTCTTTATCCATTCATCAGTGAAGACTTACTTCACTGATGTATTATTGTTTGACTCATATATATTGCTATAAAATACTAAAAGGTAACACTGTTAAAGTGCTGCAGTCAATACGTCAGCAAATTTAGAAGATTCATCAATGGCCACAGGACTGGAGAAGGTCAGTTTTCATTTCAGTCTCAAAGAAGGGCAATGCCAATGAATGGTCAAACTGCCTCACAGTTGTGCTCATTTCACATGCTAGCATGGTTATGCTCAAAGGCTTTCAAGCTAGGCTTCAGCAGTAAGTGAACTGAGAACTTCCGAGGTGTACAAGCTGGGTTTAGAAAAGGCAGAGAAATCAGAGATCAAATTGCCAACATTTGTTGGATCATAGAGTATGCCAGAGAATTCCAGAAAAACATCTGCTTCATTGACTACATAAAGCCTTTGACCATGTGGATCACAATGAACTGTGAAAAATTCTTAAAGAGATGAGAATACTAGAGCACCTTACCTGCCTGCTGAGAAACCTGCATGCAGATCAAAAAGCAGCAGTTGGAACTGGACATGAAACAACTGACTGGTTCTACATTGGG
The DNA here is from genome assembly GCA_006408695.1 of Aepyceros melampus. Taxonomy (NCBI): domain Eukaryota; kingdom Metazoa; phylum Chordata; class Mammalia; order Artiodactyla; family Bovidae; genus Aepyceros; species Aepyceros melampus. The sequence continues at coordinate 21,371 of SJXQ01007186.1, read as the reverse complement.
AAAAGAGTTCATCAAGGCTGTATGTTGTCACCCTGTTTATTTAACTTATATGCAGAGAACATCATAGGAAATGCCAGGCTGGATGAATCACAAGCTGGGATCAAGATTGCTGTGAGAAATATCAACAAACTCAGATACACAGATGATACCACTTTAATGGCAGAAACCTCATGGACTGCCATGCTCCTTTGTCCATAGGATTTCTTAGGCAAGAATACCGGAGTGGATTGCCATTTTTTTTTCCCAAAGGCTCTTCCCAACCCAGGGATGGAACCCCAGTCTCCTTTTTGGCAGGCAGATTCTTCACCATTGAGCCACCTGGGAAGCCCATATGTATATGTATAACTTACTAAATTTGCTCTACAGCAGAAGCTGCCACAACATTGTACAGCAATTATACTCAAATAAGGATTAATAAAATTAAATACAATAAACTCTCTGTCAGGTAACTTTAAGGGCCAAATACTCTGGGAAATTTTTTAACGTTTCTTTTTGCTCTGGTGTTCCATGAGATGTGTTTTATATCAGTATTTTTAAAACCACAACATTGTAGTAAATAATTATACAACTCCTTCAGAAAGGCTTTTGTTTTGCTTCTATTTAGGGGTGGATTAAGGATAGAACAGCTTGTTTAACTCATTCTTAGGGCAAAGCTTGGCTTAAAAGAGGAATGTGCCATTGTCAGGACCAGGGCTCTTCATGGAGAAAGGGAACACTAAGATTATGGTGACTTCCCTGGTGGCTCAGAGGTTAAAGTGTCTGCCTCCAATGCAGGAGACCCGGGTTCGATCCCTGGGTTGGGAAGATCCCCTGGAGAAGGAAATGGCAACCCACTCCAGTATTCTTGCTTGGAGAATCTTATGGACTGAGGAGCCTGGTGGGCTGCAGTCCATGGGGTCACAAAGAGTCGGACACGACTGAGTGACTTTACTTACTTACTTACTTAAGATTATGGTAACTCTACCAGTATGTTCCAGCTTTCATCTCAGCTCCATCACTAGGTCATTATTGCTTTTCTTTTGAACTTTCTACTTTGTATTGGGGTTTAGCCGATTAACAATGTTGTTATAGTTTCAGGTCAACAGCCAGGGACTCAGCCATACATACACATGGATCCATTTGCCCCCAAACTTCCGTCCCCTCATAAAAATGGTTTAATTTAACTGATTTTCCTGTTCTTTAACCCTTCCAACCCTCTAATCCTCGCTGTTTCTTCAGGAAACCAGACCCAGGTGCTGCCCCAGTGCGACAACTTTGTGTCTGAACCAGCAGGATCCGCGGCCTCAGAGGAGAGCGCCCCCTACTGCTCAGGTGAGAGTCCCACGGGACAGAAGACCCTTCCCATTCCCCAGGTCACCGCCCCATTGTCCCATTTCTCTCTCCTCAGACAGCAGGCAGCTCCGCCTGGTGGACGGGGGCGGTCCCTGCGCCGGCAGAGTGGAGATCCTTGACCAGGGCTCCTGGGGCACCATCTGTGATGACAGCTGGGACCTGGACGATGCCCGCGTGGTGTGCAGGCAGCTGGGCTGTGGAGAAGCCCTCAATGCCACGGGGTCTGCTCACTTTGGGGCAGGATCAGGGCCCATCTGGCTGGACGACCTGAACTGCACAGGAAAGGAGTCCCATGTGTGGAGGTGCCCTTCCCAGGGCTGGGGGCGGCACGACTGCAGACACAAGGAGGACGCGGGGGTCATCTGTTCAGGTCAGCGCTGCACACTGTCCACAGCCTGGAGGAGGGGTGGGGCCCTGGAGGACAGGGGTCTGAGCCCTGAGGGAGAGATGCTGAAAGGACCAGAGAAGGAGGCTTCCTCCCATGGAGCCTGTCTTTGCAGCAGACGTGAAGACGAGGTGCTTTCATGTCCTCCTGCAGCAGCTGAGATTCTGGTCCTTTCTTCTCAGTAGTGCTTCCTGGCAGAGTCTTTTCTCACAGTTTTTCTTGAAATCAGGGCTCACCCTTCTGGTACATACAGTAGAGAAGTCTGAAAGCCACTGTGCTAGTTTTTGTTTGTTCTACCACAAATTGCTACATTGTCAGTGGTTTAAAACAACATATTTCTTTCCTTACACTTCTCTAGCCTAGATGTGCAGCAGGGTCTCACTAGACTGGGATATGAGTTTCGGCAGGGCCACCTCACTTCTGAGCCTCTGGGAAAGAATCTGTTTCCTGTCTTTTCAAGCTTCTAGAAGCCGCCTGCCTTCCTTCACTCATAACCCCTTTCTGTTCATCATCAGACCAGCAATGCCCCACCTCTCTGACCATTATCCATATTCACATCTCCCTCTAACCAGAACGAGGAAAAGGATTCCACTTTAAAGGATAGTGAGTCTAAGAATGTGATTAGACTGTGCTCAGGTGGTTAATCCGCCACATTTCAGGTTACTCTTACCATCCTAAGGACCATACCTTAATCACATATGTAAAGTCCCTTTTGCCAGATAAGGAAACATAGACACAGCTTCCATGTAGACATCTGTGGGTCCATTATTCTATCTGCCTCCACACTGTCCACATCACATCCCTTCATACAGTCTCTTAGATGTTTTGTGAGGAGGCAGGAGTCAGCTCCCTCTCCCTGCAGGTGTCCAGGTTTGTCTTCCTCTCAGTTCATATCCACTACATCATGGTGGTAGAAATATTTAGAAAGACAAACACAAAGGGACAAAGTCAGGAGTAAAGGAGACAGGTTTCCCTCTGGTCATCAATGGATTTCCTTCCTCAGCCTGGTCACAGACGAATGTTCACAATTTCGGGGAGAGAGGAAAACCCAGAGCACTGAGTAGGCTGCTCACTGTGTCCTGTCTCCTCCTTTTCAATCTTAGAGTTCCTGGCCCTCAGGATGGTCAGCGAGGACCAGCAGTGTGCTGGCTGGCTGGAAGTTTTCTACAATGGGACCTGGGGGAGTGTCTGCCGCAGCCCCATGGTGATGTCACCGTGTCCATCATCTGCAGTCAGCTTGGCTGTGGGGACAGTGGAAGTCTCGACACCTCTGTTGGTCTCAGGGAAGGTTCTAGACCCCGGTGGGTAGATTTAATTCAGTGTCGGAAAACTGATACCTCTCTCTGGCAGTGTCCTTCTGGCCCATGGAAATACAGTTCATGCTCTCCAGTGGAGGAAGCCTACATCTCATGTGCAGGTGACTTATGTCTGTTTCTGTGTCTTTCCCAACTCTGTAGGAAGTTATTAGTGAGATTTGATATTTTAAAATCTAAGTGATGGGTTTAAGTTGAGTTTATAAAATGAAGTTTGGATGGAGCTAATTTAATCTACATGTTCCAAACTTGCTTTATTAAAATTTTTAATTAATATAACTGATACAACATTATATTTTTTGCTGTGTACAACATTATGCTTATATGTTTGTGTATTGATAAATGATCACTACAGTAAGTCTAGTTATGTCTCTATATATGGATCCATATATATAGATCCATATATACGGAGCCATATATATAGTTAAATATTTTTCTTACATGATGAGAAAGTGTAAGATGTATTTTCTTGCCATCATTCACTATAGTCACTATGCTGTATGTTATATCTCTTCACCTATTCATGGTATAATTCAAGTTTATCCTTTTGATTACCTTTGCCCGCCCCAGTTCTGGCAGCCACCAACTACTCAGCATCTCTGAACTTGCTTTTTGTTTTAATATTACACATATAAATGAGATTATATGGTATTTTTCTTTCTTTGTCTGACTTGTTTCACTTAACATAATGCCCTCGAGGTCCATCCATATTCTTGAAACTGGCAAGATTTTTTTCTTTTTTATGGGTGGATATAAGTCTATAAAGTTTGGATGGAGCTAATTTAATCTACATGTTCCAAACTTGCTTTATTAAAATTTTTAATTGATATAACTGATACATTTTATTTTTTGCTGTGTACAGCATGATGCTTATATGTTTGTGTATATTGATAAATGATCACTACAGTAAGTCTAGTTATATCTCTACATATGAATCCGTATATATAGATCCATATATAAAGATCGATATATATAGTTAAATATTTTTCTTACATGATGAGAATTTTTAAGATGTATTTTCTTGCCATCTTTCAAATAGACAGTACAGCATTCACTATAGTCATCATGCTGTATGTTATATATCTTCACTTATTCATTTTATAATTCAAATTTATACCTTTTGATTACCTTTTCCTGCACTAAATCCCCCACTTCTGGCAGCCACCAACTACTCAGCATCTCTGAACTTGCTTTTTGTTTTACTATTACACATATAAATGAGATTACATGGTATTTTTCTTTCTCTGTCTGATTTGTTTCACTTAACATAGTGCCCTCGAGGTCCATCCATGTTGTTGAAACTGGCAAGATTTTCTTCTTTTTTATGGGTGAATATAAGTCTATATTACATTTTCTTTATCCATTCATCAGTGAAGACTTACATTGTTTGACTCATATATATTGCTATAAAATACTAAAAGGTAATAGTGTTAAAGTGCTGCAGTCAATACGTCAGCAAATTTGGAAGATTCATCAGGGGCCACAGGACTGGAGAAGGTCAGTTTTCATTTCAGTCTGAAAGAAGGGCAATGCCAATGAATGGTCAAACTACCTCACAATTGTGCTCGTTTCACATGCTAGCAAGGTTATGCTCAAAGTCTTTCAAGCTAGGCTTCAGCAGTAAGTGAACTGAGAACTTCCGAGGTGTACAAGCTGGGTTTAGAAAAGGCAGAGAAACCAGAGATCAAATTGCCAAGATTTGTTGGATCATAGAGTAAGCCAGAGAATTCCAGAAAAACATCTGCTCCATTGACTACATAAAGCCTTTGACCATGTGGATCACAATGAACTGTGAAAAATTTTTAAAGAGATGAGAATACCAGAGCACCTTACCTGCCTGCTGAGAAACCTGCATGCAGATCAAAAAGCAGCAGTTGGAACTGGACGTGAAACAACTGACTGGTTCTACATTGGGAAAAGAGTTTGTCAAGGCTGTGTATTGTCACTCTGTTTATTTAACTCATATGCAGAGAACATCATAGGAAATTCCAGGCTGGATGAATCACAAGCTGGAATCAAGATTGCTGTGAGAAATATCAACAACCTCAGATACACAGATGATACCACTCTAATGGCAGAAAGCGAAGACGAACTAGAGAGCCTCTCATTGAGGGTGAAAGAGGACAGTGAAAAAGCTGGCTTACAGCTCAACATTCAACATTCTAAAAACTAAGATCATCAGCACTTCTTGGCAAATAAAAAGGGAGAAAGTGGAAACAGTGACAGATTTTCTTTTCCTGGACTCCCAAATCACTGCTGACGGTGACTGCAACCATGAGACTAAAAGAGGCTTGCTCCTCTGTGACAAACCTAGACAGGGTATTAGAAAGAGACATCGCTTTGCTGACAAAGGTCCATGTGGTCAAAGCTGTATTTTTCCAGTAGTCATCTCTGGATGTGAGAGCCGGTTTATAGAAGAAGCTAAAAAGAGTTGATTCTTTTGAATTGTGGTGCTTGGATGCCACAGTTGAATTGAGAGTCCTTTGGGCAGAAAGGAGATCAAACCAATCAATCCTAAAGGAAATCAACCCTGAATATTCACTGGAAGGACTGATGCTGAAGCTGAAGCTCCAATACTTTGGCCACCTGATGAGAAGAGCTGATTGATTGGAAAAGACCCTGATGCTGGGAAATATTGAAGGCAAAAGAAGAAGGGGGCCACAGACAATGAGATAGATAGCATCACCAGTTCAGTGGACATGAATTTGAGCAAACTTTGGGAGATAGTGAAGGACAGAGGAGCCTGGCATGCTGCAGTCCATGGGGTTGCAAAGAGTCAGGCACAAGCCAGCAACTGAACATATGTTGCTGCAGTGAACACTGGGCTTTCAAGTTAGTGTTTTTATTTCCTTCAGATAAATACTCCAAAGTGAAATTGCTAAATTGTATGGCAATTTTATTTTTAATTTTTGATGCACCTCAATACTGTTTCCATAGGTGCTGCATCAACTTACATTCCCTCTAACTGTGCAAAAGATTTCCTGTCTCTTCATTCTCCTCAACTCCTGTTATTTCATCTTTTGGATAAAAGCCTTTGTAGAGGATATGAGGTGATATCTCATTGTGGTTTTGATTTGTATTTTCCAATAATTAATAGTGTTGAGCATGTTTTCATGTACCTATTGGCAAGTTGTATGTATTCTTTGAAAAAAAATGTCTATTCAGGTTCTCGCCCATTTAAAAAAGTATCAGATTGTTTTTTGCTACTGAGTTGTATGAGTTCCTTGTGTATTTTGGATAATAATCCTTACCAGAAATATAATATGCAAGTATTTTTCCCAATTCCATAGGTTGCTTTTTCACTTTGTTGATGGTTTCCTTAATTGGGCAGAAGCTTTTAGCCTTATCTCATCACAACTGCCTGTTTTCCTCTCTTGTTCCCTTTGCTTTTGGTGTCAAATCCAAAAAATCATCACAAAGACTGGTGTCAAGGATTTTATTTTCTGTGTTTTCCTGTAGAAATGTTATGGCTTCAGGACTTGTGATCCAGTCTTTAATCTACTTTGAGTTAATTTTTGTGAATGGTGTAAGATAGTGGTTCAGTTTCATTTTTTGCATGTGGCTGTCCAGTTTTCCCAATGCCATTTACTAAGAAAACTGTCCTTTTCCCACTGTATATTCTTGGCTTCTTTGTAAAAAATTAATTGACCATAATAATGTGAGTTTATTTATGGACTCTCAATTCTGTTCCATTCATCTGTTTATTTTTATACCAATGACATACTGTTTTGATTAATATAGCTTTGTAATATAGTGTGAAATAAGTAAGCACAACACCTCTAGCTTTGTTATTCTTTCTCAAGATTGCTTTGGCATTGAGCGTCTTTTGTGGTTCCATGCAAATTTTAGGATTGTTTCTTCTGTATCTGTGAAAATTTCCATTGGAATTTTGATAAGGATTG
>SJXQ01007186.1:0-13497 GCA_006408695.1 Aepyceros melampus | reverse complement strand
GATGTGTATAAGAGACAGGTGTTGGACAAGACTCTTGAGAGTCCCTTGGACTGCAAGGAGATCCAACCAGTCCATTCTGAAGGAGATCAACCCTGGGATTTCTTTGGAAGGAATGATGCTAAAACTGAAGCTCCAGTACTTTGGCCACCTCATGCGAAGAGTTGACTCATTGGAAAAGACCCTGATGCTGGGAGGGATTGGGGGCAGGAGGAGAAGGGGATGACAGAGGATGAGATGGCTGGATGGCATCATGGACTCAATGGACGTGAGTCTGAGTGAACTCCGGGTGTTGGTGATGGACAGGGAGGCCTGGCGTGCTGCGATTCATGGGGTCGCAAAGAGTCGGACACGTCTGAGGGACTGAACGGAACGGATGATGTTAGCTATGTACTTTTCATATGGCCTCAATTATGTTGAGATGCAATCCTTCTATACCTACTTTGTAAAAGAGTTTTTACTGTAAGTGGATGTTGAATTTGTCAAACACTTTTTCTGCATCCTTTCAGGATATGATTTTTACCTTCATTTTGTTTATTTGGTGTATCACATTGATTAATTTGTGAATGTTGAACTATCCTTGTATCCTTGGAACAAATATCACTTGATCATGGTGTATGATTCTTTTTGTTTGTTTTTGTTTATTATAAATTTATTATTTTAATTGGATTCTTTTAGTGCATTGTCAAATTCAGTTTTCTAATATTTTGTTGATGATTTTTGCACCTGTATTTATCAGAGTATTAGCCCGTAATTTTCTTTTCTCATCACGTCCTTATCTGGCTTTGGTATCAGACTAATGTTGGCTTCAGAAAATGAATTTGAAAGTGTTCTTTTCTTGTGTTTTTGGAAGAGTTCGAGAAGGCTCCACCACTAAATACTGTTACATTGGGAACTGAGATTTCAGCAATAAATTTTGAATGAAGTAATAAATGTTGGCGAAGGCGACAAATAGTCAAACCATAGCACCTTATTCCTTCAACATTTCTCTCCCGGTTTCTCTTTCTCCTTCCCTCCCCATCCACACACACACACACACACACACACACACACCCCATTCAGGTACACCTTGAATGATGTGCTGGATGTTGCCTGAAACCCATAGCTAAGAGAATATGGGATCAGATACTTCAAAAGCAGAGGCTCACTCCCTTCCTTGCCTCTCTTTGCTCATCTCTTTGTCTTTTTGATTTGAAGGCCAAAGAGGTATTAAACCATGAGACCTTTTATTGATGATATTTTTCCTACAATTAAACCCTGTGAACTGAGAGGTGGTAAAGTCTTTGACCATGAAAATGAGCACCCCACTCACAGAGGTCCTGCCATCGTTTTCTCAGAGGTTCTCTGCATAGAGTGGGTAGGAGTTTTGATAGGATGATCTGGAAAGAATATAGAAATATTGATACTTTATGGTAGGTACTATTTACCCTTCTGTTTTTTTGAATTTATATTTATTTCTCTCAGCTTCAATATATTTTCAGTCTTTTGTTTATTATTTCTTCATCTTCTCAATACAAATTTTTCTCAGTAGGCTTTTTTTAGCTATTGCAAAAATTTCTGGTTTACTCAGTGTGTACATTGGAGAAGGAGATAGCACCCCACTCGAGTACCCTTGCCTGGAAAATCCTATGGACAGAGGAGCCTGGTAGGCTGTGGTCCATGGGGTCGCGAAGAGTCGGACACGACTGAGTGACTTCCCTTTCCCTTTTCACTTTCATGCATTGGAGAAGGAAATGGCAACCCACTCCAGTGTTCTTGCCTGGAGAATCCCAGGGATGGGGGAGCCTGGTGGGCTGCCGTCTATGGGGCTGCACAGAGTCGGACATGAGTGAAGTGACTTAGCAGCAGTGTGTCCATATATGTGTCGTATATCTTCTCAGAATTCTACTAAGTCTTTCCTGTATACTTCTTCTTAAGAGATTCCTCACCAACACTATTGGCTTTTCTGGGGCTCAGACAGCATAGAAACTGCCTGCAGTGCAGAGAATCTGGATTTGATCCCTGGATAGGGAGGATCCAGTGGAGAAGTGAATAACAATCCACTCCAGAATGTTTGTCTGGAAAATCCTATGGACAGAAGAGCCTGGTGGGCTGCAGTCCATAGGGTCACAAAGAGTTGGACATGACTGAGTGACTGACACACACACACATGCATAGCCAACACTACATTGTGGAGCAATTACCTCCCAATTAAAAATAACTTTAGAAAAGAGAGTTTCCTTTTACAACAGAAGTCTTCACTTGCCCACTTGTCACACTGAATAGTAGGTAAGAGTAGTTTATAATCTATCTAATAATTTTCCATTAAAATATGTACATGACATTTTGAATATAAATTGACTCTGTTCTTCTGGCCTGATTATTTTTAATATGAATTATTATCATAGACTGTTACCATTAATGAATATTTGGTTTACTATTTCACTGATTAGTATGAATTTAAAAAAAAGAAATTTTATTTCAGTGAATTTTATTTGTCTATTCATTCATTTAATAAATATTCATCAAGCCCCTATCTAAGTATTTAGAAATGGTTTTCCATAGATATTTGTTGAATGAGTGCATACAATGTGCAGGCATTGTCCTAATAGCAGAAACATGGCACATATAAGATATACAAGGTCCTTCTAATGGAACTTTCATTCAGAGGAGTGTGTGTACATTCGTAGATGTCTGTGTTTATATTTGCTGTGGGATGTGAAGACAGATAAACAAGTAAATATTTAAAGTAATTTCAACTGGTGATCAGATGCAGTGAATGTTTCAGCCCAGGAGATAATGAGCCTGTGTTTTCATGTGTCATTTGCACTGAGTCAGACCTTAGATAATCTTATGTGGGGACAGGACCACTCCCAGCTGTTTCTGATCCAGTGTTTCCACATTGTTTGCAGGAAGAAGACCCAAGAGCTGTCCAACTGCTGCCCCCTGCACAGGTACGTCAGCCCCCTCTCCCCTGTGGCTCCCAGGGGCTCTTCCTCCCACCAGGGAAGTCACAGGAGGGGCTGCTGCCTTTTCAGACAGGGAGAAGCTCCGGCTCAGGGGAGGAGACAGCGAGTGCTCAGGGCGGGTGGAGGTCTGGCACAGCGGCTCCTGGGGCACCGTGTGCGATGACTCCTGGAGCCTGGCAGAGGCCGAGGTGGTGTGTCAGCAGCTGGGCTGTGGCCAGGCCCTGGAAGCTGTGCAGGCTGCGACATTCGGCCCTGGAAATGGGAGCATCTGGCTGGACGAGGTGCGGTGCGGGGGCCGGGAGTCCTCCCTGTGGGACTGTGCTGCAGAGCCCTGGGGGCAGAGCAATTGCAAGCACGAGGAGGATGCTGGTGTGAGGTGCTCTGGTGAGTGAGGGGCTCGGGGTCCACCCTGGGTGAGCTGGGGCAGTGCAGGGCCAGGGGGCTGGGCCGGGCGTGGTGGGGAGTTTGTGTTCAGACATCCCGGGTGCTGGGGCTCTGATCTAGGACTGGGGAGCTGGGAGGTGGAGACTGAGGGGTGACTTCAGGCTCAGGAGGGAAAAGATTTACCTGCGTTCTGACCAATTCCTCTTCCCCACACTGTTGTTTTTCTCTTTAGGTGTAAGGACAACATTGCCCACGACTACAGCAGGTACTGTGATCCATCCACCAGCAGGAGAGAATACTCAAATCCTGGGGACCTGTTCTGTGGGCTCTCTGACAGCTCAGAAGAGGAAAGAGTCTGAGGAGCTGTGGATGTTGTGGAGGAGCCAGGGCATTACACTGGGGCAATGCCCTGCCTTGATGTCCAGGGTCAAATGTTCTCCTGCCCGGGGCCAGGGAAGTCTGGTTCCTATGTTGTAGACTCTAAGGAACTCCCACCTGCCTTTGCATGTTGCTCCTCATCAGTGAGGTGTAGATCCCTGGACTGTTTGATACTCTGTCTCCTGAAGCCCAAGGAGAGGGAATGAGCTGGGTCCTCCGAGGCTCTCTTGGCAGGGAAATTCCCTGACAATCCGCAGCTCTGCCTCGGGGCCACACTGGCCAGGTGGAGTTGACATGTCTCAGGACAATATCCGGGGGAGCCCTGACACTGTCTGAGGGTGATAGCATTGTCTGGAGCTCCTGAAAATGCTAACAAAGGAGATTTCTCTGTGTCCAAGACTATCTCCAGCCCTTTTTCCTGTTCTCCTAGGGACCAGAACAACCTCAAATTCTCTCCCTGGCATCTTCTCCCTGCCTGGGGTCCTCTGCCTCATCCTGGGGGCCCTTCTCTTCCTGGTCCTCATCATCCTGGTGACTCAGCTGCTCAGATGGAGAGCAGAGCGCAGAGGTGGGCTGCAGGGGGAGCAGGGGACCAGGGAGAGTGTGTGAAGGCAAGAGATGGGGCAGGTGTGAGGAGGGGAACCTGGGCCAGGTACTGTTCTGAGTCTGCAGACTCCATGTGCTCCTTGCTGAGCTCTAAGGGCTGAGTAGAGAGAGGTTTTTAGGACTGGGGCGTGAACTCTCATGAGTCATGGCCTCTCCTGTGAGACCAGACAGAGTTGGTGCTGAGCTGTAATCAAGGTCAGACGATGGAGAGAAGGTGCTGACATGCTTACTGCATGGGGTAGGAGACGATACTGAGGTCCTGGCAGCTGCCATGTGAGCACCAGGGAGTTGAAGGTGGGCTGGCTGGATTGGGGTATCTGGAGAAGCTTCTCTGACCTGCTGGGTGATCTCTCAGCCTTATCTAGCTATGAAGATGCTCTTGCTGAAGCTGTGTATGAGGAGCTCGATTACCTTCTGACACAGAAGGAAGGTCTGGGCAGCCCAGGTGAGTGCCTCTGTCTGCCCTCCTGGGATCTCTGGTTGTCACCACCCACTGGCTGTGCACATCTTCTCAGCCTCTGCAGACCCCATGTGTGGCCCAGGCTCACAGAGACGGCTCCTGCAGAGAGGCAGGATGGCTTCTCAGAGCCCTGCGATCTCCCAGCCTCTGTCTACGCTGCAGGAGCCAGGCCTGTCCCTTCTTAGCCTTAGCACAGTTCCCGTGGGTGTGGGGAGGGGCATTCTGTGTGTTGTGTGATGTTGTCTCCACATGAGGCTTCCCGTCAGATTTCTCACTGACTAAACTGCCGTATTACACCAGAGATGGTGAGGACAACAGTGACTACAGGTCCACTCCAGGAAATAGAGGTGGACCTGCCTCGGCTGGGCTTTGGGGAGGAGAGTTTCCCTCAGAGGAGATGTAAGGGGAATGGTTTTCCTTTGACGGACCAGAGACATCCCTTTTGTCCAGATGGGGTTCATCCTTCTCCTTTTCTGGCTGTTTTGTGATGTCTCATGTCGGGGCTGGGCTCTCTGTGTCCAGAATCACCACAGGCACACAATGTTTTTTTAAAAATAACATCTGTAAAGCACAATTTGTCAAAGTCCTTTAGCACTGCTCAAGGGTGGAAGAGTTGCTTTGAGATATGTAGTTTCCATCAGAAAATATTAAGATATGTAAAATCATGTTTTGGCTTATGGACACATCCAAATGAAACATGGTCTTAGAGAAAAAAGTCTTTTGAAACAAGGAGTGACTGATGTCTCTATTCAGAAACTCAGAAACCCTGGATCAGAAGGTTTCTTAGGTATTCCCCAGAACAACCCACTTACTGCGGTTTCATACACTTCCTTCTCTACTCTTCGAACCCCCAGGTCAGCGGACTGATGTCCCTGCTGAAAATTACGATGATGTTGAAGAAGTACCAGTGCCTGGAACTCCTCCTGCCTCTCAGGGGAGCGAGGAGGAAGTGGACCCAGAGAAGGAGGATGGGGTGAGGTCCTCTCAGACAGGTGAGTGGGTCATTTTATATCCTGCAATCTTTCTATCTGGAAAGAGTGAATTTGTGCTCCTCAATGCCCAGCCTCCCTAGAGATTCAAAATATAGGTAATCTCATACATTTGGTAGCATAATCTTGACCATATGGCATATTTAATGCTGTCAGACTCCTTGCAAGGAGTGAGGAATCACTCTGCTTTTGGCATTTGTGTCTCCATAATGTGACAGAAACTTATCACTTTATATGTGATATACTTGCATGAAGATTTATAGATTAGCGAATTTCTTGGTGGTCCAGAGGTTTGGATTCTGCACTTTCACTGCTAAGGCCTAGGTTCAACCTTGAATTAAGATATGTAAAATCATGTTTTGGCTTATGGACACATCAAAATGAAACATGGTCTTAGAGAAAAAAGTCTTTTGAAACAAGGAGTGACTGGTGCCTCTATTCAGAAACTCAGAAACTCTGGGTCAGAAGGTATCTTAGGTATTGCCCAGAACAACCCACTTACTGTGGTTTCATACACTCCCTTGTCTGCTCTTGGAACCCCCAGATCGGACTGATGTCCCTGCTGAAAATTATGATGATGCTGAAGAAGTACCAGTGCCTGGAACTCCTCCTGCCTCTCAGGGGAGCGAGGAGGAAGTGGCCCCAGAGAAGGAGGATGGGGTGAGGTCCTGTCAGACCGGTGAGTGGGGTCAGTTGATCTCCTGCAATCTTTCTATCTGGAAAGAGTGAATTTGTGCTCCTCAATGCCCAGCCTCCCTGCTGCTGCTGCTAAGTCGCTTCAGTCGTGTCCGACTCTGTGCGACCCCATAGACGGCAGCCCACCAGGCTGCACCGTCCCTGGGATTCTCCAGGCAAGAACACTGGAGTGGGTTGCCATTTCCTTCTCCAATGCATGAAAGGGAAAAGTGAAAGTGAAGTCGCTCAGTCGTGTCAGACTCCTCCCAGCGACCCCATGGACTGCAGCCCACCAGGCTCCTCTGTCCATGGATTTTCCAGGCAAGAGTACTGGAGTGGGTTGCCATTGCCTTCTCCAGCCCAGCCTCCCTAGAGATTCAAAATATAGGTAATCTCATACATTTGGTAGCATCATCTTGACCATATGGCATATCTAATGCTGTCAGACTCCTTGAAAGGAGTGAGGAATCACTCTGCTTTTGGCATTTATGTCTCCATAATGTGACATAAGCTTATCACTTTATATGTGATACACTTGCATGAAGATTCATAGATTAGGGAATTTCCTGGTGGTCCAGAGGTTAGGATTCTGCACTTACACTGCTAGGGCCTAGGTTCAACCCTGGCCAAGGAACTAAGATCCCGTAAGCATTGTGTCATGGCTGAAAGAGAAACTTATCGATAATTGAGCATATTTAAAAGAAAGCTAAGTGCAGAAGAATTGACACTTTTGAACTATAGTGTTGGAGAAGACGCTTCAGAGACTCTTAGATGTCAAGGAGATCAACCCAGTCAATTTAAAGGAAATCAATCTTGAATAGTCATTGGTAGGACTGAGCTGAAGTCGAAGCTCCAATACCTTGGCTAACTGATGTGAAGAACTCACTCTTAGAAAAGACCCTGATGCTGGGAAAGATTGAAGGCAGGAGGAGAAGGAGATGACAGAGGATGAGATGGTTGAATGGCATCACTGACTCGATGGATATGAATTTGAGCAAGCTCTGGGAGTTGTTGATAGACAGGGAAGCCTGGTATGGTGCAGTCCATGGGGTCACAGAGAGTCAGGCATGACTGAGTGACTGAACTGAACTGAACCAAATTCAAAGGTGGAACACGTGTTTTAATAATATCTTTGCACTGTCGCATACATGAAAGCAAACCATTCAATATCACAGTTATCCAGGTCTACGCCAAATCAGTAATGCTGAAGAAGCTGAGGCTGCCGTTCTATGAAGACCCACATGACCTTTTAGAACTATCACCTAAAAAAGGTGTCCTTTTTATTATAAGGGACTGGAATGCAAAAGTAGGAAGTCAAGAGATACCTGGAGTAACAGCCAAATTTGGCCATGGAGTACAAAATGAGGCAAGGCAAAGGCTAGTAGAGTTTTGCCAACAACACAACAGAGGACTCGACACGTGGACATCATCAGATGGTCAGTACCAAAATCAGATTGATTATATTCTTTGCAGCCAAAGATAGAGAAGCTCTATACAGTCAGCAAAAACAAGACCGGGAACTGACTGTGGCTCACATCATGAACTCCTTATTGCCAAATTCAGACTTAAATTGAAGAAAGTAGAGAAACCCACTAGACCATTCAGGTATGGCCTAAATCAAATTCCTTATGATTATACAGTAGAAGTGACAAATATATTCAGGGCATTAAGTCTGATAGGCAGAGTGCCTGATGAATTATGGACGAGGTTCGTGACACTGTACAAGAGGCAGGGATCAAGACCATCCCCAAGAAAAAGAAATGCGGAAAGGCAAAATGCAGAGGCAAAAAACTCACCAATATCTGAAGAGAGAGGAGAAGTGAAACCAAAGGAGAAAAGAAAAGATATATCCATTTGAATACAGAGTTCTAAAGAATAACAAGGAGAGATAAGAAAGCCTTCCTCACTGATCAATGCAAAGAAACAGAGGAAAACAATGGAATGGGAAAGACTAGACATCTCATCAAGAAAATTACAGATACTAAGGGAATATTCATGCAAAGATGGGTACAATAAAGGACAGAAACGTTATGGACCTAACAAAAGCAGTAGATATTAAAAAGAGGTGGCAAGAATACACAGAAGAACTATACAAAAAAATCTTTATGACCCAGATAATCATGATGTTGTGATCACTAACCTAGAGCCAGGTATCCTGGAATGTGAAGTCAAAGTGGGCCTTAGGAAGCATCACTATGAACAAAGCTAGTGGAGGTGATGGAATACCAGTTGAGTTCTTTCAAATCGTAAAAGATGATGCTGTGAAAGTGCTGCATTGAATATGCCAGCAAATTTGGAAAACATAGCAATGGCCACAGGACTGGAAAAGGTCAGTTTTCATTCCAATCCCAAAGAAAGGCAGTGCCAAAGAATGCTCAAACTACCACACAATTGCACTCATCTCACACGCTAGTAAGTAATGCTCAAAATTCTCCAAGCCAGGCTTCAGCATTATGTGAACCGTGAACTTCCAGATGTTCAAGCTGGTTTTAGAAAAGGCAGAGGAACCAGAGATCAAATTGCCAAAATTCACTGGATCATTGAAAAAGCAAAAGAGTTCCAGAGAAACATCTATTTCTGCTTTATTAACTAAGCCAAAGCCCTTGACTGTGTGGATCACAATAAACTGATATTTCAGTAGCTTCGAGAAGATACTCATTCTCTAGAAAAGAGTATTTCTCCATCTGAGGGCCTGTGTAGTTTCTGGGGAGGCAATATCTGTGGCTGCACCTGTGATACTATTTGTGGACATTTGGGAATAGGAGTCAAGTCAACTAAGAGCAGACTTGGGTTGTGAGTGAGGAATTCAGGTATTTCCTGTTTCCAGTCTCCCTCTTATTGTGAGTGTGCATCTATCACCTGTGAAAGGAGAACATTTAAATTCCTTTTTATGATTCTTACCATTGCTGGCATCTCCTTGGTATTGTGTTGCCTGGAAGCAGGTCTCCCAGAGCTCCTGAGCACAGGTGTCCTGTGATGCAGGATTTCCACATGCACTGAGGCCCAGGAGACCACATGAACTGGATCTGAGAGGACAGCTGGGATCCATCCTCACTGGGACTCATGTGAAATAGCCTGAGCCTCCCTCCCCACACCTGGGTCCCAGGGATGCTTTGTCATAAGCACTTGCTTGACTCCCTTCCACCAGAAGATTCTGTCCCATCCTCCTGTCTCAGTTCTAATCAAACTTCTCTTTTCTATTTCAGGTTCTTATCTGAACTTCTCCAGAGAGGCAGCTGATCCTGGGGAAGGAGAAGAGAGCCTCTGGCTGCTCCAGGGGAAGAAAGGGGACACTGGGTACGATGATGTTGAACTTAGTGCCCTGGGAGCAACTCCAGTGACTTTCTCGTGATGCTGTATTAAATATGAGATAAAGCCTCAGATATTCTAATTGCCTGTATTTCAATAGAGTAGTGGTGACCTGTAATTGTGTCATATGAAAATTGCTCAAAATGAAATATTATGAATAAATTAACTTTTTGCTGTGCTGTTAATTTAGCAAGTTCCATGTCAAATGGTTTTAGAGGATTGGTCCTCAAATGCCATCTTCCTCAAAGGAAATGCAAGATGAGGGAGCTGACCTGCTTTCTCACCTATCTTAGAGGCTAATGAGGACATGCTCACAAGTGCTCCAGGTCACTCTTACTTAGAAAAGGATGTAAACTTGGTCCGTATTCACATACCCCTTCCTAAGAAGATGAACTCATGGAATAAAACAAAATAGTTCTAAATATCTCTGAGTTTGTCACTTGTTCTTGAACCCCAGACTGGTTGTGAGCTTCAAAGTGGAAGGTTGGCTGGTGGGAAAGAATGGATACAGCTTTCCTTATCCTGCCTCAATATTCACAGGCCAATTAAAAGTCTAACTGTACATAACTACCTCTTCGTTTTTCATCTCTCATTTATTCCTTTACAGACACCTCTTTGCTTGTCTCCTATGTCTATTTGATTATCCAATCCTTATAAATCCATTCTTTCTTCTCCATCTCTTCCTACTAGTTCTTCAGGATGCTGTTATTTCTTGTCTCTCCAAGGATATCTCCTTCTAAGTGAATTATATCAGTTCATATATAACTTCAAGTTGATGGAAGGCAACTTGGTGCTCACCCACACCCTGTATTCAGGTGGGAAAAGAGGGGAAGAAAGTGGAGACCTAAGCAGAGGGGATCCAGAAGAATCGATAGATAGGAAGATCAGGAACATTTGGCTATTTATGTTTCAGAGATATGGATGGAGGCATCTGACATGACTGATCTCTTAGAGGAAGAATTTCAGACCAAGAGGCTTCTTTGAAAACATCTGTCTTTCAGATGTTTCAAGATTGCTTTAATCTGGTTACTACTGAAAATGTAATTGTGATCCTGCTGTGACTCCTCAGGGTAGAGAGAGCTGTCATGAAGAAGTGGCAAAGTCAAGATTACGTTCACATAGCACTACCCCCTCAACCCCTCTACACCTGCCACCCCCTGGCCAATTCCATTGTGGACATGTGGAGAAGCTGCTGAACCAGCATAAAACCTGAGAGTGCTGGCCTAGTTGTAGCTGGATCCACCCAATTACTTGGCTGATGACTCTGGATGGTGTCTAGGGCTCCAACCTACACTCACACTTGCACTTTTCATAGTTCTAGGCTGTGCTTGGGGATGGAAGATGCCCAGGGCTTCTTCCAGGGCAGCTCACATGGTTCTTCACTCGGGAAGTGATGAAATAGATGACATATGATGAAATAAGGCACACATGCCAAGAAGCTCAGTGAACTCCAAGAAAACACAGATAAATGATTAAATTCAGGAAGACAACATATGAAGAAAATAAGATTTTAAAAATTCTCCTCACC
Source organism: Aepyceros melampus (assembly GCA_006408695.1). Taxonomy (NCBI): domain Eukaryota; kingdom Metazoa; phylum Chordata; class Mammalia; order Artiodactyla; family Bovidae; genus Aepyceros; species Aepyceros melampus. The sequence goes on along the minus strand of SJXQ01007186.1, from coordinate 2,223 downwards.
ATTATTATTGTTTTTAATATTTGGTTGCACTGAGTCTTTGTTGCTGCACATGGGCTTTCTCTAAATGCAGCACGCAGGTTTTTCAATGCGAGGGCTTCTCTTATTGTGAACAGGTTCTAGGCACCCAGGCTTCAGGGGTTGCAGCATCGCCTCCTATTTGTGATTTGCGGGTCCTAGAGCTCAGGCTCAGTAATTGTTGAGCTAGGGTGTTACTTCACAGAATAAATTAAGATTTTTTAAACAGAGATAGAAATCATAAAAAGGAAGTAAACAGGGAGTTTGGTGATGGTTTCGTGGTTAGGATTCGATGCATTTGCTGCTGTGGTCTGAATTCAATGCCAGTAGGAGAACTGAGATCCTTCAAGCTTTGCAGCAAGGCAAAGAGAATAACAGAAGGAACAAAACAGAAAAATGAACCAAACAGATATTCAGTTGCTTAAGATTCAGTTCAGTTCAGTGGTTCAGTTGTGTCCGACTCTGCGACCCCATGAACTGCAGCATACCAGGCTTCCCTGTCCGTCACCAACTCCTATAGCTTGCCCAAACTCATGTCCATTGAGTTGGTGATGTCATCATCCAACCGTTTCATCCCCGGTCGTCCCCTTCTCCTCCTGCCCTCAATCTTTCACAGCATTAGGGTCTTTCCTAATGAGTCAGTTCTTCGCTTCAGGTGGTCAAAATTTTGGAGTTTCAGCCTCAGCATCAGTCCTTTCAATGAATATTCAGACTGACTTCCTTTAGGATGGACTGGTTGGATCAGTTGTTTAAGACTACAGTGAATGAAATGCAACAAAATGAAAAAATGCTACCTAGAGCATCAACAACAGCAGAAGACTCTGTAACTTAGAGGGCAGGACCATTGAGATTACCCAGCCAGGGGACAAAGGAAAAGAGGAAGGAAAAAGTGTGAAAGAACCTGTGTGAACTATGGGGTAACATTCACAGAAACAACCTGCACATTATTGGAGTCCCGGAAGGAGAAGAGAGGGAGAAAGGGACAGAGACTGTACTTCAAGAAATAATACCAGAAAAGTCCCAAATCTCATGAGATTTAGACATCCAAGTTCATGTAGCTAATAGGTCACTCCTCAGAGTTCATTACAAATGATCATCCCCAAGACACATTCCTTGTAATTAAGAAAAAGAGAGAATTCTATAAGCAACAAGGGAAAAGTAAATGCTCACAAAAGAGAAATTCCCTTAAAAATATCAGTGGACTTCTCAGTAGAAACCTGAGTCCAGGAGAGAAAGGGTGATATATTCAATCTATGAAAACAAAAACAAAAACCTACCAACCAAAAATAATTTTCTCAGGAAGGTTGTTTTTCATAAATGAAGATGATATAGACTTTCCCGATATAAAGTCAAATCATGAATATCCTGTTGAGGGAAATAACAGTTGAGGGAATTCACCAACATTAGGCATGTCTTACAAGATTGCTGAGGACAATTCTTCAAACTAAATGAAGGATGCTAGTTTTTATATGAAAGAAGTAGAAATATGCAACAGACTTGTAAATAGTGAATCCAATTCAGCATACTCTAATGCTGTAATGTGGTAGTGTGCTAACCAGTTAGCTTTAGTCTAAAGAAAGTATTAAAATAGCTATAGAGGAAAATATTTTGTTAGTGTATATGCAATATATAGAGAGGTAAATTGACATCAAAAACAAAATGTGTAGAAGGGGATAAAAAGGCAGAGCTTTTGCATTTCTTGGGATTAATTTATCAGTGTAGTATATACTGTGTCCCTCTAAGATGTTCTATGTGAGCCATGTGGCAACAAAAATGTAAAAACCTACAGTAGATTCACAAAAAGTAACAAGAAGGGACTCAAAGAGCAACAGTATCCAAAATTATCAGTTCCCAGTTCTAACTGCTGTGCAGAACAGTTGAGTTGTCCTGGTCTCCACATCATCTTTCAAGATCAGCCCAAGAGGACTCACCTCCAAAAAGTGAAAGACTAATTAAGCTGTCTGTTATTTTAAGGCAAAGAAATCTTTTGGCACCTCATCTCCTTCCTTATGTCATATCGGTGGTGCCGTTGTACTTTTTTAATCGCAAATTTTCTTCCTCTGGTATTGCTGTGTGATTTTTTTAAAATAATAATTAATTTTTATTTTTTAGTTTGTTTTGCTTTACAATACTGTATTCATTTTGCTACACATCGACATGAATCAGCCACGAGTGTACATGAACTCCCAATCCCGACCCCCACCTCCC
>SJXQ01007185.1:136591-158852 GCA_006408695.1 Aepyceros melampus | reverse complement strand
CTCATTAAATTTAATTTTTCCTTTGATAAAAATAAACACACATGTCATGGTCATTTGTAATAAGTGTAAGCAGAAAGTGAAAGTGGCTCAGTTGTGTCTTTGTGACCCATGGACTGTACAGTCGATGGAATTCTCCAGGCCAGAATCCTGGACTGGGTAGCCATTCCCTTCTACAGTGTATCTTCATGACCCAGGAATCGAACCAGGTTTCCTGAATTACAGGTGGATTCTTTACCAATTGAGTTATCAGGGAAGCCTCAAGTGTGAGTGGAACAATGAATCATTTAGAAAGACAGCAAGATACTTGGAGCACTTGAACTTAGCGTTAAAGATAGTAGAAACATTATAGCAAGGGCATATTTATTTTAAGTTAAATTCCTTAAAGTTTTATAGGATGTGCTTAAATATTTCTACAAATTCAAGTCTCTAAAAGTAAGAATAGCATTACATATTAAATAGTATTTTAAGAGTAAATGTTATATTAATATCTCATCTTCATATTTGCATATAAACACATAAATATTTGCTTATGACATTGTGCTTTTTAGAAAATTCTCCATTTAAAATTTTAATTGATAAACTATAAAATTGATACTTATTTTATAGTGTTAACATTTTATTAATATAAAATAAATGCACATGTTGTGGAAAGGGTAAAAAACATACTAACAAATTCAATAGAAAACGTAAAACTCAGCATTTCACAACCCAGAGAAAATGACTCAATCATTGTTACAATTCTAATCACTTAAAGTCCAAGGAAATCAGAATTGAAAGAGACACATGTACCCCAGTGTTTATTGCAGCACTGTTTATAATAGCCAGAACATGGAAGCAACCTAGATGTCCATCAGCAGATGAATGGATAAGAAAGCTGTGGTACATATACACAATGGAGTATTACTCAGCCATTAAAAAGAATACATTTGAATCAGTTCTAATGAGGTGGATGACGCTGGAGCCGATTATACAGAGTGAAGTAACACAGAAAGAAAAACACCAATACAGTATACTTACACATATATATGGAATTTAGAAACCATCAGCAGATGAATGGATAAGAAAGCTGTGGTACATATACACAATGGAGTATTACTCAGCTATTAAAAAGAATACATTTGAATCAGTTCTAATGAGGTGGATGACGCTGGAGCCGATTATACAGAGTGAAGTAAGCCAGAAAGAAAAACACCAATACAGTATACTTACACATATATATGGAATTTAGAAAGATGGTAATGATAAACCTGTATGCAAGATAGCAAAAGAGACACAAATGTATAGAACAGCCTTTTGGACTCTGAGGGAGAGGGAGAGGGTGGGATGATTTGGCAGAGTGGCAGTGTAACATGTATGGTATCATAAGTGAAACGAATCACCGGTCTAGGTTCGATGTGCGATGCAGGATGCTTGGGACTGATGCGTGGGGATGATCCAGAGAGAAGGTGTGGGGCAGGAGAGGGGGGGGGGTCGGGATTGGGAGTTCATGTACACTCGTGGCTGATTCATGTCAATGTATAGCAAAACGAATACAGTATTGTAAAGTAAAACAAACTAAAAAATAAAAATTAATTTAAAAAATAAATAAATAAAAATAAAAATAAAAGCAGGTAAAAAAAGTAAGCTATCAAGTAATGGAGAGTATGCGGAATCATAAATACATATTACTAAGTGAAAGAAACTGATCTGAAAGACTGCATATTGTATTATCCAACTACATGATGCTCTAGAAAATAAAACTGTGGAGACAATAAAATATCTTTGGTTGCTATGTGGTTGGTGTTGGGAAAAATGAATAGGCAAAGCACTATTTTTAGGGCATTGAAATTACTCTGTATGATATATCGATGGATATATGTCACTGAACATTTGTCCAAGCCCATAAAATGATAACAAGAGTAAACTGTTAAGATCCAAAAAAAAAAAGAAAGTGAAATAGAGATTGCATTGTGAATATATTTCATATTAACATAATTTGAACATATTACATACACAGATTTGAGTAAAATTTATATGGTATTCTTTTTTATCCCCAACGTGAAAGTGCAAGTCATTCAGTCATGTCTGACTCTTTGTGACCCCATGGACTGTAGCTTGCCAGGTTCTTCTGTCCACGGAATTCTCCAGGCCAGCATACTGGAGTGGGCAGCCATTCCCTTCTACAGCGGATCTTCCCAACCGAGGAACTGAACCGGTGTCTCCTGCATTGCAGGTGGATTCTTTACCAGCTGAGCTACCAGGGTAGCTTTATCCCCAGTAATATAAATTAAAAAAATCTATCCATACATAAAGACATTTTTTTCTTAGGAGTTTCTTTTATTTTTTAATCTCTTTTACAGGGCAATGAAAGTTACAGAAAACCTTCTGGTGAAACTTAGAGAGCTTCCTTTTTTCAAACTGATGGAAATGATTTCATACCCACAAGATTAGATTTGATACCTTTGCAATAAAACAACCAGAAAAAGCAACATCTTTTTAAAAAGTGCAAAAGGATTCACTTGACAGTTTATGAATTGCAGTGCAGGTGTATGAAGAAAAATAGATATACTTCATTAAAAATATCTGAAACTAGAAAGAGAAAAAATGGCCATCCAATTTTTTTTTAAAGAAATACATCATAAGAAAGGCATGTTAAGACAGTTTAGCTTTGATTTGCAATGAGTTGTTCTTGACCTTGCTCATTTGTTGCTGGTGGTGAGGATAATAGTAATTATGAAAGAAGGAGGAGGAGATGAGAAGGAGAAATGTTAAAGGAGAATGTTTTTCTAGGCATGGATGTTTGAAACATGAAACTAGATTTTACCATTTTATCAGTAATTTTAATAATTTCTGAGTCAGTGCCTTGTCAACTTGCAAGGTGTTCAGAGTAAGCTGCTGACATCCTGTATAAGGAAGCCTAAATATAAAATCGGCAGGTTATCACATTCTAATGGATATCGCTGAATAATTCAGCACCAATAATAATAGGGATAAAAAGCTGGCCTATATTTCTGCATTGTGATTCAGGGTAGTAATTTACTTCTAATAACTGAGGTAAATGCCTTTTATATTTCTCTGAAAGTTTTTTTCCCCTCATTCTTCTGCTTTTGCTTAATTTATCATATCAGGGAGGTAAAAGGAAGGAGCAGTGGAAGCAGGGAGAGATTTAAGCTAAAGGCTCAAGATTTATTAAGTGGTCGATGTTTTGTCTCATTTAGTTTCAGAAGAGAGCCATGCATTGGGGTTGAGAGAGCTTAAGGTCAACTTCCTGTTTCCAATATAGGAGCTGGAAGCCTAAAGAGACTTGGGCAAAACATGACAGCGTTCTTAGATGTCATCATGACTGTTTCGTCCCTGTTTCTACAGATCCTGTAATGAAGGTTAGGGTTAAAGAGGAAGACAAAGAGATACCATGGTAAAATCTTCCTAGGCTATCATTTCAAAGTTATTTTCCAGAAAGCAAGCTATTCTGAAGGCAGTGCTTAGAGTGCTTTGAATGATATGTTAGCTAAACTTCATTGCTGTAAGTATAATTTTACTTTTCTATGGAAGGGACATTAATACATGTGTGTTTATATTTTGTATGTAGGCAAAGTTTAAATATGCTGTACATCTGAAACTTATACAGGGCTGTATGTCAGTTATAAGAAAAAAAAAAAGGAATGTATATTCACAAACTGGTTCATGGCACATAGTAGCTTAGTAATATTAATATAGAACCATAGAATTTCATTGATGTTCTTACAGGGAACATATACAGTTCTAGAGTATATAAGAACATTTTGGATGAAAATATGTTACAAAAAATTTGGATTTGAATCAAAATATTGACTTTCATTTACATAAAATATGAATATAGAATTTTGCTCCAAAAGAGCAGGTGTTACATTAGTTTGGTAGAGGCTTTGTAATGAAGTAGTCCTAACTGGTGGCTTAAAAAAGATAACTTTACCCTCCCACAGTTCTGGAGGCTGGAAATACAAGGTCCAGGTGTTGGTGGGGTTGGCTCCTCCTTAGGTTGCAAGCGGGGATGTATTCCATGGTCTCTCTTAGCTTATGGTGGTTTGCTGGCAGTCATTGGCATTGACTGACTTTGAGACGCTCCAGTCTCATCTCTGCTTTCAAGTTTACATGGCCTTTTCCCCGTGTGTGTGTGTGTGTCCAGATTTCCTCTTTTTAAAAGGACACAGTCATGTTGGATTAGGGCCCTCCTACCCTAATGATTTCAGCTGAATTTGACCATCTACAAAGATCCTAGGGCACATTCACAGATGCTGTTGGCTAGGACTTCAACAGATTTAGGAAAATGTAATTCAGCTGGTAACTGTTGATGTATCAAAAGTTCTCATTACATTTTTGGTCAAGATGTTGTGAGTTTCCCCTTTGAGGATCCCTCTCTGACCTAATCATTAAGTAATAATATGTTCATTATAAAAATAAAAGGAAACTTATGAAAAGGAAGGGAAAATGAAATAGCCACAGTTAAAAGTGGGATAGTTATCTCTCTGGACCAAAAGAGCAAGCTCAACCTGAAATGGGTAAGAAGAGGCTGTGGAAGCTGACAGGTCTTCATCAACAGCAACTGGAGGAAGTAAACTTCTAGGTCTGATTTCAACATCAAATTAGATAGAGCCGAAGAGATAAAGAAATCATGGTAGTACCCTCAGTAAAACAGATTTACTATATCAGATTAGGAGATTAAAATTAACTTTAAAAATACATTATATTTGTTATTTTATATGAGATAACAAAAAACATAAAATCAAATATTTGTAATCCAATTATATACATAGTGGGAGAAAGAAGTGGTCCAATATGCGTATTATGGTAACTTAGAGAAAGCTAAGACCCAGGTGAGGAATGCAGTAATAGCTAATGGGTAAAAATTGTTTTAAAGACAAACACATGATTGCTCAGATTTTACATGTCCAAAGAATATAAGAAATAATTTTTAAAGGCTAAAAAACTCAAATTTACTATTCAGCTGAAATCATGTTCTTTCTCTTTACACACACACAATAGATTTGTGATCATGTGTATAGAAATAAGGGAATCCACTGTTCAATAAATATTTAACAAGTACTTGTGTTGTACACATGTGCTCAGTCGCTCAGTCCTGTCTGACTCTTCTGCGGCCCCTTGGCCCCTAGCCCGCCGGGCTCCTCGTCCATGGGATTCTCCAGGCAAGAATCCTGGAGTGGGCTGTCATGCCCTTCCCCAGGAGATCTTCCTGACCCAGGGAGCAAACCCACATCTCCCACATCTCCGGCATTGACAGGCAGGCTCTTTGCCACTGAGCCACCAGGGAAGCTCGAGTACTCATTATAGCTAAAGATTATTTTCAGCAATAGAAATTAAGAACTGTATTGAACACCTGTTATTTGTTGTCATCTTACCGTGTAACATTAAATACAAAGAAATAAATGAACAAGTGAGCATTCCAAAGGAATTAAGAGTGCCATCTGGGGATGTGGGAATGAGAAAGGAGATCTGGTCACAATGGGTGATACAGGCAGGCCACACTGAGGTGGCAACATTTGAGCTGAGGAAAAGCGAGGAAATTCAGACTGTATTTTCATGGATTCTTATTGGGAATGCAGGTTGAGAGAAAGAGACACACCAAGAAGAGGAAAGCCTTGAGGTTTTTACTTAAGTTGGGGCATGATGATCAGTTCTTTGTTTGGAAAAGGAGTGTGGGAAGAACTGATTGGGAGAGAAAGCAAGAGGTGGAACATTAGAAAAAAAAGAAAAAGAAAACTTCAGCACTGGAAAAATATTTCCATGGAGCTTTCAACCTAAGTAAGAATGGGATGCCTAAAGCCAAGAATTTAAAGACAGTTTCAGCACCTATATTCTAAGGTATCATAGATGAGGACCAAAACCTCTCCAAACTTATTTAGGGAAAAAAAGTTAATTCCTAGAAGTGAACATAATATAATATTTATAATGTACAGAAAGTAGCTAAATAAATTGGAGAAAGCAAATCATATAATTTAGTAATGACCCAAGTCCATGAATGGCAAATCATTGTTCAAAAAATTTAAATGCCCGGTCAAAATTACTAAAAGATACTGTTGTATTAGGAATTCAACAAATGCAAATTTGAATATGTGTTAATGTAACATTCTGACCAACAAAGAGAAGAAAAATTTTACAGCATCCATTGCCTCTAGCCTTTGGGGAAATAGATGTTCTCAGACATTTCTGAAGAAAATGAGAATTACTGTGGCCATATGGGAAAGTTACATCATAATACTTTTAAAATTGAGTTCATCCTCTGATCATTGTTTTTTATTCATTTATAACTTTCATTTTTATTCATTTATAGCAGCCCCCATATGTAAGTAAACTTGTAGACAGAAGTTTCTTTTAAAATATTCAAAATGACTGACAATAAATTAAAAGAAAAAAATTAAAACAAGTGAAAAAAACTAATTTGGCCAAAAAGAAGAAAGAGGAGAATAAGAAAAGGAGGGAAAAAGACAAAAGAATTTTGAAAAGAAATAAAAGGGAAGTTTATCTTGAAGAAAAGGAGTATATAATACTTTGAATATTATATGATTATTTAAAAACAAGTAAATATGTATATATCATACTTGAGAAAGACTCATGCTTAAATAATTCAACCAAAGTATAGGCAGTTTCTATGACTCATGGCTTTGCAGTGCTTTTCTGATTATGGTATGAATTTATATTTGAAAGAAATGTAGGTATAATTATTTGCCAAACATGCTATTAAAGGCAAATCAATGTTCTATGGAATTTAGTCTTCTAAGTTTACTTTCCTTTTGACCTCATTGACCTCAAAGAACTCACAGAAGGAAGGTTTTACTTTTCATTCACCTCAAGGAATACAGATTCTTCATAGCACTGGCAAGGCATGCTGGTTGAAGTAAAATTTCATAATTCCTGTTTACAGTGTTGGTAGATGTGTGTCCATCTTTGTTATAAATTAATCAAGTGTTCACCATGGTGTGCTGGAGAGCATATGTGAACTTTAGTGAGTATGCACAGGCTCAGAAATTTGCCTGAATTCTTCCATGGGTTCTGCAAAGAGGAGAGGTTACAGGTAAATGTCAGGGTGTTTCCCTCAAGAGCATTACTGAATTGAGAGCAATGAGAACCAACTTTAGTTTATTCTAAAATCCTTGAAATCCCGTGAGTCGAATGCCCTGTGTACTTGGAGCTCCTGTCATGTCAGGTTTCAGTATGCTACAGAAACCTACAACTCACTTCACATAATTTGAATGCCTCAGATTATTCTCTACAGCACCCTTCATAGATTTCCCAAGTCTACCTCTTGGATCTCACTTGACCTCAGTCTTCCTTTGAAAATGTGCTGGAATTGCAACTCTCCCTCAGAAAAAATCCACATGTTAGCCAATCTAGCTGAATGCCCTATCACTCAGCTGCCTAGTTTTTTCATATTGAGAAAAATCCAATTTGTTTTATTGTTGTTGAAATGTTTTCCTCTGTTAAATATTTCCAGACACACCTAGAAAGAGATACCTACCTTCCTTTGTGCAAAGACACCATTTAGTTCATAGCTTAATGCAGCAGAGTACTTAAAACACTCCATTAGACTTTCTTCTTTTCACTTGTTCGTGAACCTCTTACGCCCAGAAAACATACCTCGTATCTGTTTCTTAGAGTGCCATATATATAAAATCAACAAATAGCCACTCGTTTTCTTTTTAGATTACGTAAAAAGAATATTTTTTTTTAACTTTTTATTTTGTAGTGAGGAATAGTTAGTTAACACTGTGATAGTTTCAGGTGAAAAGCAAAGGGACTCAGCCCTACCTATGCGTGTATCCATTTCCCCCTCAAATCCCCTCCTGTTCAGGCTACCATGTAAGATTAACAGAGTTCCATGTGCTATGCAGTAGGCCCTTATTGGTTATCCATTTTAAATAGAGCTAACCATTCAATTATTGACTAAACATGCACTCACAGTGTGTGCCTAAATAATAATTTATTTTTATAAAAACCTGGAAAAATTATACTTAAACAAGACTGACATTTGGGGACTGCCCTGCTGGTCCAGTGGTTAAAACTCAGCACTGGCATTGCACGGAGCACAGGTTTGATCCTGGTCTGGGAACTAAGAGCCAGCATGCTGTGTATGCCATGGCCAAAAAAGAGCTAAGTAAAGCTGAAACAAGACTGACTTTTAATTTGTTTTCTGTGATAATTGAAATTCACATCTCAAGACCTGAAGATATGCCTAAGGAGAAAAATTGCAACAAATGGCATCACTGCATTTGAAATTGAAGAAAAATTATGTCATATTCTGACCAACAAATTTGAAGCAAAAGACAAAACAAAAATTCTAAGAAGCTATATATCCTGATATATAATTATTTAAGCTAATTTTTGCTCTTTATGTTTAAAAATATCTAGTTTTCTTGGAATACACACCATGTAATTATATTCTTTATTTTTCTTCTAAATCAAAGACACTATGTTGGATATAAAGATTTTCAGCTAGCACTAGCACACCATCATTATTAGTCAGAATATACATAATAAGTACTGGTAATAGAAGCCCTCTGGCTGAACTGCCAAAATCCTTGTGCTTGAGTAGAAAATATAGGTTTGAATTTTGAGATGGGGCCATGCAAGACATCAGACATGTAATTTTAAAAATGGGATGATGAGAAAAAAGTAATTGGAGTTATGGAGAAGATATATATCTAAATTTTCCTTACACAGTTTTAAGGATATAAAAAAGTAAAAAAACCTTTTTTTAACATAAAGTATGTATATATGCATGCACACATACGGATGCTTAAAGTGATTGTGTCTGTTGATAAGATTTGAGTCTCAGAATAAGAGGGATAATTGATGCTATTTCCACTTCTAAATTGTTAGCATAACATACCCAAACCATTTTTAAGGTTGAATAGGGCAAGAAAATAATGGCATCCGTATTCCCAGAGTATTGTCATTGGTTGATTTGGGAGCAAGAGGAATAAAGGAAAGTTGGCAGAAACAGATTTTGTCATTATCTTACTCCCAACCTTGCCAAAAAAAATAAATAAATAAAAATTAAAAAAATGAACATTTCAATGCTTTCTTGTTTTGTTTCAGGCATTAGGAATGAGCACATGGATAAGCTCAGTTTGCTTTCCTGATAACTTCTCACCTTTAAGAGATAAGAAGGCTTCTTGTCCTAAGTTGATATTTTAAAGTTTCCATGAGGACAAAGGGAAAAGACAGCAGTTGCTACCTTGATATATACACACCCATGTACATTCCCCTCCACATATCCATGCTGTATATGCAAACAGACATCACCAGGTATTAATTGAAATGAGGTGACAAATATATAAAAAATAAAACATGTAAAAATACATAAAAAATATATTGAAACATGAAAGTTGCTCAGTCATATCAGACTCTTTGCAACCCCACGGACTATACAGTCCATAGAATCCTCCAGATCAGAATACTAGAGTGGGTTGCCTATCCCTTCTCCAGGGGATCTTCCCAACCCAGGGATCGAACTGGGGTCTCCTGCATTGCAGGCAGATTCTTTACCAATTGAGCTTCCAGGGGAAAATAGCTGGTTTATATTTGAACCTTGACAAGTTATCCTAGAGCAATATTGAAAGAATAAGTATGTAAGACGAGTGAGTTTTAACAACAAAAGTCTCCACAAATTACCACAATTTGCTTTCTCTATAATAAGTAAAGTCTTTCTGGCCCCCAAATTTATGTGTTTAAAATATGTTTCAGTTCAGTTCAGTTCAGTCGATCAGTCGTGTCCGACTCTTTGCAACCCCATGAATCGCAGCACGCCAGGCCTCCCTGTCCATCACCAACTCCTGGAGTTCACTCAGACTCACATCCATCGAGTTAGTGATGCCATCCAGACATCTCATCCTCTGTCGTCCCCTTCTCTCCTGCCCCCAATCCCTCCAAGCATCAGAGTCTTTTCCAATGAGTCAACTCTTCGCATGAGGTGGCCAAAGTACTGGAGTTTCAGCTTTAGTCTCATTCCTTCCAAAGAAATCCCAGGGCTGATCTCCTTCAGAATGGACTAGTTGGATCTCCTTGCAGTCCAAGGGACTCTCAAGAGTCTTCTCCAACACCACAGTTCAAACCCATCAATTCTTTGGTGCTCAGCCTTCTTCACAGTCCAACTCTCACATCCATACATAACTACTGGAAAAACCATAGCCTTGACTAGACGGACCTTAGTCGGCAAAGTGATGTCTCTGCTTTTGAATATGCTATCTAGGTTGGTCATAACTTTTCTTCCAAGGAGTAAGCGTCTTTTAATTTCATGGCTGCAGTCACCATCTGCAGTGATTTTGTCATAGCTTCCATTGTATCACAGAGGGCTCTGTGTCTCCCCCATTGTTTGAGTCATTATTGTAGTGTAAATTATAATGAGATACATTCCTAATCCTATGCACAACATCAATGAGATAATTGGGGAAATTTTCTTAAGTTGTAATTTATTCATCTTTATTGTCTATGATTAATTTATTTAAAGAGAAAGAAGAAACCTAGTTTGCAGTCTACAAAGAAACATTTTATAGAGAAGTATTAATATTAAAAACCACACTTTTATTTTGAAATACTTTCTTCTTCAAATTTTATTCTGTGCATCTTTAAGCTTTTACTGCACAGGGTCTAAACCTATGACCATTTTGATAATGTTTTTCCATATCTGTGACGATTTTTCAGTTTCCTAGTCAAAACATGGCACTTTAGAAATGATTGTGTGCTAAAGAAGTTGTGTCTTTCACTTCACTCAGTCTGTCTTACTATTTTTTGTATCTCCTTCATAGCCTGTAAATGAGTCAAAAATATACTTTCCTTCCCCTCCACATTCTGGTGTTTAAAAGATTTAGCAATTCTTTAGTTTTTTTTTTTTTTTCCCCTATACCTGAGACTTCAGGGAGCATTTTATAGACGTACCTTTTACTTTTCAGAATAACCCACAGAAGAGTACTGTCATTTATTCCAGGTGCAGCCACAGGGCTGTAAATTACTTGTCAGACACTGTATCTTTCCTCTATCCAGGATCCTTGAACTTCTTCATTTGAATATCTGGATGCAAGTCGAGCAATTTAGATTTCTAACTATATCAGTTCAGTTCAGTTCAGTCGCGTAGTCGTGTCCGACTCTTTGCGACCCCATGAATCGCAGCACGCCAGGCCTCCCTGTCCATCACCAACTCCCGGAGTTCACTCAGACTCACGTCCATTGAGTCTGTGATGCCATCCAGCCATCTCATCCTCGGTCGTCCCCTTCTCCTCCTGCCCCCAATCCCTCCCAGCATCAGGGTCTTTTCCAATGAGTCAACTCTTCGCATAAGGTGCCCAAAGTACTGGAGCTTCAGTTTTAGCATCATTCCTTCCAGAGAAATCCCAGGGTTGATCTCCTTCAGAATGGACTGGTTGGATCTCCTTGCAGTCCAAGGGACTCTCAAGAGTTTTCTCCAACACCACAGTTCAAAAGCATCAATCCTTCGACGCTCAGCCTTCTTCACAGTCCAACTCTCACATCCATACATGACCACAGGAAAAACCATAGCCTTGACTAGACGGGCCTTAGTCGGCAAAGTAATGTCTCTGCTTTTGAATATAATTTCATCATAATAGATTTGCTCCATCGTGACAAATGGTCACTTATTTTCATATTGTTTGTTTTTATTATGGATAATTAAATAAGTTGATAACCATGGTTTACTCAGTTTCAAACAGGCAACTGAGAAAAAGAACTATATTGATAAATAGCACAGCATATGATAAACAGCAGGACTGATAAGACAGAGTAGAATCGACTAATGACTCAAATCATTAGCAGTTTTCCTCTAGTTGATATTAATTCATTAATCATCATCCTTAGGGTATGGCTGTATAATTAGGAATTAATTCACTAATCAAATTACCATTTATCCAGTATATCCCTATCTTATTCATAAAAATATCCTAGATAATTTATCTTGTTTTTGATTTTTTACTCTGTAATGACTTTAGAAAGTAACTTTGCTACTATCCTAGGCATTTTATTTGGCACATATTAATCTATTCTGGGCCTTTACCCACCTAATACTATTATTTTCTTCTTTTTTTTTAAATTTTTATACTGTATTGAACAACTGTTGCTGTTGAGATTTTCATCTAAAATAACAACTTCCATGTCATAAAATCCTCTATCAGATATTAATATTTCCTGTGTCATAGTTCAGCTGGAAATATTTGGGTTTAATGATTCTATTTTTCTGAAAACTAATAGATACTTTATAGCTTGAATTAAATAGCACTGCTAATAATGAGAATAACAGCTAGAGTTTGTTGACTGTGAATATGTGCCAGACTAGGAGACATTTGTATGGATTATCTCATTTAATTCCCATATTAACCCTATGAGACAAATGCAACTTTGTCCCATTTCACAGATACCTTAAGGCCATACCTGAGATATCTTTATAGCATTATTTTTAAATAAGGGAGGCCCTCCTGTTAAAGAAGCTAATGCTTTTATGAGAAGAATATCCATTCAGGAACTGATAAGCTTTATGGCTGTGTCTTATTTTCCTAGTAAGTTCTATATGAATGAGTGAACATGAAAGCACAATATCCCCAAAATATAGATTTTACTTTAGGGCACATATATTTTACATTAGGGCAGGTCTTTACCAGCTGCAGAGAAGGCAATGGCAACCCACTCCAGTACTCTTGCCTGGAAAATCCCATGGACAGAGGAGCCTGGTAGTCTGCAGTCCATGGGGTCGCTAAGGAGTAGGACACGACTGAGTGACTTCACTTTCACTTTTCACTTTCATGCATTGGAGAAAGAAATGGCAGCCCACTCCAGTGTTCTTGCCTGGAGAATCTCAGAGATGGGGGAGCCCACAAGGGAAACCCAAGAATACTGGAGTGGGCAGCCTATCCCTTCTCCAGGGGATCTTCCCAACCCAGGAATTTAATCGGGGTCTCCTGCATTGCAGGCGATTCTTTACCAACTGAGCTATCAGGGAAGCCCATTTTATATTAGGACACATCTATTTTCTATTAGGACGGGTCCTGTATAAACAGTCAAACAGCATCACTCCGCTCATGACTGCTAAACAAATTTAATCCTTCTACTTTGTTCTTGGCAAAGCTGGCCTTACTGTAGATGGAACATTCCTCTGTGACTATACACACATTTATCACTTAATCTGACTTTTCCAGTATGTCTCTAAGTCATAATGCTTGGGCTTGATAGTAGTTTTTTCCCCCCAGTAACTCCTTTCCACAATCAATGAGACAAGGAAAGCCAGGAAAGCTTTTACTATCATCAGGGTGAGATAAGGAGTAAAGTAAGATGGTTCCAGAACCTACAGATTCTGTTCTAATAAAAGAATATGCTCTAATTGTGATAAAATATCCATAGCATACAGTTCCCCATTTTAGCTTTAATTGTCCATTCAGTGCCATTAAGTACACTCACATCATTGATCAACCATCATCACAGTCCATGTCCAAAACATGATGTCTTTCTGACTGAGACTGTGCACTCATTAAACAATAACTCCTCTTTCCACCAAGACAATACTTTTTAAAAGAAGCCTATTTTGGCAGAACGTTAAAATGAAGGAGAATGAAATTATACTGTAATAAATTAAGACCTAATTCTAAAGCCCAACCCATTAGTATGTGGTGTTTGAAAAACTAACTGAAAATATTTTCCGTTTTGTGCTGTAGTTTATAGATTACTTCTACCTTCTACTCTATTTCCATAATCAAAAGGTATTTGTTGTCATTGTTTCTTTGTTTTACTATAGTTTATGGGTACAGTTAATATTTTGAACAGAGTGGGTTAGTGCTAAAATCAAGAACAATTGTTAGGACACATGTGGGAAAATGGGTTCTACTTTTATAATTAAGTAAATATAATACAAAATTGAGAAGGTAAAAACAATGGTATGACACAGAGGATATAATATCATGGAAGAAGTACTCTTCTTCATGATGAAAATATAACATAATGAGCTCATTTGAGGACAAAAGCAGCTTTACAAATCTGGGACAATCCTTATTCCAGTGAGTTAAAGCTTTAAAATTACTGAGCAAAGGAAGAACTGGGAAAAATTAGTTTAATTAAATAAAACTACATATACCATTTGATATAAAATTTTGTGTGTTGTAATAGTACATCAATGTACTTTATAGCTCTTTAGATAAATACTCTTGTATTGAAATTTGGTCTTGACCTCTATTGACTAGCCAAGGAAAGTGATTAAACAAGCTGGGCATTACTCGAAGTATATAGTTAAAATAGCAATAAAGCATCAGTTGATACTGATTTTGCAAGTTCTGTATGTATAGAGTTGTAGATCTTTTTAAATGCTCATTTCCTCTTGACTAAAATGGAAAAAAGAATGAATCAGTTTATTTTGATTTATAGAATGTCATGACCTATTTGAATAAACATTGTTGAGATCATTGCCTTGAATTCCTGAAAACCTCTTGTAGCCTGGGCACTTTTTTTTTTTTTTTTGCTCTTGAGTCCCCATCAAGCTCTTTTGCATTTCATTTATGTAGTAAAAGCAGCTCAGCTGCATCATTTGGTAACTCTTATTTCACCCTCCATAAACTCCACTTTCTGCCTTCAAGGGTACAATAGCATTAGCAGTTCTTTTTTTTTTTTTTTTTTTTAGGTTTGAGAACTAAGCAAGTTTTCTGGAAATGTATTTTCTAGTTCCTTTGTTACATCAGCAGTAATAAATGTCCACATTTGGTAATTCTTAGTAATAAAATATTTGTATAAGCGTAGAAGACATATAAATTAGTGGAAGGGTTTTTCACATGTTATATATACCCTGTTGTCACTGTGTGTGGTCTAGTGTTACGCGCTCCAGGTTTTAATCGGTTTCATTTATGGTAGTCCTGTCCTAAAAAAAAAACCCTGCAAGAGAAATAAATGTCCTTTGATTTATGGAGGTTCATAAGGTCATTTTTATTAGCTTCACAGCCTTGGGGTCAGGGGCATTTTGTAAGAGGAACAAGCATCACAATAACCTGCCATCTGCAACACTGATTTTAGCTTTTTTTCCTCTGGACATCTTAGCATTTCTGTTAATCCCTGTTTCTGACAATGCTGTCATATAAAATGTGCCTTCCAGGGGCCTGGCCCCTGATGATAGCCTGTTAGTGAAATTTGCAAGGTGTATTTTTTAAATTGTGCTCCAGTTTAGCATCTGTCTGAATACATATTACAAGAAAATAATCATTGTCTGACCTCTGTGATTTTATTGAAATGTCGGGGTGGCAACAGAGTAAAAGCCTGATTTTGTAGGACAATGAAAAATATATTGACTTTGTCATTTAATTACTCCTTTTATGAACAATAATTTTCTCATCTGTTTTCCTTGGCATCGTGCTTCCTTATTATTTTTGTTGTTGTGGAAAACAACATTGTAAAGCAGTTATCCTCCAATTAAAATAAAATAGAAAAAAGAAAAAAAAAAGTTGAACTTTTTAGCTAACCCAGTATTTGGTCTGGAACTTTTCATTGTCAGGAGGTTTTTGCTTACTGATTTAATCTCCTTATTTGCTACTGGTACATTTAAACTTTCTATTTCTTCATACTTCAGTATTTTTGGTGGTGCACTTTTAATTATGTATCCAGTTCTTCTAGGTTGATCACTTTGTTGGCATATAATTGTTCATAGTAATTCCTTATGATTTTTTAAATAGATTATTATTATTGTAATGTTTACTCTTTCATATGTGATCTTATTTATTTCATTATTTTCTTTTGAAAAAATATTTATCTAAAATTAACTTTCATTGAACTAAAGATTCTTTAAATTCTATAGTGCTTTAAAATTTTCAAAAGTTTCACACAGATGACTTTATACCATCCCATAATAACCCTTATTTTTTCCCCCTCTACCTTTACATTACCCTCTCTCCTTCCTTCTCCTCACTGGTAACCCCCCTAGTTCTCTAAATCTCTCAGTTCAGCTTTTGTTTGTCTTGAGATATATTCCTCCTTCCATTTTGATTTCTTCTTTAGCCCACTATTTGCCAAGGGTGTGGTTTTGAATTTCCAAGCATTTGTGAATTTTCTAGTTTTCCTTTTGTTATTGATATCTAGTTCCATTTCATTGTGGTTGGGAAAGATGCCTGGAATAACACTAGTCTTCTGAAATTTGTTAAGAATTGTTTTGTGACCTGACATTTGATCAATCACAGACAACATTCTCTGTACGCTTGAGAGGAATGAACATTCTGCTGCTGTTGAGTAGAATGTTCTGTGTATATCTGTCATGGCCATTTGTTCAAGTCAGCTGCTGCTTTATCGATTTTCTGTCTGGATGATCTATTATTGAATGTGAGATATTGAAGTCTTCTACTATTACTGTATTGATGTCTATTTTTCCCTTCAATTTTATCAGTGCTTGTTTTATATATCCAGGTGCTCTTATGTTGGGTGTGTATATATTTATAACTGTTGTGTTTTATTAATTGGCCACTTTAACATTATGTAATGTCCCTTTTGTATCTTGTGACAGTTTTTGACTGGGTCTATTTTGTCTGATGTAGGTGTGGTTACTTGTTCTCCTTTCTGTTTACTATTGCATGGGATCTTTTTTAAAATCCCTTCACTTTCAGTCCCTGTGAGTTCCTAAGTCTAAACTAAGTCTCTTTAGACAACATAGAGGTAGATCTTCATTTTGTTTTTGTTTTTCATCCAATAACCACTCTATAATTATTACAAGTGAGAGGTTGCTATTGCTATTCTGTTCATTTATTTCTGTTCATTTTTTGTTTGTTTATTTTGTTGCTTGTTTATTTCTCTTTCCTGTCTTCCTTTTTGACTTTGTCTTAATCTATTAAGGCCACTATAAAAAAAATATCATAATCTGGATGGCTGATAAAAAACCAAGCATTTATTTTTCACATTTTTTGAGGCTAGGATGTCTGCAGCACTGCCAAATTCAAGGTCTGGTGACAGTCCATCTTCTGATTTACAGACAACACCTTCGAGCTGTAACTGCACGTGGCAGCTGGTTCTAAGAGCCCTCTAGAGTTATTGATAAAATCACTAACCCCTTCATGAGGGCTCCATTCACACAGCCTATGCACTTCTCAAGACCTCACTCCTGAATAGTCTCATATGGGGCATGAGGTTGCAGCATAAGATTTGGAGATGTAAACATTCAGTCCATAGCAGATTTGATCATTTTCTGGTGATTTATTTGATTTTTTTTTTGTCTTTCTCTCTTTTTTTAACCTTATATAGACTTTTTCTTTGTGACTACCATGAGATTTTCATAAAAATTCTGTCTTTGGACAATTCAATTATATTTCAGATGTAATGTATCAAGACTTTTTTAGCTCACTGATTACTAATATTAAACTATTCTATAATTTTTTTCAATTTTCTATATCCTTAATCATGATATTGCAAAGATATATTTTGTTTCCTACATTTGTTCTTCTGTTTATTTTTTCTTACATTAATTCATTGGCCAAGATATCCAATAAAATGCTAAGAAGAAATAATAATAGTGTGCACTTTTTTTCCTCTAAGGAAAATGATTTAAATAATCCCTCATTATATACAATCATTGACTTAGTGATTCTTTTTCTTTTTTAGATCCCTATATTAAAAAAGTTCTTGCAGTGACTACTAACCACAGTACTTCTCCTAAAGTAAGGTTATTGTTTTTTTTTCTTTTTTCTTTTTTTTTTGCATTAATGTGGTAAATTCTCAGTTGATTCTCAAATGTTAGAACTTTTATTATTCCTGCATTATGCTCTAATTTTTTATGATGGACTTTAATTTTCTGTATTACTGGACTTGCTTTGCTAATATTTTGGTCAAGATTTTGCCATCTGCATTTATAACAAGGGTTGACCTGGGTTGTTTTTTCTTGTCAGGATTTGATTTTAAGGTTAAAATTGTGATGCAGAATGAGATGGAAAATGTTTTCCTCTTTTCCTATCCTCTTCACATATTTGTGTAGTATTGGTGTTGTTTCTCTTAAACATATTTAGTAGAATTTGCTAATGAAGCTGTTTGGCATTGAACTTTTCACTTGGAGGAGAAGTTTCAATGATCAATGAATTTCATGAACAGATGATAAAATATTATTTAGAATTCTATTTATTCATTTGTCAGGCTATAAGTTATATTTATTAAGGCATTTATTCATTTTGTTTTCACTTTCAAGCTTAACAATTCAAATGCTGGTTATAATTTGGTTGGTGGTCTGTAGTGATGCTCCTTTTTTGGGATTTTCTTTGTTTCAGGAGTCTCATGCTTTCCCAGCTGAGCTAGCTGAGTGCTCTTGGTTTTCTATTTTATATTTGAACAGTACTAGTTGTGTTTTTCAAGTTCATTAATAATACAGAAATTATTCTTGTTTCATTCTGTTCTCTTTTATGATTTTACTTTTATTGATTTCTTTTGCTTTACTGTTTGGACGTTGCTTTCCTGTTCATTTTTTGTGCTTTCTGAAATGAAATTCATAATCATTGCTTTTAAAACTTTCTCATGTTAAGGCTATAAATTCCTCTAGCTTTATGAAATGCATTTTAAGATATTTTCATTAACATTCAGATTAAAATATTTTCTAATTTTATCTGTGATTTCTTTTTTATGATGTTCTGTTGATTATTTGGAAATAACTTCATTTCCAAAATGTTGACCATTCTTGCTCCGATCCTCTGCTTTTAAATTCATTTCTCTCTTTTCTCACCAATGGCAAGAGAGCATACACTGAATGGTATCAACACTTTGTAATTTATTGAGGCTGGCTTTATAAGCTGACATAAGGCCAATTGTGTAAAAATGTATATGTTCTTGACATCAATACAGTATACTTACACATATATATGGAATTTAGAATGATGGTAATGATAAACCTGTACGCAAGACAGCAAAAGAGACACAGTTGTATAGAATGGCCTTTTGGACTCTGTGGGAGAGGAAGAGGGTGGGATGGGTTGGCAGAGTGGCAATGTAACATGTGTGATATCATAAGCGAAACGAATTGCCAGTCCAGGTTTGATGCAGGATGCAGGATGCTAGGGACTGATGCACGGGGATAATCCAGAGAGAGGGTGTGGGGCGGGAGGGTGGAGGTGGGGGTCGGGATTGGGAGTTCATGTACACTCATGGCTAATTCATGTCAATGTGTAACAAAACGAATACAGTATTGTAAAGCAAAACAAACTAAAAAATAAAAATTAATTAAAAATATGCAGGTCAGGAAGCAACAGTTACAACTGG
This sequence comes from Aepyceros melampus, assembly GCA_006408695.1. NCBI lineage: Eukaryota > Metazoa > Chordata > Mammalia > Artiodactyla > Bovidae > Aepyceros > Aepyceros melampus. The sequence goes on along the minus strand of SJXQ01007185.1, from coordinate 139,622 downwards.
ACATGGAACAACAGACTGGTTCCAAATAGGAAAAGGAGTACGTCAAGGCTGTATATTGTCACCCTGCTTATTTAACTTCTATGCAGAGTACATCATGAGAAACACTGGACTGGAAGAAACACAAGCTGGAATCAAGATTGCTGGGAGAAATATCAATAACCTCAGATATGCAGATGACACAATCCTTATGGCAGAAAGCGAAGAGGAGCTAAAAAGCCTCTTGTTGAAAGTGAGAGAGAAGAGTGAAAAAGTTGGCTTAAAGCGCAACATTCAGAAAACAAAGATCATGCCATCTGGTCCCATCACTTCATGGGAAATAGATGGGGAAACAGTGGAAACAGTGTCAGACTTTACTTTTTTGGGCTCCAAAATCATTGCAGATGGTGACTGCAGCCATGAAATTAAAAGGTGCTTACTCCTTGGAAGAAAAGTTATGACCAACCTAGATAGCATATTCAAAAGCAGAGACATTACTTTGCCGACTAAGGTCCATCTAGTCAAGGCTATGGTTTTTCCTGTGGTCATGTATGGATGTGAGAGCTGGACTGTGAAAAAGGCTGAGCGCCGAAGAATTGATACTTTTGAACTGTGGTGTTGGAGAAGACTCTTGAGAGTCCCTTGGACTGCAAGGAGATCCAACCAGTCCATTCTGAAGGAGATCAGCTCTGGGATTTCTTTGGAAGGAATGATGCTAAAGCTGAAACTCCAGTACTTTGGCCACCTTATGCGAAGAGTTGACTCATTGGAAAAGACCCTGATGCTTGGAGGGATTGGGGGCAGGAGGAGAAGGGGACGACCGAGGATGAGATGGCTGGATGGCATCACGGACTCAATGGATGTGAGTTTGAGTGAACTCTGGGAGTTGGTGATAGACAGGGAGGCCTGGCGTGCTGCGATTCACGGGGTCGCAAAGAGTCAGACACGACTGAGCGACTAAACTGAGCTGAACTGATGTTTGCCATTCTTGTATAGTTTATAAATTATATGTTGACTTACTTAGGCTTCTGGAGATGGAGAATATTTTTATTATCTGTGTGTGTTCAATTACTCTATGATTCTAATAGCTTAACTTAGAACTACTCTAAATTTGTAAATGCTATCTCACAAAATGCAAAATCTGAATCTTACATATTTTGTTCATAGCTATCAAATTAATTTCTTGATTTGGGAATTTTGTTGTCTTTTAGTAATTATTTCTTACATTGTATGAAGTTAGTTTTAAATAATAGAAACCCACCCTTACTGCCTGTGCCTAAAGGGCAGTGATGGTGAGAAGTGGGTAAAGGATCTAATGAGTTTCCAGGCAGTGACTCTCTGACGGTTACTTCTCTGCTTACGTGTTTGAGTCTGATTATTTTGTAAGCGTCTCACATGCTTGCAATACTTGGCAGGTGTGCAGTGGCCAAAGTGTATTGCCGTGAAAATGGCCAAAACCGGCCCAAAGTCCTGATGACATTTCAGGTCCAGTGCTCACCACCAACTAATCAAATTGGTGTCTGTAACCTTTAGTTTAGCCTCTGGTTCACTCCATGTGGCTCTCAGTCCATTCTTGAAATAATCAGCTCTGACGGGAAGCCCAGTTCTCCTAGGACGTGTAAGGTTATCAAGACTGTGCAGTAGGGTGTGTGATATTTCAGAATCTTAGAACAAATTGGGAACAAGGAGACAGTGAGGACTTTGTATTTGACTCTTAAATGTTATGTACTTGATTCAACAGTTAATTTCACACTAATTTAAAGGTTTAGAGTATTTCTTTTGGTGGTAATCTTATTTACATTATATACTGAAACATTATGATACCTGCAAATTTGGTACAGAAAATTGTATTTACTAAGTAATGAAATTTTATTTAATATAAAATTTAAAATAATTTATTTCCATAGTCAGAAAAAGTTCTATTTTATTCATATATGAGAAGATAGATTTGAGAAGTATCCTGTAAATGAAAATGAATCCACCTGATATTTTCAGTATCACGTGTACTGTTCTTTCTCTAAAGCACTTACTTTTTATTTTACGTTTTGCCATTAGCATCATTCAGTTAAGGGACTAGAAACATTCACTTGGTTTAATATAAATTGTTATATATGTAGTGTATCTATGAATATTAATGATTAGGAATGTCATTCATTAAAGACATTCTTCTTTGGAGCAGTAAGATCGTATGTGAGAAATGAATGGTTTTAGAGGCATCTCAAATACATCGTTTTTTATATAAATTAAAACACACCTTGCATAGTGTATAACCTGTAATTTTTTAGGTCAGACATATAATTGCTAATCTTTAAATTCAATCCATATATCCTATTATTTTATACTTCACTATAATAAGACAAACATTTCAGAGAAGGTAAATAATAACATTACTATGAAAATATTTGCTAATAGAGCCTATTGTGTTCAACAAAATTAGCATAATTATTCTCTAAAAGAGTCAGCTTCATTTCCATTGTTTCCAGTTTGATATATTCTACACAGTTCTTGTTCTCTTCAGGCGTTAGAAAATTTTATCAAGTGGGTGAATTTTGTTAATGATTAGGCTTATGGTTATTTGTGTTACCTATCTGGGTAGACAGCTGCAGTCACTGCAAACTCTGGTCCCAGGCAGGATATAAAGTTGACAGTTTGTTTTCAACATTTTATTCACCTTATTTTGTAAATACATATGTCTTCTTTAATGTATGCTTCAATAACTCTAGTGATTTTTTTTTCACTTCTCCTAGTTCCTCTCTGTAAGTTACAGAAGGACCAGGCTAGGGCTGGGTAGCATCCTAGTGCTATGCTAGTGCCGCCTGGCCTTGATGAGTTAACTGTTCTAAACGCAGTGTCCTCTATCATGTGATGTTGGAAAGAATATTCCAGTTCTCTAATGCCCATCTGCAACATGGGCATTACAGTAGCGCCAAATGCAAACACTGCAATGAGAATGGGATGAGATAAAGCATCGTAAGATTTTAATGCAGTCCCTGGAGAAAAATGACTATTGATTGAATGTTAATTCCTGTACTGTCATAGCGACTTACAGTCTCCC
>SJXQ01007185.1:0-136188 GCA_006408695.1 Aepyceros melampus | reverse complement strand
TGATAGCAGTGGTGATGGTGATGAGGGTGATGATCTCTGTTTGGGGGTATTATTATAATATACTCTTTGGAGTCTCTCTTCTTCCACAATGCCATCCATTACAGCACTACTAGTTTGCTAAACTTGTTGAACCAATTTAGGCCTGCTTACTTGTAGTTTCTATCATCTCTTTCAGCATTCACCTTTTAAATGAAGCTTAATTCTCTTTATACAAATGGGTAAGAGACAAGGCTGAGCATCACCTGGGAAGTGCCGGTTGGAAGTTGTCACAATGGAGGTTCTCCCCTCGTCATATTGTTTTGTCAAGTCTCTATCAGTCTGGCATTGTATCCTCTGGTTCTACCTTTTCTAGAAACCAATGCAGGTTTTTCTTCTGTATTCTTAAGTGATTGTTCTAATAAAACATGATTTGAAGCACATTGTAGTTAACTTGTTAAGAAACATCTCAAAAGAACAATCAATATTCCATTAGTTGTTACTTCAAATTTACCAATCATTATTTAATTTGGGAGAAAAAAAGTTGAAACAATCAGAACCAACCTGTGCAAGTTTTTAACTGCCACATCTCTTAACCCATCCACATATTCACCCATGTATTCTACCTTCTCCCTGTTACCATGGGTGAATGCATTGTAATCCTATCTAAGGTCCTTTTTGAATTGAGATCTAACCTGATTCTGAGGAGAGATGTGCTCATGTGATCTTGCAGCCTTTTTGGGCTCATGTGTTTGTAATTAATATGTGGGGTTCTTCAGTGCATGGATCTCAAGGCAGGGGTTTCCTCTCTTGCCCAAGTGCCTAAGGAGATACTGTCTGCAAAATTAGGTTGTTTTGACTTAACTGAATAAGCTTCGTGAGCAGAGAAAGTAGCTTCTTAACTCATAGTGAAATCCATCCTGTCTTTTACATCTAAATTTTGGATACATTCCCTCTTGTATTTTTTGTTGCCGTTGCTTGTTACTTTACTATAAATACCAAAAGTATTTATATTTTGCTTTTTGAGAAGCTTTTTACATATATTTAAATCTGCTTGTGGTTTTGCAGAACTTCTCTGAATGATGTCTGCAAGTTACTTGGAAAAATAGTTATATTTTTTCAGATTAAGTGCCAAGTTATTTCACTAACACATTTATTCCTCTGCAGTGTGAGGTTACAGCAAAATAACATATGATCACAAGAATGTGTACTTTCAGGTATACAATCTATGGGCATAGTGGCTAGCATATAAAAGATATTTCAAAAAAGTTCTTTCTCTAGATAAGACTCTACAATTAACAAGTTTTATGACTAGATTAAATCCTAAACCTTCTGCCATTTCAGGGCTCCTTCAAATATGTTTTATGGTATATGTTCATTTTCCTTTGGATTATTTACATAAAATAAAACTGAAGAAGTAGAAAATAAAATTCTGCATGCAGTCTTCTTTCCCAAGTATCATGTAAACGAAATAATCTGTCAGCAATGTTTTATTTCTTAATGAGATAGAAGATTCTGAAAGTGCATTTCAGAAAGGAGTAATATAGTGGAAACCATGCCATTGGATCACATTTGTCTTCAGGTATGGGAGCTGTTAGTACGCCCCTGATATGGCTGGGTCATATATTCTTTGATATAGTAGAATTTAATCTGATAAAACAAATTCTATAGAAGATTTTATATCTCTGACAGTGAACTGTTCTCATTGTCAGTGAAAGTGAAAGCGAAGTCGCTCAGTCGTGTCCGACTCTTTGCGACCCCATGGACTGTAGCCTACCAGGCTCCTCTGTCCATGGGATTTTCCAGACAATAGTCCTGGAGTGGATTGCCATTTCCTTCTCCAGGGGACCTTCCCGACCCAGGGATCGAACCCAGGTCTCCCGCATTGTAGACAGACGCTTTACCGTCTGAGCCACCTGAGGTTATTCTCATTGTCAGAGATCTACACATTTCTCCGGCCAGATATAGAAAAATCTTACAGCATGGCAGTTCATCCAAATTCCCACTTGTATTATTAGAGTGGAATTAAAAGTCCTAAAACTACAGTAGAATTAGATGGCCAGATGCTCAAGTGAATTGCTACTACTTGGTTAGGCCTATTTCAGCTCCCAACCATTATCTATAAATCAAAGTCATTTAAAGAAATATTTCAAATAGTACTATCCCTACAGTAATCTTTAAAGACTGTTAATTACGGCTTTTATATTAGGAAGCAAAATTCTCATTGTCAGAGATCTACACATTTCTCCGGCCAGATATAGAAAAATCTTACAGCATGGCAGTTCATCCAAATTCCCACTTGTATTATTAGAGTGGAATTAAAAGTCCTAAAACTACAGTAGAATTAGATGGCCAGATGCTCAAGTGAATTGCTACTACTTGGTTAGGCCTATTTCAGCTCCCAACCATTATCTATAAATCAAAGTCATTTAAAGAAATATTTCAAATAGTACTATCCCTACAGTAATCTTTAAAGACTGTTAATTACGGCTTTTATATTAGGAAGCAAAAGTCTAATCAGAGAATCATGCTTATGCACTCATTCTCTTTATATCATTCATTATTTCAGGCAGTATCTATGTAATATTTCTGAGTAAAATAGAACAGTATATACCATTATAGGAGGCAAAATTGTACCAATACTTTCATTTAAAACTGATTAATTTTATAGTACTTTAAAGGGTATTTTTTAATGAAGCAGCACTCATAAAAACTTCACTAACATAACTGAATTGTTAGTATGTAAAGTCTTTATCCAAATCACTTTTCACACCATCTCTGCCATCCAATTAATGATATTAAAGAGAAAAATTATTTGTAATAAAATAAAAGATATTTGGAGAAAATATCCTGACATTGACATTGGCTTTAAAACAATCATTTTCTTTCAAGAAACATACATAATAATGTTCAAATAAAAATTGTACACAGGCATCACAGACAGTAAAGTAGAAATGAACTTAACCAAGGACATGAAAAATCTATACTCTGAAAGCTGTAAGACAATGATGAAATAAATTGAAGAAGACACATATACAAGGAAAGAGATGCTGTATTCATAAATCAGAAGATCCTCAGGTGTACAATTTAGTTACTCAGTAATTTTATAGATTATATTCCATGTAAAGTTGTTATAAAATGTCTTTGGACAGTCATCAAAAATCCATTACCATTTTCCTTCCTAGAAAACTCCTTTCTGTTCTTTAAAACTGATCCCCCAAATGACTCTTCATGATACCTCCTTAATTTGTTCAAGGATAGCTGGTCTCTCTAGCTCTCTCTGCTGTTAGTGGTATGATGCTCTCTAATCTTTATCACATAGCACCTGTCCAACTGTGTTACAGTATTTTCATTCCTTTTCATGTTTCTAATTTCCAAAGAGCCAAGTCCTGTTTCCCATGTCTTTTCCTCCAAGATTGTATTTTTATAACATTGTCTTACTCTCCTTTTTTTTTTTTTTACCAGTTTCATTGAAGTACAATTGACCAATCAAATTACACACTTAGAAGGTATAATGTGGTGATTTAATCTTGTGAAACGTCTACCAAGTCAGGCTAATTAATACATCCATCATGTCACAGACTACCATTTTTTCATTTGTTTTTTGAAAGCATCCTTTTCCTTCGGTTCAAGATATTGTCTTATCTACAGGATTACAGTAATTTTTGTAATGTTTCTTCTCTTCCCATATTTTGTCCACATATTTTCTCCTGTTGCTTGATATAATTTGTGCCTGTTCATGTTAGAAATTATCTCAAATGCTGGGCCATTCTGACTTATGACAGAGTTGCTAAACACTGGCTGGAAGCATTGCCCGCATCGGGAGGACCTGGGGATAGAGGATTCACTCTGGGGGTCATCGACATTTTGCTACAGAAACCTCAGTGGTCATACCATGCAGCCTCCTCCAGAGGCATCCCCAGTCTCCTGGCTCATCTCTGTGCAGGGATGTGGGTCTGGGATTCTCAGCACCCAAGCAGGAGTTTTCATTACTCTCCATTTCAAAACAGTGCCTCCATCCCTGTAGCCTACAGCCTCAAACTTGAAAGTCTACTTGGTCAATTCATGCAAGGAATAACTTTCCCACTGGCTTTGCAGAAGACAAGTAGGCTATCTGTCTGACTGTGTGCATGTGTTAGGGAAAGCATTGAGGGGTGGGAGGAAGTCAGAGATCTAGGAAACTAAGCTCCAGACAAACTTTCAAACAGTATTAGATTTTCATCTTTTTATTAAATTTTCCTTCCTTCCTTTCTCTCTTTGCCTTCCTTCCATCCATCCATCTTTCCTCCTTTCCATCCATTCATCCATCTTTCCTGCTTTCCTCTCTTCCTTTCTTCTTGCAACCATTTCTGTCAGTTTTTTACACATTCCTAGGCTTTGCCTGTGAAAATGTTCTTGTTTATTACTGGCATCCCTTTTGGTGAATACTAACTATCCAGTTTTAACTCATTATCTAATTATCCTTTTGCCAAAATATTTTCATCTTTCATTTTGGTTGCCTTTGCCTTGTGAACTCGAGCATTCCTTTCTGAAACATCTTACTAATGTACTCACAAAGAGAGGAGATAGGCATCTATGTTTAAGCTTATTTTAAATGAGAGGTATTTCCAGTTGATATGCTTTTATTTTCATCCATTGCATTTCGATGATGTTGGTGGTGGTGACTATAACGAATAGCTAAGTGTTTAAAAGTAAAATTGCATTCACATTGACTACATGATGCAATAATATGGTGAGGCCTGATAATTATGCTAGAACAAGAGAATGGAATATCCACAGTTTAAGTCAGTGCAGTTTAGCTTTACAAAAATGATCTTTATTTAAGTCTCAAATGCATCAATATTGTTTGAACAGCTTGCATATACAAATGTTCCTAGTTAATTGTCTTAATATTTATCCTTACGCTGTGAGCATGTGGAAGGTAGGAGCCATGAGCTCGTGGAAGGTAGAAGCTGTGAGCAAAGATCTCCCAGCTTTCATTGGTGCTCAGGAGAATAGAAAGCATTAGTACAACACTGACTTAATCTTTGTCTGACATGTATTCTCCAACCCTCTAAGCATGTATTTACTCAGGAGCAGAGTATGCTGATAGCAGCAAAGTGCTTCTCAGAACCAATTTACATTGAGTCTCCTGAACTGCATGGTACGGTAGAAATTTAAGATTTAAGATACTCAACATCACTCATTATCAGAGAAATGCAAATCAAAACCACAGTGAGGTACCATTTCACACCAGTCAGAATGGCTGCGATCCAAAAGTCAACAAGCAATAAATGCTGGAGAGGGTGTGGAGAAAAGGGAACCCTCTTACACTGTTGGTGGGAATGCAAATTAGTACAGCCACTATAGAGAACAGTGTGGAGATTCCTTAAAAAATTGCAAATGGAACTGCCTTATGATCCAGTGATCCCACTGCTGGGCATACACACTGAGGAAACCAGAATTGAAAGAGACACGTGTACCCCAATGTTCATCGCAGCACTATTTACAATAGCTAGGACATGGAAGCAACCTAGATGTCCATCAGCAGATGAATGGATAAGAAAGCTGTGGTACATATACACAATGGAGTATTACTCAGCCATTAAAAAGAATGCATTTGAATCAGTTCTAATGAGGTGGATGAAGCTGGAGTTGATTATAAAGAGTGAAGTAACCCAGAAAGAAAAACACCAATACAGTATACTTACACATATATATGGAATTTAGAATGATGGTAATGATAAACCTGTACGCAAGACAGCAAAAGAGACACAGATGTATAGAATGGCCTTTTGGACTCGGTGGAAGAGGGAGAGGGTGGGATGAGTTGGCAGAGTGGCAGTGTAACATGTCTGATATCATAAGTGAAACGAATCGCCAGTCTAGGTTTGATGCAGGATGCAGGATGCTTGGGACTGATGCATGGGGATAATCCAGAGAGAAGGTGTGGGGCAGGAGGGGGGAGGTGGGGGTCAGGATTGGGAGTTCATGTACACACGTGGCTGATTCATGTCAATGTATAGCAAAACAAATACAGTATTGTAAAGCAAAACAAACTAAAAAATAAACATTAATTTAAACAATAAAAAATAAAAAATAAAAAAATTAAAATATACCTGTTATGACTTTATTTCTAAGAAACATACAACCTCAAAAAGTACTAATTTTTCTTAAGTCTGAGTTGTTACTATATAATGGAGAAAAGATAATCACATTAAATTTTATTTAACTCTTATAACCTTCACTGAAGACAATGAATAAAGTGCATTTGAATCTTGAAGTCTAGGTTAAATTATAAGCCTTCTGTTAATGCTGAAAATAATGTAAAATTAAGGAGATGTTTTTCAAAGTTTTAAGTAAATTTATGAGAGACATTTCCATCACTTACAGGATAATTAATTTGCCTTTTGAGAGCTAATTATGTCTTTTAGGTCAGTGAAATTGAAGCTATGACTTGAGGATTGTGTGAATTTTCCATGAAAATTTACAAGATAATAATTACCAAATGTATATCACCAGCCTAGATCTGCTTCATATTCTTTGGGCTTATCTCTATTTCCTTCTTGATATTTCCATGTGCATGTCTAATATCCATCTCATTACTAATATGCACACAGTTGAATTCCAGATACACCTTTTATTCTAATGAAAGACTAGGTTTGGGGAGGAAGTCACTTGGGAAAAATTATGTTTCTTTCAGAGAAAGCTGGGCTGGGAATTCAGAGGGAAGAAGATGATGGAGATAATAGCATGGCATCTGCTCAACATCTACCCTTTGGCTCTACGGTAATTCTATCCAGTATCATGGATTTAAACACCATTTGCAAAGTAATAATCACCAAATGTGTATCACTAGCCTAGATCTGCTTCATATTCTTTGGGCTCATCTCCATGTCTTTCTTGATATTTCCATGTGCATGTCTAATATCCGTCTCATTACTAATATGCACACAACTGAATTCTGGATACACCTTTTATTCTAACACCCTATGAACTTAGATTATCAGGTAATGGCAACTCTAACCTTTTATCTGCTTAGAGGGGAAATAGATTTAAGTCATCTTTGATTCCTTATTTCGTCCATAATCCACAGATCCAACCATTTGGACAACCTTTCTGACTCTTATTTCAAGAGCTATTCATGATCAGATCATGTACCTCTATCACATATAGCTATGTCTGCTCCCAGCAGCATTCAAGCCACTATCATTAATTACCTTTATTCATGCCATTGCACATGACTTCTCCAACTTCTGTGTACCCAAGCATTAACTTAAAATAGAGGTCACAGTGATCATTTTTAAAAGTAAGTTAAAGGTACAGAAAATATGGGATAGACTTGCCTTTCTCCCTTCTCCCCACTAGTACAGTTTATGAACCATGGAGATGATGCAGGAAGCATCTAAAGATTAAAAATGAAAAGTTGAAAGAGAAAGGCAGCCTAGTTAGGGACTCCAGCACTGGAAGAATTTATTGCTGCAAGGTGTCTTACCATCCAATCCCCAACAGTGGTGGTGATATCAAAGTCTAGCATTTTCTGGACTACCAATCTAGCAAAAGTAGGCAATCTAAAAATGCTACACGTCATGTAGGTTTCACTTATTCCAGGATCAAAGGGAAGGGAGCATATGGCGGCCTGTTGACAAACACTCTCCTCCACTGAGCCTAAGAATACCTTTGTGTTGAAAGACACCAGGGGGCTGCTCTTCACCAATAAACAGGATCCTGCCAGGGACCAAATCCTGAACAGGGAAGGCCCCTTGTAAGGACCAGGTAGAGTGTCTACTTTCTTTTTATTTCTAACTTATTTATTTTAATTGGAGGCTGATTACAATATTGTAGTGGTTTTTGCCATAGTTTCACATGAATCAGCCATGGGTATACACATGTGTTCCCTATCCTGAACCCCCTCCTGCCTCCCTCCCCATCTCATCCCTCAGGGTCATCCCAGTGTACTGGCCCTGAGCACCCTGCCTCATGCATTGAACCTGGACTGGTGATTGATTTCACATATGATAATATACATGTTTCAGTGCTATTCTGGAGTGTCTACTTTCAATGGACCCACCAGAAGACTGCTGATGGATAGGAAGTTATTTTGGAGGGTGATTCTTTTTGTGCAACTCTGTGAATGTGCTAAAAGCCATTAAATTGTACACTTGACCAAATTTTATGGCTTGTGAATTATATCTCAATAACCTTTAAAAAACAAAACAAAACAATGACCTATTACAACACACCTATCAGGATGGTTAAAATTAAAACATGGGTAACACGAAATGCTGCTGAAAAACTGTTTCCCTCGTACATTGACAATAGGAATAGAAAATTATAGAGCCTCTTTTGGAAGCAGTTTGGTAATGTCTTACAAAATAAAGATACATTTAACCATATGTCTAAGCAGTTGCACTCTTGGGCCTTGATCCCAGAGAAATGAAAATTCATGTTCACGCTGAAATCTGTAAATGAATGTGAATAGCAGCACTATTCATAATAGATCCAAGCTGGAAACAACCTAAATATCCTGTAACCGGTAGATGGTTAAACCAACTAGATACAGCCAGAGTATGGAATACCACTCATCAATAAAAGAGAATGGACTGTGTAATTGTGCAGCAACTTGGATGGACCTCAAGAAAATGATGCTCAGTGAAATTAGCCATCTTAAAGTTTACAGACCATATGATTCCACTTTTACATTTTTTAAATGACCAAATTAAAGGAATATAGAACAGATTAGTCAGTTGTTATGGTGGGTTAGGGAGAGAGACAGGTGTAGGGTAAGGAAGGTTGTTCTGGTTATAAAAGGGCCATGTAAGGAATCCTTGTTTTGATAGAATGTTCTCTATTTTGACTGTGATTCTGGTAACACAGACCTTGCACATGTCATAAAACCATATGGGACTAAATGCACAAATAGGTACACACATAAATGACTATAATTAAACTAGAGAAATATGAATAGGATAAGTGGATTTCTTGGACACTCTCCTGATTATGTTTTGTTAAACTTTTACAGAATGCAAATAATTGAGGAACTAGACAGAAGGTAATTACTTGGTGGCTCAGACAGTAAAGCATCTATCTACAATGCAGGAGACCCGGGTTTGATCCCTGGGTTGGGAAGATCCCCTGGAGAAGGAAATGGCAATCCACTCCAGGACTATTGCCTGGAAAATCCCAGGGACAGAGGAGCCTGGTAGGCTACAGTCCATGGGGTCACAAAGAGTCGGACACGACTGAGTGACTTCACTTTAGGCAGAAGGTAGACAGGATCTCTGTATTATTACTAACAACCCACATGTGAATCTTATTTCAAAATACAAGTTTAATTTAAAAAAATTACATCAAAGCCATGTTAAGAAGGTAATTACTTGGTGGCTCAGACAGTAAAGCATCTATCTACAATGCAGGAGACCCGGGTTTGATCCCTGGGTTGGGAAGATCCCCTGGAGAAGGAAATGGCAATCCACTCCAGGACTATTGCCTGGAAAATCCCAGGGACAGAGGAGCCTGGTAGGCTACAGTCCATGGGGTCACAAAGAGTCGGACACGACTGAGTGACTTCACTTTAGGCAGAAGGTAGACAGGATCTCTGTATTATTACTAACAACCCACATGTGAATCTTATTTCAAAATACAAGTTTAATTTAAAAAAATTACATCAAAGCCATGTTATATTTTATCTGAAAAAAAGCCTGAGTGACTTCACTTCACTTCAGGCAGAGAGTAGACAGGATCTCTGTATTATTACTAACAACCCACATGTGAATCTTAGTTCAAAATACAAGTTTAATTTAAAAAAATTACATCAAAGCCATGTTATGTTTTATCTGAAAAAAAGCTTCAGTATTTTCTTATGTCACACACAATAAAAGTCTAAATTCTTACTAACAGCCTAGCAGAGCCCTCAGTGATCTGGCCCCATTCTGCTCTCAGGCTTTGCAAATCACCCTCTCATTCACACAAGTCCAACCTCTCTAGACTCTTGCAGTTGTTCAAAAATGTTGAAATATGTGCTTAGCCTGTTGTCTCTGGTTGCAGTGTTCTTCCTCCATACATTCATTTTACTATCCCTCTTACCCAGTGAAAGCCTCTGTGTGTTGGGCATGGCCTCAGCTTTTCTTGTCCCTTTCTCTTTAGCTGTTGCTGTGGCAACCAGCTCTGTGCAGCTGTATCCTGACTGCACCGCCAATCTATCACATTCACTCCAGTGCTTGTTTTCCACTTCATCATGAGATGCCAGCAGAGCCCGCCTCAGTGTCGGACAGTACATCTTACAGACCTTCCCTTCTCAGTGTGTGGTGGGAGCTGGTGTCTAAGCATTGCATAAATTGATCCCTTGGGCAGATAATGCTGTGACATCCTCCATGTGACTATCAGAGAGTTCCTGGCAGTGGGTTGGATTTCCTTCTTTGCTGTCTTAACCATCCCATTGCTGTTCCTTGCATCACTTGTCAAAGTAGGTGGCCTGCAAACATCTGTTTGATTATTCTATCTGGATTACAAAAACTTAGAAATCTTAGCTCTCTCAAACTTCATCAAGTTTGATTTTTCTCCCCCCTACAATACTTTTCATAGTCTGATAATTTGTAACTGAATGATTTATCTTTTCCCATCCTAGTTATCTGCCTTTTCTTTCTAGAAGGAAGGTAAGTTCCATAAGAATAGAGAACTTTGTTTTATTCACTAGTGTATATGAAGCACTTACAAAAGTGTCTGGCATAGCCTATTAATTTTACAAGTATCTCCTTAATAGGGTGACTGGTTTGAACCTCTCATTTCTAAAGAGAGAGAACAGGTTTTGGATGAACATCTTAAAAGAATCATACATGATTCTAAGCATCAGCAGAACTACACTGAGGCTCAATCATTAAGGGAGATACGGATTGGGAAGGTTGACATTATGCATGTTCAATGGCTCATTGTTAGAATGGATATGTTCTGTATGGATATTGGCATTCCCTTAATAGATACTGGAAGACATGGTCTCAAAGACAGTCAATGAAAGATAACTGTAGAAAACGGGGAGTTGGCATAGAAAGGAAGAACAGAGGCCATCAGATGTAACAGAGATGAAATCCAGTGAACATCCAGCATAGAAGCTCAAGACCATGTAAATGTGGATAAACTTGTTCTCATTCAGGTTCCCAGGGTTCTGTGGTGATTTCAAGAAGTCGCTCCACAACCTTCATGTAAAAGAAAGTGAACCCACTTGATAACAGCATCAATCAACTCAAACCTGAAAGTAACTGAACCCCTCCCTGTTCTATACAGAGATTACATCTATACAGATGTAATCCGAGACACAAATTGCAGGACGTGAACGTGATTGGTAAATATTTCAGCCTTAAAGAAATGCTCTCACAGACAGTGACACCCGCCAGTGCACCTTCCAGGCCAGGGGGGACACGTTTCACTTATTTCCTGCTTCCAGGGAGACAAGAGGGTCAAAGTCTCTCTCTTACTTTGGCCCTCTCTTCTGCAACTTTAATTCACAGTAATCAGTATGACATTGAGGCACATCTTGGGGTGGTCTGCCCTGGACCTCCACAAAATCAGAAAATGTGCAGTCTACTCCTTCATACTTTTACTATTCAAATCTAGAAACTGATGAATGACTGTGTGTTTGGTGCCCTCTTGAGAGGCCATTCTGCAGCATCATTAGGCTGACAGCATCTGGATGTGCGATGTTGGTGGAACCAAAGGATCAGTGGTCATGTGATTACTCTGAGGCCATCTGGGTCTGAGAAATATGCACGACCCCACGTTGGTGAATCTGAAGCTCTGTTGGCCCCTGGATGGCAGCACTGCCGAAAGTTCTGTGAGCAAATTGGTCATACTTACGTCTTACAAAGGTGGCTATATCTTTATCAGGAAATATCACTGCCCCCTTGTAGGTGGAAAAATATCTACTTCCCACCAAGTGGCTGGCTGGTCCCCTCGAGAGCTGGTACCATCTCAGTTCTAGTCTTTATTATTTCACATAGCAGAACTCAAGTAAATCACATCCTACTCTGCTTGCTTCCTTAGTCTTCTGTTTTCTCTGTATGTCTTTGGATGGTTATGATGCTTAGATCTGCCATTGGCTACTTAAATAGTACATTCTGAGTTGGCTTTTTTTTTTTTTTTTTTAAGTCACCATGATATTATTTTCAAAAGTTCTGGGCAGATGATTTTACTTTGATTACATCATGTATTTGGTGTATTGCCTATAATTTTGGTAAAGAAGCCCAACTGATCTTCCATTCCATCTACAGTGTGTTCTTAGAGGATAGTTGTAGATGAAATGAAGTCTTGGGCAGAAAAATGCTTTGCTTGGCATACTGTTAAGTGACATAAAGCCACTTAATGGAAATTATAGTTCTCCATTACAAACGATTGGGAAGAAATCAGTTCTAAGAATCAGAATAGTAAAACATATTTTTAAGAAATACATTTAATGCTATTTGCCTTGGTAAATATTATCAGTTTTCAATTGTACATAGCAGTAATCAAGTAATGATTTCATGTTATAGCTCACCATTTTAGTTATTGTACGAGGTAGAAAACGGGTGTTTGTTCATATATTTGCACTATGCATGTGTCTACAGAAAACATGCAAGCTGAAAACGTAAAACTCATGGTAAAGATAATGAAAAAGAAAGTAAAAGTCTGTGCCCTTGGTATATTAGACTTAGTATGTTTGCAACATGAACAGATGACTGTGAATGTGCTAATAACATTACCAATGACTGAATACTTCTTGATAGAGACCTCTGAGAATATATACTTTCAAGATTACATGCAGGCTACATAAAGATAAGAAACTTTGTCTTTGTTCATAACTATTATGATAGTTATGCTGTTGAGAAATACAGTAGAGAAACAAGTATTTATACTTCACACTGTTGTAAATTCTCTACTTAAATAAAAGCCATGTTTACTTCCTATTAGGATTATCTTGTCTTCTCTAACCCTTCATTCTTTTCCTCTTTCCCTGATCCTTCACTGCTACATATATTTTCTGTTATTCATTCCTCTTATCCTATTATTTGTTATAAAGTATATAAGATATCCCTAATTTGCTAAAGCTTTCCTTTCCTTACTTGTATCAAAATGTTCAAACTCACTCTGCTTTTTATTTTCCTACATCATTTCTGAGTAAAGGAACAATCAATACGAGTCAACTAAGTGATACTCTACTCTTTTAATGTGTTTTAACCTCATGTAAGGGCTTCCCTTGTGGCTCAGTTGGTAAAGAAGCCGCCTGCAATGAGGGAGACCTGGGTTTGATCCCTGGGTTGGGAAGACCCCCTGAAGAACACCCACTCCAGTATTCTAGCCTAGAGAATTCCATGGATTGTTTAGTCCGTGGGGTCACAAAGAGTCAGACACGACCGAGCAACTTTCACTTTCAACTTCATATATAAATATTGTTGATGTACTAGTACCTCTGAATCCTCTTTTATAAATTTTATTTTATTATCTACTGGGCAGTAATATTTATCTTTAAATATCTAATGATAAAAACAGCAGATAACCATGTTGAAGTGAAGTCACAAAAGAAAATCATGGAGGATGTTTAGTATGTAAATCTTACTTAAGCATGTCAAGTAATTAGTCTATCTGAATATTATATTGGCTAATCCCATTAGTCAATATTTCTGTTCTCCATGTGCTATTCTATTCTCATATTAAGAAGTTTGGGAGATAATAATGCCCAAGAAGCTGGCAATAAACTATTTTCTATCCCATCACCAGAAGACCTAACAACATGTAATATTTGCTACACCCTTTAAAGGAAAAATTAAAGAAAAATAAAGATCAGATATCACTTTCCTTATTTTCTAATTGAGAGAATTCATTATCCCAACAGATTACTTACATTTATAAATAGTTTATTTTTATAGGTATTCATATGTTCAAATGAAACACTTAAATATAGAATTAAGCCTCAAATTTTCCTCTTTAAGGAATTTGAATGTACATCTATAATTGCATATCAATATACATTTAGGTAGCACTGACACATAATATGTTGAGAAGATCCCCTGGGGGAGGATAATGGCAATTCACTCCAGTATTCTTGCTTGAAGAATCCCAGGAACAGAGAAGCCTGGCAGGCTACAGTTTAAAGGATCACAAATAGTTGGAAACGACTGAGCAACTAAGCATGCACACATAGTATAATTAGTTAGAAATTTAATTATATGATAACAATTATATAATCATATGTTAATATATTTACATTATATGGGGTTAATATGTCAATATATTAATGTGTGCATATTTATGTGTGTGTTTATGTGTAACAATGTATTTAAAGCATCTTAAACCCAAAATGGCTTCCCTGATGGCTCAGTTGGTAAAGAATCCACCGGCAATGCAGGAGACCCTGGTTCAATTCCTGGGTGGGGAAGATCCCCTGGAGAAGGGAAAGGCTACCCACTCCAGTATTCTGGCCTGGAGAATTCAATGGACTATACAGTCCGTAGTGTCACAAAGAGTTGGAAACGACTGAGTGACCTTCACTTTCACCAGAGGGTCCCAGGAGACAGTCCATAGATCTAACAGCAGAAGTGCCAGTTGGCCTGACTAGCAGAGGGTCTTTTCACGTCCCTCTCCAAGAGCTGCTGTTGAGTTCTGTTGAGCTTAATGTGTTTACCCAGGAAACAGGAACTGATTTCTTCTCTTCTTTGAACTATTTTCTTTTCATTTTTTAATTGAAATGTAGATGATTTGCAATGTAGTAGTTTCTTCTGTATGACATGAATAGGTTGTACGTATACAAATATCCCCTCCCTCTTGAACAATTCTCATGCGATGACAATAGTAGACATCAAAACTATCCCTTCAGACTTAGGACTGTCTTAAAGTTCTTGAGGGATTCATTGTTCACCTAGTACACCAATGACCTTTATTTATGAAAAAAAAATCATGAAATATTGGCAAAAAGATCTTTCTCAGCATACTCATTTCAGGATTGTTTATTTACTTCTAGATTGTCCTCAAACTCTCTTGCAAGTTTTAGAATTTTGCCATTTCTTCTAGATTACATTGTCTTGTCATTTTCCATTAATAGCAAGAAGACAAATTATACCACATTTTTCAGCTATATTTATTGAATTTTTACTATATGTTCAGACAGTGGATTATGTGCTTTCTAGGCATTAATTCATTTGATTATTACAACAGTATGCATTGGGTACAATTATTACCCATCTCTTCTTTAGAGAAAATATTTTCTTATCTAATCTAAACATAAATTAGTCTCCACAGTCTGACTAAATCTACTAGATTATAGAATTCTATATTAGAGATAAAAAAAAGACTCTGAGTATTTCTTCCATAGAGGTATAAACAAAAATTAATGTTCCATTTCATACTTGAGCTATTTGATATTGAAGGTAATGTACTGAAATCCCTGTGGGACAAAAACTAGCATGTCTTTCTGTGCATCATTGCAAGTCTACAAGAAGACAGAGATCAAAAATGCTGTGTTGACCACTGCTGTTTTGTTGCTCTGCTATCTAAGGCATCTTTACGTTTCCAAGGAAAGATGGATGTTCTCAGTATGGTCACTGTTGGGTAGAGAAAGGCCAGACATTAGATTATTCTCTGGGTCAAAAACTGGAGTCACTCTATTTTTGTAAAACTCTGGAGATACAATGTTTAGCTTCTCTGTGAATATAAAAGCTAACGTGTCTGACTCTTTGTGACCCTTTGGACTGTAGCCTGCCAGACTCCTCTGTCCATGTAATTTTCCAGGCAAGAATACTGGAGTGGGTTGCCATTTCCTCCAGGGGATCCTCTCAACCCAGGGATTGAACCCATGTCCCCAGTGGCTTCTGCATTTGCAGCAAATTCTTTACCACTGCACCACCTGGGAAGCAAAAACTAACATCGTTTGGCTTAATACAGGGAAAAATAAGCCAAAATTAAAACTTTTAAAGATCAAAGATGTGGCCTAAAGGGAAAAATTGTAAAAAGAAAAAGAACTGCCTTCTCTCTTATTAAAAAACAGTTAGAACTACTTGATCTTTTAACAGACATTTAAAATTAGACATTCAGAAAAGAAACTATTTCTTGAGATCTATTTCCTGGTTGATAATTTATGCAATTTCATATCATTTTATATCTATATAATTTATATTTATATATAAAGTACATAATTATATCTAATTTAGGTTTCATTATTATGTTAAAATATAAGAATTTTGAACATTTGTTAAAAAGGAAAATATTATCAAAGCACTCAATTGCTTTCTGAGTTCAGAAATTCAGTGACTAAATAAGGTGAACATTTTTAAACAATAGTGTTTCTACTTTATGTGATATCAAAAATAGTCAAACTTGGGAACAAAAGTAGAATGGTGTGCAAGGGGCAGGAAAAGGGTAAAAAGGGAGAATTATTTGTTAGTGGATACAGTTTTCTTTTGCATAATAATGGTTTGAGGTTTTTTGCCCAACAATGTGGAGATACTTAATTTTAGATGGTAAATTTAACATTATGTGTTTTTACCAACAATAAAAAAATCAAGTTATGTAATTCTGCTTAGCTTTTCTCCAAGATAGTTGACTACTATAGAATTTTTTCTTTGCTACATAACATATATAATTGACTTGTCATTTTGTCAAAAAAAAATCCCAGTGTTTTGATTGGAATTGCACTGATTTTATAGATTAAATTTGAATTAATTGATGTTTTTAAAAATTTGAGCTTTTCAAAATCTTTATAGTACATCTCTATATTTAAGTGATCTTTAACATCTCTCAGTAATATTTAGCAGTTTTTCATGTAAAGACCTTGTATAACTTACATTATTTTATAATGGTATTTATTTTATGCTTTTATAGAGTTTTATAGCCTAAATTGTTTCAAATTTTGAAGCAAATTCTATATTTAGCATATAGGCACATTTTTGGATTTTTTTTGTGAAGAAATAGATAATCAAACTACAGTTATGGTTATGTATATATAGATATGCATATAATATATATTTATTATACATAAATGCAATCAGTCCACTTTGGCTTCCTTCCATCCTTTATGCTTTAACAGTTTCCTCAGTAATATGGTATGCATTGCATCCTTATTTTTATTGGTTTAATCAGAAGAAAGGAATTCTTCATTCTTTGGCATCCAGTTGGAAGACTATACTATTTGTAAAGTCTTTTTTTAAACAGCCTTACTATTATTTTTATTTGAATAAGTAGAGAAGCATCAATGGAAGGGAGTGATAAATTGTCCAAAAGTTCAAGTGTTCAATTTTTCCATGTTCTCAAAAGTCATTTCCTTTCTAAGTAAAGATATTTGCTGTGCTTCTTTGTGTCTTACAGATGTTGGTTCTTATAATACAAAAGTGCTATAAAGTTATTTCTCCTCTTTCAGTAGCTTATCCTTTTGGTCATGAAACATACAATACATATAGACATCAAGACTGAGTCCACCTTGATCTCTTGTAGACAACCATTGTTGATTTCTGTCTCAGATGTAAAATATCATTAATTGTACAGGACCAGAGTCTCAGTTTATTGTGAACATCTCCTTTCAGTTTGGGTATTTGGAATGAAAATTGTCAAGTGACAGGTTATGATGCTCTTCAGTTGTTTCCAACATGTTACAGAAAGTCAGGGACAGATTTATCCACTGTGCTCATTCTCTTAGTATGCATCACAATTTTTATTTATGTGACTATATTAATACTTCCAGATTAGAAGGTGATGAATACTATCCACATGCATGTTCTGAGAAGGGAGAGGATTTACTGAAAATATTTGCTTAGGTTTTAGTAGTGGGACTAACAACTAGCTGTTACTGCACTAGACCTAAGACTTGCCCTAACAAAAAACCTTTAATAAAATGAAAGCTGTGTTGTTGGCAAGGTCCTGTCAGCAAACATTACTGGAAACTGTTAAAGATAGAAATCATCAATAATATTGATTTATCATGATCACGTTCAGGGCAGCAAATGTTAAGTACTATTGAATAAAATAATGCCAACAAATTTACCAAAGTTATTGCAACCCACAGAGACCGGACATTACATTTATCATTGAGTTAAGATCACATCTTAGAAGGAGGTCTGTTTCCTCTCTACATGTGTAGCATACATTTTTTTTAATGAATTAAATAGGATTGTGGAATTGGATTGATTTTTGTCCATGCATTCAGGAGCCTGTTTTCCCACACAATAGAAAAACCATTTATTTTCTCCTCTGTAGCATTTCTTTAATGGTAGGTAATCTCTCTACCTGTATTGTGAGCTTTGTCTCAAGAGTATACTCCATTATTGATATATTTAGTCACAGGAGAAAAGCATGCTGAAAGGAGCATAAATCAAAAACATGTACACAAATATTTCAAAAGATTGAATGCTTTGTTCTGTACTTTAAAAAAAAATTTAATCTACCAGCATACTGTCATCGACAGTATCAGAGGTAGAAACACACTTGGAAATATGTTCAGCATACAAACGGATGCCCAGTTGAACTTGCAAAAGATCCTTTTTCCTATTTTAACATTGAGAAACAATTCCAGATTTCGTGGAATGTATAAATTGGGGATCAAGAGACCCAACATTTTCTTCTTGTCAAAAGTATTTTTGCCATGTAATGCTTTTATTCTCTTTCCAAGTGTGGCTTATATATTCTTGTCTATTACTTTATAGAAAATGATTGAACTGTTTAACAATATAGCAGGCGTGGACCATTGGTAAGAAAAAAAATGCGGGAAATGAAAATCCCAGATTTTGTGGTATGGGATTAGATTAGTACACATATAGAGAGATACCTTAAAACACTAGGTTGCTAAATCGAGAAATAATCAGAGGTGTATGACCTGGTTAAAAAAATCAGTTTTTAAATTGAATCATCCATACTAGGGAGCAACAAGGAATCTTGAAATCAACTCAGGAGAAATAGAAGCCCTGTTTAAGTCAAGATGTGAATATGGTACTAATAGAATTTTCAACTACAGGGTTTATTGTTTGCAACTATATAAATCATGAGAATTTAAGCTAGTTACCCCAGTAACCATTAATAAACACTTACACTCAAGAAAGCCATCTTCTAAGCTTGAATACTAACGTATATGTGATTTGCCACCAAACAATTTTTGTGTCATATTCTAAAAAATTATAAATTTGTAAAATATTTATTAAAAGTGGCTTAATGTCATTGCCTTGTTATCCATTATTTCTACCTATATATCCTTCTATGAAAAAATTCAGACTATGTGTCCCCTCTTTCTGTGATATGATTATTTCTTCAAGTTTTAAATATTTTACTATATAGTACTATACAATTAATGGGTAGGTTATGCTCTGAAAATAATTTACTTTTTTATATATTTTTGATACTTTTGTTTTTTGATAATTTTGAGATTTTGTTTTGAGCCCTGGACATTATAGCCAGAGTATTTTCACTGAAAAGTCATGGTTGGGATTGAAGCGACAGGAAGTTAAGTACTTTTTTGAAAATCCAAGATTAAAAAGCATGACTCACAGTTTGATACTTTTTACAGGAAACAAAAAAGTTTTTTTGTAAGAAAGATGACATGAAAATTGACTGGGGGAGGTGGTGTCAGAAGCAGAGACCAGATTACTTAAAGCCTTTTTTTATTTTGAAATTTGTGTTAAAGGCCTAAATGTCCAATTTGTGTCCTAAAAAAGGAAATAGTCTGAAACAACAATAACAAAAAAAACCTCAAAGCAACAATGTATGGTTAGCATATGAATATACTAATAAAATTGAGTCATGGACATTTTTTCAAAAATATTGTGTTTTTAAATTGAAATCCGATGTATTTATAATATTAAAAGGATATAAAATCATCTCTAAAATGCCCACATTCACATATAGATGTGTGTATACAAAAATTATAACTTTTATCATCTAAAAGCTAATATGATTATCACTGCTGTTCTTACTGCTTCTGGTGCTGCTGTTTGTCTGTTTTTATCCAACTCTATTTGGGGGACAAAAAATCAGTGAATGATTTTTTGTGCTCAGACTCACAGTAATTCAAATTTCACCCTTTTCTGATACTGTCTTTTGTTCATGTATTTTACTGAAGACTGGAACTGGCAGAGTGTATTAACCATGCAGGATTATACACACGCACACACATACGTGTGTGTTTTTCTGTGTGTATATATATGGGCTTCCTAGTGGTGAAGAAGCTTCTTGTGGGTTTGATCCATGGATCGGGAAGATCCCCTGGAGGAGGGCATGGCAGCCCACTCCAGTATTTTTGCCTAGAGAATGCCATGGACAGAGGAGCCTGGTGGGCTACAGTCCATGGGGCCACAGAGAGTTGGACACAACTGAGCATAGCATATATACATGTGTGTGTGCTTGCTCTCTTGTCAGCCCTCATTTTACTGTACATACATGTTCACATACATGTTCTGAGTTAATCCCCTCAACAATGGCATGAGGTGGTATTTCCCTCCTTTGGAAAAAGATGCACTTTTCACTAATGAAGAGATTTTGTAAAGATAGATGCTTTATCATTGCTACTTTAGCAGCTGGACTGAAAATGGGGAGTTTTTTCATTTCTACTGTCCTTCCCTTAAATTATATTTGAAAGTTTCCTTTACCTTACAGTGAACATTATCTCCACTGTGTCTCAATCAAATTTTACCCCTTTCAACTTTGAGATTGTTTAGATTTTTCAAACAGTAATCTTCTGTGGACTAATTGGCCTATATAGAACCATGTAAGTCAATAAAACATAAATTAACTGAAATTAATAAACCATTTCAAAGGTTTCTTTATTGGATTTATATATATTTTAAGGTAGGAGTCATTTAGATATCTTACCATTTCTTTTTATTTGGGCTTCCAAATTCCCCTGTTTATTCTTAAAATGAGACATGGTGATAATTCTTTTGAAATATAGGTAGGCAAGTATGAACAGAAACTACAGTTGAAAATAGAACAGAATTCAATGACTGGAAGACTTAGGAAATTTGGACGAAGAGACACAAATACAGTATTTCACTCCCAGACAGACTATGTATTGGGTTGGCCAAAATGTTCGTTTGGGTTTTTCCATAACATCTTAAGAAAAAAACTTTTTGGATAATCCAATATTTTTGCTGTGCTTCCCTGATGGCTCAGTGGTAATGAATCTGTCTGCCAATGGAGAAGATGCAAGTTCAATTTGTGGGCTGGCAAGGTCCCCTGGAGAAGGAAATGGCAACCCATTCTAGTATTCTTGCCTGGAGAATCCCTTGGACAGTGAAACCTGGCAGGATACAGTCGAACTTCACTTTTCCTATTAATCAAAATAGATTTAAAAATATTGGAGAATGGCATTGAGACATGCATAATATCATGTAAGAAATGAATCGCCAGTCTAGGTTCGATACAGGATACAGGATGGTTGGGGCTGGTGCTCTGGGATGACCCAGAGAGATGGTATGGAGAGGGAGGTGGGAAGGGGGTTCAGGATGGGGAACACATGTATACCCATGGCAGATTCATGTTGATGTATGGCAAAACCAATACAGTATTGTAAAGTAAAATAAAGTAAAAATAAATAAATAAAATATTTGCATTTATAAATATATTTAAGTACTAGTAAGGTTTTCTCAAAATAATAAAGCTCATAATTATATGACCAGAATATTTTCCTAGTCAGGATTCAGAAAGCTTATAGGATTTGTCATTTCCTCCATAGGAGATGTATGGTATTATTTTTCTCTGCATTAAATGCTATGTCCTGTGACACCATAAGGAAAGAGCTAACCTGTGGTAAATAATTTTCATTAATATAGAATATTTTTTACTATATACATCTATCACTTCTTTAGTCATTAAAGTGCAATGGTCAGACTGTGTTTTTAAAGAAGTACATTGATATGCTAAGGAAGGCAAGGTCATTGGGTCATATAAAATGCTCAATGAAAACCAGAGAAGCCAGAAGAAGAGGGCAAATATACTGATATCATTATAAAAAATCAGTGAACCAAAGTGAAAATAGTTGCAGATATGGTAGATATTAGACAAGTGATATAAATAAACACTTTGAATATTAGCTAGAAGAATAATTATAAATACATTCATAACTATAAGACACCTAAAAACCAAGAAAATATACAGGCTATCTCATCACCATAAAATGATATGTCTGGTTTTGGAGACACAGAAATCTAATTATAAATTAAGTCATATAATTGCACAATTAATTAATATACTGATAATAAAGATCCTCTTTAGAGAACTAAAATAAACCAGATTGGTAGGTCACTTTTTACTTTAGTATAGGAACTATACAGTTGGACTGCATTATTTAGGATGAACTTGAAATAAACTTTCATTAGATATTAAGATTTTCCCTTTACTTCTCTTTCCCTTATGTAAATGTAATTTGTGTCTTCTCACATCACCTTTAATCATTTTCAGTACACAGAGTCCTTCTTTAGCTGTTCATTTATCTAATGTTACATTTACATAATGCCCAAAACAGAATATGTTGTTCTCAAACACAGAATGTTTCCTTATTCCAGTTTAAAGAATCACATCTCTCTATATCATCCATCCGTCTGTCCACCTACATCCTGCTATTAGAGTTCACATTGCTATAATTAGTGATTATTAATGTTATCATTTGGAAGTATTATAGTTTTTTGTAAGATACATGGGATTAGATAAATTTTCAATGAGAATGTGCAGAACATGGGAGTATGGATAATCTGTTTGTCTGTTAGCTTATACTATTAAGATTTATCTTGAGGAAATTTTAGCAGATTACAGTAGATAATTCATGGCTTTGACATTAAGTCTGCACTTTATGTCCTGCTGCACATGGGCAGGGAAGGACATGGCAAACTGCTCAGGCTGCCAGGTGTGGGAGAATCTGCTTGCTTCAGGTTCTCTGGGTGGGAGCCAGGGCTCTCAGGTCCTGTGGATAAATAGATATTTCTCCTATCCGTGGATTTTCTGTCTGTGAGGGCTTGTCCCTGTCTGTGAGGACTTCCCTGATGGCTCAGTTGATAAAGAATCCACCCGCAATGCTGGAGACCCCAGTTGGATTCCTGGGTTGGGAAGATCTGCTGGAGAAGGGATAGGCTACCCACTTCAGCATCCTTGGGCTTCCCTGGTGGCTCAGCTGGTAAAGAATCCGTCTACAATGTGGGAGCCTGAGTTTGATTCCTGGGTTAGGAAGATCCCCTGGAGAAGAGCAAGGCTACCCACTTCAGTATTCTAGACTGGAGAATTCCATGGACTGAACAGGGGTCCCTGTTTGTGAGGCCATCATGATGGTGACCTAAGGACTTATTTAATGCAGAGGAAGAATGTGCTCAGTTGGCTGCCTTCAATGACTAGGATGGACCCAGCTTTCCAGCCTGGGTTTGCTACTGTTGTTGGGTGGGGAGGTAGTATGCCCTCTCCCTGTGTTGTTCCTTATGTCCTGGGTCCCAAACTGATTTCTGTTCTCTTTTCTGCCTTGTAGAGCCCTCCTTTGATCGCCTCTGACATACTTCCAGGAATTGTATTAATTGTAGTGCTTAGCAGGGTGAGTTTGCAGCAAAGGATTGTGCCATCTTGTCTGGAACTGAATCTGTTATTTTTGTTGTTGTTATTGAAGAATATACAGTTGATAAGCACCTGTATGTATGTTTATATGTATGGGTGGGCATGTGCACATTTGAACATTTATATCAGGGCATCTTATGCTAAACCACCCATTACTGTTGCATTTATATATTTTCTCATGATATTTCCAAGAGTTTTAGGTGTACCTGTGTTGATGAAATGATATTTGGGTCAGGAAGGTATCTATCTCTGTGAATGGAAACTTTTAACAAAATATTCTCCTTTCCTGCTCAACACTTTATCTTTGAAAATCACTTTTTAAAAAAATCTTGCTCTGAGTTCAACTTCCATCAGTTTGTATGCCATGTAACCTTGAACAGTTTGTTCAACCTTTCCCTGTATCAGTATATAGTGAGGTATAAAGTTCAGGCTTTAGGACCAGTGATACCTAGATAAAGACACTCTGCAGTCTCCCTAGGTTGGCTGTGTAATGTTGGACAGTAGGATTTACCTCTGCTCATCTTCATTAGTCATGTTTAAATAGAAATTATAATAAAACCCACTATATAGGTTTTCATGATGAGTGAATATGTGAACATAATAGTTACATGGTAAACATTATATTGTTATGTAGTTTATATATTAATATATAATATTACCATATAGCAATTATAGAATTATATATTTATAAGTTTATATTAAGATGTATTGCTGGAGAAGGCAATGGCACCCCACTCCAGTACTCTTGCCTGGAAAATCCCACGGACAGAGAAGCCTGGTAGGCTGTAGTCCATGGGGTCGCTAAGAGTCAGAAACGACTTGAGTGACTTCACTTTCTCCTTTCACTTTCATGTATTGGAGAAGGAAATGGCAACCCACTCCAGTGTTCTTGCCTGGAGAATCCCAGGGACGGGGGAGCCTGGTGGGCTGCCGTCTATGGGGTCGCACAGAGTTGGACACGACTGAAGCGACTTAGCATTAGCAGCAAGATGTATTGCATAATATATATTAAGTATACATTGCATATTATGCTAATAGATAATATAGTATATAATAACTATGTTCAGATAATATAATTATATTGCTGTTAACAACAAATAATCACTATTAATTTTATTAAACTTGTTTCATTTTACAACCTCTCTGATAATAATGATTTGTTGGTCATTGTGTTTTGTCTCTGTATTTATATCAATCTACATAATAATTTCTTCCATAAATATTACTTAAAGAGAGGCTCATGGTTTACTTTTAATCAGCTCTACTTTGCCTTATAAGTGATGCCCATAATTCACAAACTTCTCCTTTGTAATTTCTTTATCCTTTATTTAATTTTGGCAATAAAACATTTTGCCTTTAACTTTCATAGGCCCGGGGCTTCCCTTGTGGCTCTGCTGGTAAATAATCCACATGCAATGCTGGAAACCTGGGTTTGATCCCTGGGTTGGGAAGATCCCCTGGAAAAGGGAAAGGCTACCCACTCCAGTATTCTGGCCTGGAGAATTCCGTGGACTGTGTAGTCCATGAAGTTGCAAAGAGTTGGACACAACTGAGCAACTATCACTTTCACTTTCAGGCCCAACGTCTGTGAAGTTTTGCAAAAAAAAGACATGTACACTGGAGTCCAGCTTGGACTCTGCCTTTAGAAGATTTGATCTCCAGTAGGGGAAAAAATGAGCACATTGCAAATGGTAATTCAGTAAATAGAGCACTAACTTACTGACATGTAGTAAGCATTGTGTTAATACATTATTTTGTGTATTTCTCAGAAAACTTTCATGGTCAATAATATTATTACTTTGTGTTGAGCATGTACTGTCTTTTACCATCTCTGTCAATTCCCAAATAAGCTATTTTCCTCTTTTTTTCTTTTGTGCTTTCTTTCCCATTTTTCTGAACTTCCTGAGAGCAGGATGCCTATCATTTTGTGTTTTCTGTCCTGCTCATACAGCACACTGCCAGGCACATATTTGGTTATATGAGGAAATGAATAAAGTGGCTCTTAAAAATTAGGAAGACACTTTCGGTAGCCTTCCTGGTAAGAATTCCTCACCTAGGTCACGTTTTATATTCTATAAAATCAAGTTCCTATTGGTGAGACTTCATTTAAATGGAGAGTCCATTTGTATTTTAAAATCATCGGCGTTGAGCTGCCTTATGCCGGAGGATGTTAATGCACTCAGTTGAGATTGCTGCTTAGTGAGTTTTGTGTTTGCTTTTGTAGTTTTCGCTATTAAGGAGACCAGTTGCTGATGAAAAGGGAGGAAAACTACCAAGCGCATTTGAGAATTAATGTGTGTGTTGTGTGTGTGTGAGTGTGTGTGTTGGTGTGTTTTACAGCCTACGGAGAAATATGGGGAAACAGTAGGATTTGACAGAGGGTGGAGGGAGTGTATAGATGGTGACCATGAATACATGTCAACCTCATGTTTTGTATCAGTGCTGTCTCTAATCTTCTTGCCTCTTGATCAAATTGTGCCTTTGAGATTGTGTATTCTGACATCATATATTGTATGAAAAGTAAACTAAATTCTTTTTGTAGTTTTTACTTTAGTATCATATACAACCAGGTAATCAGAAAGTAGCATTGAATTCATCGAAGCCAACATATTTCCTTTTGCAAGTTTTCCAATAATATCAAAGAGCATATATGAGCAATGTTTTTATTATTACCAATATGGTAGCATCCCAAATGCCTTTATATGTCGTGTTTAATTATAAATACTAGAAATGTCTATGCCCAAAGGTATTTTTGAAACATACAACTTGAACATTTAACAGCAACAGAAAAAAAATCAGTGTAAATTATGTTTCAGATACGGAATTCCCACATTAAAAACCACTTCCTTAGAGAATAGTAAGGTATTGTTTAAGAAATGGTACACTTCGTATTGATAAAACTCTTTAGTTCTTGAGCTTTCATCATGAGAATATTATTTGTTTAATTTGCGGTTATGTTTGCTGCTTTGAAAGCAATTAATTTTTCTTGGAAATTATGGCTTTTGTTATATATGAAAACTTCTAAAGCTGTCAGTCAGGCTGGAAAAAAAAACATAAGAATCATGGAAAACTTGATGTTAACTGTGCACATTTTAGAGAAATTAACAATCTGGAGAGCTCTTTGTAAAATAAGCTGATCAGTCCATAGATTTTACCTGTAAAGTATATTCCTATTTTGCTATTGACAAAGCTAGGGAGACAATTACCATTTGTACATTTTAAATGGGCTCCATTGCTGAATAATAAACACTGCAAAACTCATTTCTAATATCAGAGATGGCAGAACTTATATAAGGAAAAGCTATTTGAAGCCATTTTTTTTAGAAAGGCATATTTTTAAAATCTTCCCACCGGTACTTTTTTCTACTTATTTGAAAATAGGATATTCTCATGTAGCTTGGGGATTGATATTACTGCAGATGAAAACAATAAATTATTTGATCCTGCATTCTTCAGGGTCACCTGAGAAAATGTATTTAATATTAGATAGTCTTTAAACTGTATGTTTTGAATTTTCCTTCCCTTCTGCATGTTAGGTCTACTGCGTGTAGACCTAACAGAAGCAGGAGATATTAAGAAGAGGTGGTGATACATCCACACACCTATGGCACCTTGTCTTCAACAAAGGAGGCAAGAATATACAGTGGATTAAAGACAATCTCTTTAACAAGTGGTGCTGGGAAAACTGGTCAACCACTTGTAAAAGAATGAAATTAGATCACTTTCTAACACCATACACAAAAATAAACTCAAAATGGATTAAAGATCTAAACGTAAGACAAGAAACTATAAAACTCTAGAGGAGAACATAGGCAAAACACTCTCTGACATAAATCACAGCAGGATCCTCTATGATCCACCTCCCAGAATACTGGAAATAAAAGCAAAAATAAACAAATGGGATCTAATTAAAATTAAAAGCTTCTGCACAACAAAGGAAACTATAAGCAAGGTGAAAAGACAGCCTTCTGAATGGGAGAAAATAATAGCAAATGAAGCAACTGACAAACAACTAATCTCAAAAATATACAAGCAGCTTATGCAGCTCAACTCCAGAAAAATAAATGACCCAATCAAAAAATGGGCCAAAGAACTAAATAGACACTTCTCCAAAGAAGACATACGAATGGCTAACAAACACATGAAAAGATGCTCAACATCACTCATTATCAGAGAAATGCAAATCAAAACCACAATGAGGTACCATTTCACACCAGTCAGAATGGCTGCGATCCAAAAGTCAACAAGCAATAAATGCTGGAGAGGGTGTGGAGAAAAGGGAACCCTCTTACACTGTTGGTGGGAATGCAAATTAGTACAGCCACTATGGAGAACAGTGTGGAGATTCCTTAAAAAATTGCAAATAGAACTGCCTTATGATCCAGCGATCCCACTGCTGGGCATACACACCGAGGAAACCAGAATTGAAAGAGACACGTGTACCCCAATGTTCATCACAGCACTATTTATAATAGCCAGGACATGGAAGCAACCTAGATGTCCATCAGCAGATGAATGGATAAGAAAGCTGTGGTACATATACACAATGGAGTATTACTCAGCCATTAAAAAGAATACATTTGAATCAGTTCTAATGAGGTGGATAAAGCTGGAGCCGATTATACAGAGTGAAGTAAGCCAGAAAGAAAAACACCAATACAGTATACTTACACATATATATGGAATTTAGAAAGATGGTAATGATAACCCTGTATGCGAGACAGCAAGAGACACAGATGTATAGAACAGCCTTTTGGACTCTGTGGGAGAGGGAGAGGGTGGGATGATTTGGGAGAGTGGCAGTGTAACATGTATGATATCATAAGTGAAACGAATCGCTGGTCTAGGTTCAATGCAGGATGCAGGATGCTTGGGACTGATGCACGGGGATAATCCAGAGAGATGGTGTGGGGCAGGAGGGGAGAGGTGGGGGTCGGGATTGGGAGTTCATGTACACTCGTGGCTAATTCATGTTGATGTATAGCAAAACGAATACAGTATTGTAAAGCAAAACAAACTAAAAAGTAAAAATTATTAAAAAAAAAAAAAAAAGAAGAAGAGGTGGCAAGAATACACAGAACCACTATACAGAAAAGATCTTCATGACCCAGATAACCACGATGGTGTCATCACCAACCTAGAGCAAGACATCCTGGAATGTGAAGTCAAAGTGGGCCTTAGGAAGCATCACTATGAACAAAACTAGTGGAAGTGATGGAATTCCAGTTAGCTATTTCAAATCCTAAAAGATGATGTTTTTAAAGTGCTAAACTCAACATGCCAGCAAATTTGGAAAACTCAGCAGTGGCCAAGATCTGGAAAAGGTCAATTTTCATTCCAATCCCAAAGAAAGACAATGCCAAAGAATATTCAAATTACCATACAAAGCCAGGCTTCAATAGTCTGTAACCCACGGACTTCCAGATGTTCAAGCTAGATTTAGAAAAGGTAGTGGAAGCAGAAGTCAAATTGCCAACATATGCTGAATCATCGAAAAAGCAAGAGAGTTCCATAAAAATATCTATTTCTGCTTTATTGACTATGCCAAAGCCTTTGACTGTGCAGATCACTACAAACTATGGAAAATTCTTAAAGAGATGGGAATACCAGACCACCTGACCTGCTTCCTGAGAAATCTGTATGCAGGTCAAGAAGCAACAGTTAGAACTGGACATGGAACAACAGAGTGGTTCCAAATCAGGAAAAGAGTACATCAAGACTGTATATTGTCACTCTGCTTATTTAACTTATATGCAGAGTACATCATGCAAAATGCTGGGCTGGATAAAGCACAAGCTGGAATCCAGATTGCTGGGAGAAACATCAGTAGCCTCAGATATGCAGATAACATGACTGTGCAGATCACTACAAACTATGGAAAATTCTTAAAGAGATGGGAATACCAGACCACCTGACCTGCTTCCTGAGAAATCTGTATGCAGGTCAAGAGCAACAGTTAGAACTGGACATGGAACAACAGAGTGGTTCCAAATCAGGAAAAGAGTACATCAAGACTGTATATTGTCACTCTGCTTATTTAACTTATATGCAGAGTACATCATGCAAAATGCTGGGCTGGATAAAGCACAAGCTGGAATCCAGATTGCTGGGAGAAACATCAGTAGCCTCAGATATGCAGATAACACCACCTTTATGGCAGAAAGAGAAGAAGAACTAAAGAGCCTCTTGATGAAAGTGAAAGAGGAGAGTAAAAAGGTTGGCTTAAAATTCAACATTCAGAAAACTAAGATCATGGCCTCTTGTCCCATCAATTCAAGGCAAATAGATGAGGAAACAATGGAAACAGTGAGAAACTTTATTTTCTTGGTTTCCAAAATCACTGCAGATGGTGACTGCAGCCATGAAATAAAAAGATGGTTGCTCCTCAGAAGAAAAGCTATGACCAACCTAGACAGCATATGAAAAAGCAGAGACATTGCTTTGCCAACAAAGGTCTGTCTAGTCAAGGCTATGTTTTTTTTTCAGTAGTCATGTATGGATGTGAGAGTTGGACTGTAAAGAAAGCTGAGCGCCGAAGAATTGATGCTTTTGAACTGTGGTCTTGGAAAAGATGCTTGAAAGTCCCTTGGACTGCAAGGAGATCCAACCAGTCCCTCCTAAAGGAAATAAGTCCCGAATATTCATTGGAAGGACTGGTGCTGAAGGTGAAACTTCAATTCTTTGACCACCTCATGTGAAGAACTGCCTCATTGGAAAAGACCTTGATGCTGGGAAAGATTGACGGTGGGAAGAGAAGAGGACAGCAGAGAATGAGATGGCTGGATGGCATCACCAAGTCAATGCACATGAGTTTGAGTAAGCTCCGGGAGTTGGTGATGGACAGGGAGGCCTGGCATGCTGCAGTCCATAGGGTCGCAAAGAGTTGGACATGACTCAGCGAGTAAACTGACTGACTGCATGTATTATTTCCACAGCTAAAAAACATTATTTCCACTCTTTATACTCTTAAAAGTTTTTATAAATGCCAAATCATAAAATGCAGTGACTTATTATTGATATTTTGGTAAGCGTTACTCTAAAGCCATTCTCAGTTTAGGTAAAACAGAAAAAATATATGATGCTGATATATTGTTTATCTTTCTAGAAATATGCAATATGAATAGCCATGACTAGGATGAAGACACACTCCCTTTACCTTTGTTGTATTAGGTGTAGATAGCTCTGGGTGCTGGAGAAGGCAATGGCAACCCACTCTGGTACTCTTGCCTGGAAAATCCCATGGGCGGAGGAGCCTGGTGGGCTGCAGTCCATGGGATTGCTAAGAGTCAGACACGACTGAGCGATTTCACTTTCACTCTTCACTTTCATGCATTGGAGAAGGACATGGCAACCCACTCCAGTGTTCTTGCCTGGAGAATCCCAGGGATGGAGGAGCCTGGTGGGCTGCTC
Source organism: Aepyceros melampus (assembly GCA_006408695.1). Classification (NCBI taxonomy): domain Eukaryota; kingdom Metazoa; phylum Chordata; class Mammalia; order Artiodactyla; family Bovidae; genus Aepyceros; species Aepyceros melampus. The sequence continues at coordinate 105,291 of SJXQ01007185.1, read as the reverse complement.
TCTATGGGGTCGCACCAAGTTGGACACTACTGAAGTGACTTAGCTGCAGCAGCAGCTCTGGGTGTACTGTGGTGTCTGCTGGGTAATTCTTGATGTTTGCTCAGACTGTAGCACGTAACAGAAACTCCCTACAAGGGCTTAGCCAAAAAGGAAGTCATCTTACCCACTTTTCCCCAAAGCAGCCGATCAACCTCAGCAGTCTGTGTCATGGCCATCCCAGGATCTAGCTGTATTTCCACTTTTCTACAATGTGCTTATGACTTTCATCCTCTGTCTCAAGGTGCAAAGGCAAAAATTAAACACACACAGAAAGAAACAAACACAAACCTGTTGGAAAGATTTCAAAAGTTCTTCTATGATTTCCAGTTGCTTTTTAGCAGCTAGAACCTCTTCTGGTGATTCTGGAAGCATTTTATTCCAGACAGTGCTGCCTAAAGTTAAACTGGGATTCTGTTCCTAAGAAAGAGAGGAATAGACTTCCAGTAGGCACCATGAGTGTCTGTCCAATCATTTCAAGAGACTGGCCTTCATCTTTTTAGTCAAAGTTAGATCATTTTACCATTTTTAATTAATCTGAATCTGCCTGACCATAACCCTTATCTGCTCTATACCTAAGGAATGCTCCTTTCCTGTCTCATCCACAATGGAGATGGAGAAGTTTTATATAAAATATAATCTCATTATCATGGAAAAAAGTTTCAACATTAACTGGTATTTTATATTCAGGAGCATAAAATTATTGAAAAAAATTAGCTTCATATACCAGGCGAATTCTCTGATGACTCATTTGTTAGAATCTGCCTACCATTGTAGAAGATGTGGGTTCCATCTTTGGGTCAGGAAAACCCTCTGGAGAAGGAAAAGGCAACCCACTCTAGTATTCTTGCCTGGGAAATCCCATGGATAGAGGAGCGTGGAGGGCTGCAATCCATGGGGTGGTAAAACTTAGTGACTAAACACCAGACAATCATGTTTTTAAAAATTTCAAAATTTTAAGTTGATTGAGTAGAATGATTATTAAAGATGGGTCCATTATTAAAAAGAGAAAATTTTAATTCATTACAGGACTTAATAATGGCCTGTGGTTTGAGAAGATTCCAATTTTCTGATCGTCCAATTTTTCTTTCTTCCAATGGCAGAATCATGGTAGAGTACTATTCACCATAGACTCAGTGTCTGAAAGCATTAAGATGTTCTCTCACATTTAAAGCAACTGTGACAGGTGTCTGGCAATCATGAGAAATAATGATGTGTAAGACTTTCAGAAATGGCTTGGGCATCAACTGATGTCACTTGTCATCTGGAGATTTCATTCCTGCTAAAATGCTCATAAAAATTATAGGACTCAATTTATTTTGCTTGGAGTTATATAGAGAGATAATTTCACACTTAGTAAAATGGTATAAACATATTGAATATTATGTCAGAAAATGTACTTAAAGGAAACTCAGAAAAAATCATTTGATTAAGAAAACTATCAAGTTATACAATGTGGTGACTAAGATTCCATTTTCGCCCCTCATTTATAACCTCACTCTACTTTGCACTCATTTTTGGGGTGATGTATTAAATATTTGAAACAGCGATTATTTTGGTTTAGATACTTAAATTTGAAGAGATAGTAGCCACTCTTGCTCAGATTTTTTTTAAGTTATTTATATTTTCTAAATTTAAGCCAAACCAGTAAGAATGGCATTTAAGTTATTAACATTTCTGAGAATTTCTTTCTTAGCATAAAGGTTAAATGACTTTCCTTATTTTATTATTCAATTATTATTTAATGAAAGCTGCTTTTACTTTGCCTAAAGCTCTTTCTTTGACCAATATGAAAACACTTTGGTTGTTAAAATGATTTTTACTTCCATGGAGGAATATATTAGTGGCATTTTATTGGCACTGCTTATCTAACCGCATATTGACTTGGATGTTTAAATGCCAGATCACATCATGGGAGTTCTCTTGTGGACAAGGATGCTATCTGAAACCTCACCAGTTCCAGAAATTTTATATTTTAATTTAAGGAGCAAACCAAGGCTAAACCCAAGGATCTAGTTCTTTGTTCACTTGTTCCAAATTGTTCTGTTTTCATAGAGAAGGGATTCATACTGTTGGGACCATGTCAGAGAACAGAAATGTTGCAGAATCCAGGTTATCTAATTTGTTTTCCTTAAGTTTATTTTTTTAATTGAAGGAAAATTGCTTTCCAATGTTGTGTTGGTTTCTGCCATACAACAGCATGAATCAGCCATAATTATACATATATACGCTCCCTCTTGAGCCTCCTGCCCCTCTTCAACCCACCCCTCCAAGGCTGGGCTCCCCATGTTTACACTGAAGCTTCCTGCTGGTTGTCTACTTTACACGTGGTCATGTATATTAGGGTATATATGTCAGTGTTACTTTCTCTATTCATCCCACCCTCTCCTTCTCCTGGGATGATCTTAAATTCTTAACCTCAACTTTTTGGGATCCTCTAAGTTTCTGTGGATGGATTTTTAAGATATTGTGTCTGTCAATTCTGACAAGGGCAACCCATTTTGGATCCACATTGGTGCTCTTTTGAGTAAAATTTCTGTCCTTGCAATTTTATTGTCAAAGGAATTTGACCCACAGTGATTAAGAATGAAGATCCAGACAGAGCCCCTCCATCAGTGAGAGGCAGAACCGGAAATCAAAAGATCTGAGTTTCTCTGTGGGACATTCCCTATTAACCACACAATCTGTCATCTGAAGCTTATGCTTCTCTGGCAAAGGAATATTATTTCTTTTCCCCTGAAATGTCATGGTATCTGTGGGTTTTGGATGAGTTTGCAAGCTAGTACTACATATAATAAAAAGGAAAAAAAAAAAAAACTCAGAGAGGGAAAACAAAGTGAATGAAAATCATCTGTTGGGACAGTGTGTGTTTGTGATACCTATTGTATAAAATGGTGCTTGACATGCTTTCCATATTTTCCTGACTGAAACTTTTGTGTTCCCCTAGCTTAATTCCCCAGGGATGCTTGCTCATCAGGTTGACCAACACTCCTAGTGACAGACAAGGAATTTTCCAAGGGAGCAAAGAGGATTCCTACCCATTGATAGCCCCTAGAGGTTTGGAAATCGTCAAGGAAGCAGATGTTCTATACACAGAAAACACCCCCAAATGCTCACCCTCCTTGTCTGCTATGAATAGTCTGCTTCACTTTCCACAGAAAGTGAGTCTCAAACCAGCATATTTCTAGGAATATCTGAACAGATCTTAGCACTTTGCTCTTATAAACCATGCCATATACATTTCCATCCATCCCTCCAAACCTTTCATATAGCTGGCATGCAGTCAGCATTCATCTCATGCAAGTAGGGGAAACAAGTAAATGGATAGACACATATTAAAGCCTACTCACTGGCAGTATAAATCACTTGTTACTTTGCATTTTAATACATAAACTATCCCTTCAAGCTAGATGCTTTGCTAAATAATTATCAGCTTCACTTGAGTTGTATATCCTGAAAAGAAATGGTTTTCCAGAACCTTTCCCATGTGGGCTTGCCTGAAAAAGCAACAGAAAATCCTGTTTAGAAGCTTTATTGCCTTGGTTCCTCTTCCTGTGGTCCCAGTTATTCAGGCCCTGTTCTCCACTGCTTTGTCATTTAAATCTGCAGCTGCATGACTAGTGCGGATGGGATATTTTCCCGTGCAGCACACATGTGCCTTTTTAGACTGCACTATATGTGGCTTTCTAGAGGGAAATTAAGTCCTTTCACATTCTTAATAGACTCAGGGAAAAACATATTGAACATAAATTGCTCTATAAAGTGTAACTTCCTTCTTTAATTTTCAAAAAGTTTTAGAGAAAATGATTCATGGTTGATATCCACTGCTTTATATTATGTAATAGCTAAAATTCAGTTCAGCAATCTCTATACAAACAGTGAAGAGATTTCAACACAAATTTGATAATACAGAAGAAAAAATATGAGCTGTTGTGTTAGCAAGATTGGACTGCTGTAACAAAATGCCATAGATTGGATGGCTTGAGAGACAGGTGCTTATTTCTCACCATTCTGGAGGCTGGAAAGTCCTAAATCAAGGTCCTGGCAGGTTTGGCTCCTGTGTGTGTGTTCATCACTCTTTGCTACCCCATGGTCTGAAGCCCACCAGGCTCCTCTGTCCATGGAATTCTCCAGGCAAGAATACTAGAGTGGCTTAGCATTTCCTTCTCCAGAGAATCTTCCTAATGTAGGGGTGAAGCCCAGGTCTCTTGCACTGTAGGCAGATTCTTTACCACCTGAGCCCCCAGGGAAGGCCCCCCCAAATTACTTCATGTTTTAGTTGCAGCATGCAGATTTTCTAGTTGCAGCACCTAGGCTTAGTTGCTACACAATACGTGGGGCCTTATTTCCCTGACCAGGAATCAAACTCATGTCCCCTGCATTGTGAGAGCCCTTTTTCTGACTCAGGGAAGGAAACTTTCTTAATGTATCTTGAAATGGCAGAGAGCAAGAGAGCTCTGCCCTGTCTTCCTCTTCTTATAAAAGGGCACAAATTTTATGCTGTGGGCCCCACACTTCTGATCTAAGCCTTATTATCTCCCAAAGGTCCTACCTTCACACAGCAATGTGTTGAGGGTCAAAACTGGAACATAGGAATGGATAGGGGGATACACAAGTATTCAGTCCATACCAGGTGTTACCAAATTTCAAGTCAGTCTGTCACTCTCTTCAGGTGCTTTATATTGGGTAGGCCCGGAAGTTCATTTGGGTTTTTCCTTAAGATCTTATGGAAAAGTTCATTTCTGTAAGATGGAAATGAATGAACTTTTGGCCATAAGTTCACACTCAGCTGCATTAAACTCTTGGCGACCCTATGGACTGTAGCCCGCCAGGCTCCTCTGTCCATGGAATTTTCCAGGCAAGAATACTGGAGTGGGTTTTCATTTCCTCCTCCAGCGGATCTCCCTGACTCATGGGTTGAACCCATGTCTCCTTCAGGTCTTACATTGACAGGCAGATTCTTTACCACTGAGCCACCTGGGAAGCCCAACTTTTTGCCAACTCAGTGTAATGATAGCATTCTTTATCAAATGCTGATTTTCCCTGGTAGCTCAGACAGTAAAGCATCTGCCTACAATGTGGGAGACCCGGGTTTGATCATTGGGTCTGGAAGATCCCCTGGAGAAGGAAATGGCAACCCACTCCAGTACTCTTGCCTGGAAAAAGCCCATGTACTGAGGAGCCTGGTAGGCTACAGTCCACAGGTTCTCAAAGAGTCAGACATGACTGAGCGATTTTCAAAAGGAGAATGTGAGTCATATTGTTCACCTGTGAGCTGTTTGTGATCTACTAAACAATTATTTCATATATGGTATTTTTCCAGCTCTCCATCACAGCACTCGTAGGCACATACTTCACTCTACAGGCTGACAGACTTTCATATGAGCAGACTTTAATATGGCCCATGGCTGCTCACCTCCTGGTGTTCACACCTTCTTCTCCAGTGTGGGTAGAACCTGTGACTTGATTTTCATCACTAGCATAGTATAAAGATGTTGGGATGGATATAAGATACTGCTGTGAGTGGTCTTAGTTTCTTTTCCTGTCTGGTTTTGAAGAAGTAAAGTTATGTGAATCTTATACCACGTGGAAATAACTTCAGCCAGCAACCTGAGGGAACTTGGATTGGGGCCCTTCCCCAGTTGAGCCCCTCATTCTCCAGCAGTGGCTGCCACCTGGTTGCAGCTTAGCGAGATGCGAGCCAGCCAAAGCAGCTCAGAATCCTGACCCATGCAAACTGCTGAGAGATGGGTGGTGTTGTAAGCTGTTGGATTCGTGGTGATAGTTATGCAGCAGTAAGAAACTGATATATATGGGGTTTATTATACCTGTTTTCAGTAGAAGAAACTCATCCAACAGCTAGACGGCAGACCCAAGAAAAAGATGAGTAAATTGATTTAAAACTAAGAATCTCCATCCAACCTCAGACTAAAACATTTATCAGTCAATCAGTATTAGTCACTCAGTCGTGTCTGACTCTGCAACCCCCACGGACTGTAGCCCACCAGGCTCCTCTGTCCATGGGATTCTCCAGGCAAGAATACTGGAGAGGGTTGTGATTCCCTTCTCCAGGGGATCTTCCCGACCCAGGGATCAAACCTGGGTTTCCCAAATTGCGGGCAGATTCACTACTGTCTGTCCACAGGGAAGCCCTAAAATGTTTGTAGTGTGTCACAGTTACTATTTCCCTTCAACCCTGATTGCCTCCAGGTGGCAGAATGCTGTTTTCAGGCAATATTGTCTTTAATTTACTTGAGTGGGCGGAAATAATCTTATATTTTCAGCAGTATCAACATGTGCTTTCTGAGAAGAAGTTCTCCCTCTGGGGAAAGGGGTAACAGAATCACAGCCAAGAATCTCAAGGGCTGCTCAGATCAATGGCCAACCGAGATCCAATCATTGGTCCCTCTCCCCCTGCTTGGCCTCGCCATCCCTTCCCCAAACCCCACCCACACTCCTGTCCACTCTCCAGAGACAGCGTGGATGCTAGAACCCATCCTTGGTATAAGAACCACGTATTAACATTTAACAGTATGAGTATACTTAGATAACACAATAACCTGCACACATATTTATAGACTTAAGACCAGTGTTCTGTTCTGGACCTCCTAGGATGGGGGTGCGGGGGGGCAGTGGGTGGCTTTATGTCATAAATAGAATGGCACTGGTGATGCAGTTTCAGATAACATGCCTCCTTGTGATTCAGCAGTTCTTAGAAAGAGTCAACCTGTAGAGAGTATAATGTGTCATTTTGTTTTCAACAAAAAAGTTTTATGCTTCAAATTGATCATTATGCTCATCTGTGCAGCACATTTTAGTATATGAGGTTCTTGACAAAGAGAAACAAGCGCATTGTTCTTCCTTTCCTTAAATAGCATCCCTCCTTGTGCTGAACTGCTACATAATTTCTAGTTAAGTGTCTTTATTATTCCTCCTGAGTGTAGTATTATCATCCAGGTGGGGTAAGGGTAATTCTTCAGTTCCTGATGGTCTACAGGTCAGCCAGCATCTGTAGAAGGATGGGCATTATAAAAGCAAAAACTTCAGTAATTCAAGATGTTTTACAACCTATTACATAATTATGTCTTCAAATATTTATAAAGACCAGAATCATTGCTATAAAACATATGCAGGGATGATTAATGATTCTGCTTTCACATCACTGCTGAAGACAAAAGCAAGGCTTCTTTCTGTAGATGCCAGGTATTCATTATCAATCACAAAACTATCAACCAGGCTGAGGATAAGGGTAGAAATGAAGGAGAGAATGCAAAGGGAAGAGAAAAGCTTATTCTGCTTGCTTCTTTCTGGCCAGGTCCTTATATTCTTTGAACATCTGTCACACTAAATCAAAGATGACGGGTGCAGTAGCAAATTTTTTCTATTTGGGTCACATCAGGGAAGGTTCTGGTTCTTTCTAGCAAAATCTTGACATCTTGCTGTGATTCCTGCTCTCCGAAGTGTCTTCTGAGGAATCTGTGCTGCATAATAACTATATGCAAAAAATCGAAACATATGGCACAGAAAACTAATTACTGTATCAATATTTCACTCTGTTGTCAGTGATGGAATCTTTGTGGCAATTCTACAACTGTAGCTAAAAAGCAATGCCAGCGTGTTAAATACTCTTACTAGCGATATGCCTCCTACACCTCGCTTAGTCTTAAGTCACGTCTTACAGAGTTGTGCACTTGTTGTGCTATGAAATAGTGTAACCTCTACAGGGGTGCTAACTGACCCCTTAAACAGTCATTCTCCATCATGATTGAGCCTAATTAGGAGCCATATGCTCCCACAGTTTGCACACCATGGATATAACAAAATAAAACCTGCTCAACATTCAGCCTCTCCATGAAAAATATTAGTTGACAATGTAAGTGTATAAAAGTGAAAGTGAATGTCACTCTGTCGTGTCTGACTCTTTGTGACCCTATGGACTATACAGTCCGTGGAATTCTCCAGGCCAGAACACTGGAGTGGACAGCCTTTCCCTTCTCCAGGGGATCTTCCCAACCCAGAGATTGAACCCACATCTCTGGATTCTTTACCAGCTGAGCCACCAGGGAAGCCCAAGAATACTGGAGTGGGTAGCCTATCCCTTCTCCAGCGAATCTTCCTGACCCAGGAATCCAACTGGGGTCTCCTGCATTTCAGAAGAATTCTTTAGCAGCTGAGGTACCAGGGAAGCTCAACATCCAGGCTTTCAGTAAAAAATATTAGTTGACAATGTAAGGGTATACTCATCACTCAAAACTGTTAGGCAGGCAGACAGTCAAAGTGTGGGTGCAAATGAATATTGAGTGGTTGGTGGTGATGATATGGTGGAGAAGCTGTTGGCATTTTTTGAGGAATCACTGTGTACTAGACAGTGTTTTTAATGACTTTAGCAAAGATGATCTCATTAAACATTTAAAAGAGTCTACTAGGCAGGTATTTTTACAAACATCTATCGGTGGGGAAATTCAAACAAGGGGATTTGTACGTCTTCAAGTCGGTCTACTACTGAATTAAAACCGTGGGATTTAAATACATTGACCAGATTCAGTGCACTAAACAATACTGTGCTGCTTTCATCCAACTTGAGTGACGATTTATCTGCAACGCAGCACATTTTATCCCATGGAGAGAAAATTCACCATAGGTCATAACTGGCACAATTTAGACAGAATAATGACAATACACTTAAATTTTGATCCAGAAATTTCATTGGTGGACATTTTTCAACAGACATATGGAGATATTTATGTCTTTGTGGCATATGGATATATGTATAAGTCTTTGTGGCATAAACATAGTAAAAGACTGGAGACAATGGATAATTCTCTCCCTAGTTTGGCAGATAGATAATTATGATAAGTCAGTCTAATGAAGTACAACACTGCTAAAGCCATTCAGAAGAATAAGATAAACGTATCAGTTCAGATATGGTGAAATTACTGTGATATATACTTGGAGTCAAAAGTTAAGATGTAAAACAATGCTATGTACATTTAAGATAGATGAAAAATAGCATATGAATAAGATCTTTGCATTGTATTGCTCAGTTGCTAAAATGTGACTGGCTCTTTGTGACCGCATGGACTGCAGCACACCTGGCTTCCCTGTCCTTCACTATCTCTGGCAGTTTGCTCAAATTTACATCAATTGAGTCAGTGATGCTATCCAACCAGCTCATCCTCTGTCATCTCCTCTCCTCCTGCCCTCAGTCTTTCCCAGAATCAGGGTTTTTGCTTTTGTTTTTTTTCCAATAAGTGGACTCTGTATCGGGTGGCCAAAGTATTAGAGTTTCAGTTTCAGCCTCAATCCTTCCAATGAATCTTCAGGACTTATTTCATTTAGGATTGACTGGTTCCATCTCCTTGCAGTCCGAGGGATTCTGAAGAGTCTTCTCCAGCACCACAATTCAAAAGCATTAATTCTTCAGCACCACTCAGCCTTCTTTATGGTCCAAATGTACACCTGACTACTGGAAAAACCATAGCTTTGACTAGGGAGATCTTTGTAAAGGAATTCAGAGTTTTAGAGTTTAGGATGGAAGGAAGATTGACTGTCATATTAACTTGCTTTGGAATTCCTTACATAAGAAAATGTAGCATCATGAAAATAAAGTAGGGAGGTAAATTTGAAAATAAGTAACAGAACAAGTGCCAAATTCACCTGCAATGAATTATTCTATTTGCCCAAGGGTGAGCTCTATCTCCTCACCTTGGAGCTCATGCTCTCTGTTAGAACAAAGGTTGACAGGCATATTTCAGGAAATCGTTGCAGGACATGTTTGAGGAAGTTGTAGGAAAGTAGGCTAAAAAGGTAGCTCAGTAGAATTCTGCCAATCAGCCAGTTCCTCATGGAACATTTCATTCTTCACCGATTTTCTGCTGCAGCTCTTAGAAGCGACTCTCAATTCTATTTCACTCCAAGGATCGAAGCACTTCATTGTCATGTCAAGGGCAGAAAAAGAAGGAAATTGTCTGATACATGACACTGCTGGATAGTGGCAGAAATGAAATAAAACTATGGGTTTCCTTATGTCAAATCACTTCTTTTTGACACTGTATAGATAGGAGAAGGCAGGTTTCGCATCTCTGAACGTGATGAGGAGGAAACAGGGAGAGAGACGGAAGCACTTACTTGCACACAAGCAAGTGACGCTCTGACTGGATGTGATTCCATGATCCCCATGGAATTTCCTGGACATAAAGCTGCTTTCACAGAAAACACAACCCTCACTAAAGCTGCCCCAGGACTTCTTTGGTACTTGGTGCTCTTTGAAGGTGCATCAATGAAAGGTGGTATGTTTCCCAGGACAGAGAGGCCACCTGCCACAGTGACAGGCTCTGGTGTTGATGGTCAGAAATAAGCTGGAGGACACTTTCCAAGTCTTTGCTGAGCTGCTCCAGGAAGGGCACCTTTCAGAAAGATGGCCGCTTGCTTCCACTTGTAATAAGCTTCCTAACCTGGGTTGACAAATGTCCTCTTGGGAATGGTATAAGATACATAACTGGGACTTCATGTTTCGAAAGGCAGGATGTGACTGAAGTTGTCCCCGTAAAGACACTGCCCTCCACCTTCTCTCCCCTCATCTTCTAATACTGACAGTGGATCGCATATCACATGTACACATATGCACACACGCATGTATGTATTCATATATTTGTAAGTATGTATTTGCAAAGAAGCACTGAGTCTAGAGTCATAAGTTCTTTTGTTTCCAGTTACCACCATCTTCTTTCATCACAGAGAATTTACTGAATTAAAAAAAAATACTGATGTTTTAACAGAAAAACATTATCTGTATTTGAAGATCTGGGGTTAGTTGCATCGTTCTTATCAGCACGCACTCACTTCAGTCATGGCGACCCCATTGACGGTAGCCCACGAGACTCCTCTCTCCTTGGGATTCTTCATGCAGGAATACTGGAGTGGGCTGCCGTTGCGTTATCCATCTTATAAGCACAGCTATTAGCTATTTAGGCTTCCCTAGTGGCTCAGTGGCAAACAACCTGCCTGCCAAGCAGGAGATGTGAATTTGATCCCTGGGTCAGGGAGACCCCCTAGAGAAGGAAATGATAACTCACTCTAGCATTCTTGCCTAGGAAATTCCATAGACAGAGGAGCCTGGAGGGCTATAGAACATGGGGTTGCAAAGAGTTTGAAACAACTTAGCAACTAAACAACAGCAGCAATAGCTATTCAGTGAAGGTTATATACTTTTGTTTCACTCTTTCCCTCCCTCCTGATGCCTTAGGATATCTTCAGTCAGTTCAGTCACTCAGTCGTGTCCAACTCTGTGACCCCATGAATCGCAGCACGCCAGGCCTCCCTGTCCTTCACCAACTCCTGGAGTTCACTCAGACCCACGCCCATCAACTCGCTGATGCCATCCAGCCATCTCATTCTCTGTCGTCCCCTTCTCCTCCTGGCCCCAATCCCTCCCAGCATCAGAGTCTTTTCCAATGAGTCAACTCTTCACATGAAGTGGCCAAAGTACTGGAGTTTCAGCTTTAGCATCAGTCCTTCCAAACAACACCCAGGACTGATCTCCTTTAGAATGGACCGGTTGGATCTCCTTGCAGTCCAAGGGACACTTGAGAGTCTTCTCCAACACCATAGTTCAAAAGCATCAATTCTCCAGCACTCAGCTTTCTTCACAGTCCAACTCTCACATCCATACATGACCACAGGAAAAACCATAGCCTTGACTAGACGGATCTTTGTTGGCAAAGTAATGTCTCTGCTTTTGAATATGCTAAGTTGGTCATAACTTTCCTTCCAAGGAGTAAGTGTCTTTAATTTCATGGCTGCAATCACCATCTGCAGTGATTTTGGAGCCCCAAAAGATAAAGTCTGACACTGTTTCCACTGTTTCCCCATCTATTTCCCATGAAGTGATGGGACCAGATGCCATGATCTTCATTTTCTGAATGCTGAGCTTTAAGCCAACTTTTTCACTCTCCTCTTTCACTTTCATCAAGAGGCCTTTTAGCCCCTCTTCACTTCTGCCATAAGGGTGGTGTCATCTGCATATCTGAGATTATTGATATTTCTCCCAGCAATCTTGATTCCAGCTTGTACTTCTTCCAGCCCAGCATTTCTCATGATGTACTCTGCATATAAGTTAAATAAGCAGGGTTACAATATAGAGCCTTAACGTACTCCTTTTCCTATTTGGAACCAGTCTGTTCCATGTCCAGCTCTAACCATTGCTTCCTGACCTGCATATAGGTTTGTCACGAGGCAGATCAGGTGGTCTGGTATTCCCATCTTTTACATTTTTTCCGCAGTTTGTGATCCACACAGTCAAAGTCTTTGACATAGTCAGTAAAGCAGAAATAGATGTTTTTCTGGAACTCTCTTGCTTTTTCAATGATCCAGCAGATGTTAGGTTATCTTAGGTACCCTAATTAACTTTGTAGATGGATGCCATTGAAAGGTTCAGCAAACCTGAACATGTTGCTGTAATGTGTGTTGAGGATGACACTTCTATAAACATTCTAAATGATCTAGAAAAGCAAAAATTCTAAAAAAAAAATTGTGAATCAAAATATGATCATAGGCTGTGTCTGTGAACAGAAAGAAAAAAATCAAATTAAGAAAAGGAGAAAAGAAGCTTCTCCATTGCTTTCATACCTTCCTATATGATACTCTTTCATATGCCTTCTGCTTCCAAGATCCAAAGTCAGGCTAATAAAACCCATGCTTGTAAATGACATTATAGATTAAATGGACTGGCCCTGAAATATCTCTACCATTTGTAAAACAAAAAATAATAATAATAATTTCAAGATGAACATGTAATCTAAATACTAAACACTGAAAGATCTTTTGAGCTAGAAACTACCAATCACTTAGGATTGCCTGTACTTATTTTTTTTAACCATTTAAACCCCACTTTCTGCTTTTGTTATATCTTGGTGTTTTGACATAATATAGATAATATATGGAATCAATAGCTTAAGTCCATAATATTTCATTTCTAGTGATGGTGGTTTAGTCGCTAAAGCATGTGCAACTCTTGCAACCCCATGGATTGTAGCCTGCCAGGCTCCTCTGTCCATGGGATTTAATTTTCTAGATACCTCCAATTAATTCTGTTTCTCCTTTTCCATTTGCAATATAAATTGTGAAGTTATTTCTATAAGAGTCTTTGAGTAAACTATTATACAATTTAATTTAACTTGGAAAATTTTATAAAGTGAATTGTGTGTTTTAAAATATTATTCATACAATTTTTCATTAATATTTAATGCATCTTATTTGATAATATGTTATTCAGACCAGAGGGAGTTTCTTAGTATATTATTGCCTCTATTATATTTGATAGAACTGCCAATTTTCAAATAGATCTGCACATACACATGATCAAGAGGACTAAACATTTTATTAACATAATTGAGTCTGACAGGGGAAGCATTCTGCTTTAATAAAACAGTATTCAGCACAGAAGTTACTACAGGCTAAATCAATATTAAATCTTTCAACAGAATCAGTTCAGTAACAATATAAATTCACAATCAACCTCTTTCTCTGCTGACAGAAACCAGAGCAACCAGCTATGTCTTATCAAAGGTAACTTTCTAAATTACTCAGATCATGAGCTTTGCTTGAATGCATTTTTCCCTGTAAGTAGCTAAATCATCTCCTATCTAGATTAATTATCACTGATAATGAATTCTTAGCTGCTGTTTCACTGAAGAATTTAAAGAGGTTATAAGAACAGCAGAAGCACCTACCAATCATGTCCTATTAAAAAATAAAAAACACCGACAAAAAATACTCCCTTCTGCACTATGACAGGCAGAAGCACTTGCTCTATTAAGAGGACAGTATTATGATATATGTCATTTATTCCTTACTATATTTTTCAATATAGCAGTAAAATATGGAGAATTTACAAAGTGGCACAAATTAATCTGAAAGGTCTCTAATAACTAACCTCTGCATGAAGGCAGATATAAAGGTATAGCAACAGTGACACTTTTTCTAGGTTTTCACACAAATATATTTCTTTGGAAACTTAGCTAATATGCAGAAGTTAAAAGCTTTTGCCACTTATGCAATCATGCATATTTGTTTTTTTAATCTCACTTTTCCCATTAAACTCTGAATTTAAAAATGGAAAACTTATTATCTCTCAAACATTACATTTGAAAGATATCTTCAGAGGCTATGTACTGGGTCCCATAAAGTAAATGAAGTTTTAAAGTTTCCCTGGAGAATCAAGAGATAAAGTGGCAGTAGGTATACAAAACCTATATACATTCATTCTTTCAACAGTAATCTCATTACCTTTTGAAAACATTAATTAATTTATTTTAATTGTAGGCTAATTTCTTTACAATTTTTGTTTTCATTTCGGTTGATACTTCCATGGAACCTGCTCGATAACTGTTACTCTTTCTCTTACCACTGTTTCATTATTTCACACCTGGAGGATAGTTATCTTTCTCCTATCTTCTTCCCACTTTTTACTCTTTTCTCTTGTCAAGTTATTAACAAATCGATTTTCCCTATTATTCTGATTTATCTTGTGGCTTCCTATTTTAGAGGAAAACTTTAATAGGTATCATTTTCTAGAAAGAAACTCTGAGTCACTAGAATTTGTAATCAAAATAGTTACAAAACTTAATTCTCATCTTAGTTTTCTGAATGTTGAGCTTTAAGCAAAAATTTTCACTCTTCTCTTTCACTTTCATCAAGAGGCCTTTTAGTTCCTCTTCACTTTCTGCCATAAGGATGGTGTCATCTACACATCTGAGATTATTGATATTTCTCTCAGCAATCTTGATTCCAGCTTTTGCTTCTTCCAGCCCAGCATTTCTCATGATGTACTCTGCATAGCAGTTAAATAAGCAGGGTGACAATATGCAGCCTTGACATACTCCTTTTCCTGTTTGGAACCAGTCTATTGTTCCATCTCCAGTTCTAACTCTTGCTTCCTGATCAGCAGTGGCCACAGGACTGGAAAAGATCAGTTTTCATTCCAATCCCAAAGAAAGGCAATGCCAAAGAATGCTCAAACTACCGCACAACTGCACTCATCTCACACACTAGTAAAGTGATGCTTAAAATTCTCCAGCCAGGCTTCAGCAATACATGAACTGTGAACTTCTAGATATTCAAGCTGGTTTTAGAAAAAGCAGAGGAACCAGAGATCAAATTGCCAACATCCACTGGATCATGGAAAAAGCAAGAGAGTTCCAGAAAAACATCTATTTCTGTTTATTGACTATGCCAAAGCCTTTGACTGTGTGGATCACAATAAACTGTGGAAAATTGTGAAAGAGATGGGAATACCAGACCACCTGACCTGCCTCATGACAAATCTATATGCAGGTCAGGAAGCAACGGTTAGACATGGACATGGACATGGAACAACAGACTGGTTCCAAATAGGAAAAGGAGTACGTCAAAGCTGTATATTGTCACCCTGTTTATTTAACTTCTATGCAGAATATATTATGAGAAACCCTAGAATGGAAGGAGCACAAGCTGGAATCAAGATTGCCAGGAGAAATATCAATAACCTCAGATATGCAGATGACACCACCCTTATGGCAGAAAGTGAAGAGGAACTAAAAAGCCTCTTGATGAAAGTGAAAGAGGAGAGTGAAAAAGTTGGCTTAAAGCTCAGCATTCAGAAAACGAAGATCATGGCATCTGATCCCATCACTTCATGGGAAATAGATGGGGAAACAGTGGAAACAGTGTCACACTTTATCTTTTTGGGCTCCAAAATNAAGCCTCTTGATGAAAGTGAAAGAGGAGAGTGAAAAAGTTGGCTTAAAGCTCAGCATTCAGAAGACGAAGATCATGGCTTTTGGTCCCATCACTTCATGGGAAATAGATGGGGAAACAGTGGAAACAGTGTCAGACTTTATTTTGGGGGGCTCCAAAATCACTGTAGATGGTCATTGAAGCCATGAAATTAAAAGACGGTTACTTCTTGGATGGAAAGTTACGACCAACCTAGATAGCATATTAAAAATCAGAGACATTACTTTGCCAACAAAGGTCTGTCTAGTCAAAGCTATGGCTTTTCCTGTGGTCATGTATGGATGTTAGAGTTGGACTGTGAAGAAAGCAAGTGCCGAAGAATTGATGCTTTTGAACTGTGGTGTTGGAGAAGACTCTTGAGAGTCCCTTGGACTGCAAGGAGATCTAACCAGTCCATTCTGAAGGAGATCAGCCCTGGGATTTCTTTGGAAGGAATGATGCTAAAGCTGAAACTCAAACACTTTGGCCACCTCATGGGAAGAGTTGACTCATTGGAAAAGACTCTGATGCTGGGAGGGATTGGGGGCAGGAGGAGAAGGGGAAGAGAGAGGATGAGATGGCTGAATGGCATCACCAACTCGACGGACATGAGTCTGAGTGAACTCTGGGAGTTGGTGATGGTCAGGGAGGCCTGGCGTGCTGCGATTCATCGGGTCGCAAAGAGTTGGACACGACTGAGCGACTGAACTGAACTGTAGGACGTGGCTTCCTAACCTTTTCGAAGTCTGTGAGACTACATTCTCATTCTCTTCCCCAGTTCACAGGCAAAGGCCTAGGAGATGGTGGAGATGGAAGGAGTCTGGGTCTTGAAAAACAAGAGAGCTGCCTGCCCATTAGAAACAGCCATTCTGCAGTGTTACTGAGTATAAAAGAAATTTTTATTACATAAACCATTAAAATGCTGCAGTTTGTTTCAGCAGCCAGGATATAATTATTTAATCCAGTGTCTAGAGCTCAAAATGTTTGAATTATTGTCTCACTTAATGAACTGACCTCCTATTTCAGTGAGAAGAATCATTCAGTTAGCAAGTCTCTCTCAAATGTTTACTGCGAGTCAGGCTGTTTTCAGCACGAAACAAGAGAATCTATGGCAATGTCAAGTATTAACACATCAAATCTCTGCTGAGCATTTACCATGCCCCAGGCATGCAGATTTTGCTATATACTGGAGGTTCAGCAAGGAACAAAACAGACATGCTGACAGCCCTCTTTTTTAAAAGAGTGAACTGAGGAGGGCAGTCCTAAGACAGCAGAGGAATAGGAAGGGGAGACCACTTTCTCTCCCACAAATTCATCGAAAGATCATTTGAACATTGAGAAAATTCCACCAAACAATTTTTGAATGCTGGTGGAGGACACCAGGCACCCAGAAAGGAAGCCCATTGTCTTCAAAAGGACGTAGGACAAAATATAAAAGAGAAAAAGAGAGACAAAAGAGTTAGGGATGGAGACCCGCCCCAGGGAGGGAGTCGTGGAAGAGAAGTTTCCAAACACCAGGAAACCCTCTCGCTGGCAGGTCTGTGGGGAGTTTTGAAATATCAGAGGGCAACATAACCGGGAGGAAAAAAATAAGTAAATAAAACCCACAGATTACGCACCTAACCACAACTCCCAGTGGAGAAGTAGCCCAGACGCTGGCATCCGCCACCAGCGAGCAGGGGCTGAACTGGGAGGCGCCGTCTGCATTGCTTAGGGTAAGGGCTGGGCCTGAAAGCCCTGAGGACAACTGAGGGAGCTAAGGTGAGACAGCAACCCTAACTGTGGGATAGCCAGAGAGAGGGGGGAAAAAAAGAAAGACACAGAACTTTCCCGCGGAAAGCTCTAACCTAAGGCACTGCCAGCCGCTCACAGAACAAAGGACTGAGTGATACCGGAGGAGAGCTAGCCCATCCCCCACGGAGGCAGGGAGGCAGGCGGGCACAGCCAGAGCCAGAGGCAAGGGGCAAGCCGAGAGGGCATCCTCTACCGTGAGCACCCCGGGATCCTGGACGGCTGACATCCGCCAGAAGGGGTACAACCACAGATCAGCTCCCCAGAGGAGACACACGGCACGCCTGGGACAGCGCTCCGCTGCGCACCCAGGAAGCCCGAATGGCTGGGCGGGGACGTGATAAGATGCACCCCCCCCCCCCCGGGGGCCCGTGCGCTCCCCAACACCCGATCTCCTGAGCTGCTCAGACCTGGGAAGGGCACAAAACACAGGCCCAACCGAGTCTGTGCCTTGTGGAGTACCCGAGAACCTGAACCTGAGCGGCTTAGACCTGGGAAGTGCATGCAACCCAGGGCCCACTTTAGAAAGATCCCCTGCAGAGCAACCTGGAGCCTGAGCAGTGTAGACCAGGAAAGCACACACGTCATGAGCGGGGGCAAACCCAGTGTGCCGAGACACTGCGAGCACTCCCCACACAGCCCAGTGATATTGGTTTGCAGTGTTCCTCCCTCCCCGCGGCACAACTGAACAGGTGAGCCTAAATAAATGACCACCTTTGCATCCTTGCGCTAGGGCGGAAATCAGACGCTGAAGAGACCTGCAAACAGAGGAAGCCAAAATAAACAAAGAAGAGGGAACTGCTTTGGAAGTGACAGGTGCAACAGATTAAAACCCTGTAGTTAGCATTGACTACATTGGAAGGGGCCTATAGACCTTGAGAAGAAGTACAAGCTGGAACAAGGAACTGTCTGAAACTGAACTGACCCCACACTGCCCTCAACAGCTCCAGAGAAATTCCTAGATATATTTTACCATTATCATTTTTATTTTTTTTTATTTTTAAGTTCTTTATCATTCCTTTAATTTTCATTTTTAAAACCTACCATTACCTTGAAAAAAAAAGGACCCTATTTTTAAAGCAAACTTCATATATATATATTTTATAATTGTTGCAAGTTTTTTTAATATTGTATTTTTTAGAGTCTAACCTCTACTCTAGATTTTTAATCTTTGCTTTTTGATATTTGTTATCAATTTTGTACCTTTAAGAATCCAATTTTCAGTACCTGATTTTACTAAGGAGTGTGATTACTGGCTTGATTGCTCTCTCCCCTTTGGACTCTCCTTTTTCTCCCCCAGGTCACCTCTATCTCCTCCCTCCCCCTTCTCTTCTCTACTTAACTCTGTGAATTCTTTGGGGGTTCCAGAACATGGAGAAGACCTAGGAAACTGATTCCTGGCTAGACTGGTCTCTCTCCTTGTGACTCCCCCTCCTCTCCTCCTGGTCACCCCTATCTCCTTCCTCCCTCTTCTTCTCTATGTAACTCCGTGAACCTCTCTGAGCATTCCAGGCTGTGGAGAGCAAACAGGGAATTGATTACTGACTAGACTGGTCTCTCCCCTTTTGAATCCCCCTCGTCTCCTCCTGGTCACCTCTATTTCCCTCCTCCCTCTTCTCTTCTCTTCTCCATGTAACTCTGTGAACCTCTCTGGGTATCCCTCATTGTGGAGAATCTTTTCACCATTAACCTAGATGTTTTATCATCAGTGCTGTATGGATGGAGAAGTTTTGAGGCTACTGTAAGAATGGGACTGAAAACCAGAGGCAGGAGGCTTAAATCCAATGTATAGCAAAACGAATACAGTATTGTAAAGCAAAACAAACTAAAAAATAAAATTTAATTAAAAAAAAAGAAACAGAACGAGGCGCAAAATGCAAGCTGGAAGAATGGCACAAAATAAAACCAGAAAGACGAAGGTCATGAAAAAAAAAAAAAAAAAACTTGAGAACACCAGAAAACTCCTGACTCCAGGGAACACTAATCGACAAGAGCTCATCCAAAAGCCTCCACACCTACACTGAAACCAAGCTCCACCCAAGAGCCAACAAGTTGCAGAGCAAGACATACCAAGTTACTTCTCCAACAACACAGGAACATAACCCTGAGCATTAAAATACAGGTGGCCAAAAGTCACACCAAACCCACAGACACCTCAAAACTCACTACTGGACACTTCATTGCACTCGAGAGAGAAAAGATCCAGCTCCACCCACCAGAACACCAACACAAGCTTCCCTAACCAGGAAATTTTGACAAGCCACCCGTCCAACCCCATCCACAGGGAGGAAACTCCACAATAAAGAGGAAGAACAAACTTCCAGCATACAGAAAGGCCACCCCAAACACAGCAATATAAACAAGATGAAAAGGCAGAGAAATATTCAGCAGGTAAAGGAACATGATAAAAGCCCACCAAACCAAACCAAAGAGGAGAAGATAGGGAGTCTACCTGAAAAAGAATTCAGAATAATGAAGAATAATGATAGTAAAAATGATCCAAAATCTTGAAAACAAAATGGAGTTACAGATAGTCTGGAGACAAGGATTGAGAAGATGCAAGATAAGTTTAACAAGGACCTAGAAGAAATAAAAAAAGACTCAATCAATAATGAATAATGCAATAATTGAGATCAAAAGCACTCTGGAGGGAACCAACAGTAGAATAACTGAGGCAGAAGATAGGATAAGTGAGGTGGAAGATAGAATGGTGGAAATAAATGAAGCAGAGAGGAAAAAAGACAAAAGAATTAAAAGAAATGAGGACAACCTCAGAGACCTCTGGGATAATGTTAAACACCCCAACAATCAAATCATAGGAGTCCCAGAAGAAGAAGACAAAAAGAAAGACCATGAGAAAATACTTGAGGAGATAATAGTTGAACACTTCCCTAATATGAGGAAGGAAATAATCACCAAAGTCCAAGAAACCCACAGAGTCCCAAACAGCATAAACCCAAGGCGAAACACCCCAAGACACACATTAATCAAATTAACAAAGATCAAACACAAAGAACAAACATTAAAAGCAGCAAGGGAAAAACAACAAATAACACACAAGGGGATTCCCATAAGGATAACAGCTGATCTTTCAACAGAAACTCTTCAGGCCAGGAGGGAATGGCAGGACATACTTAAAGTGATGAAAGAAAATAACCTACAACCCAGATTACTGTACCCAGCAAGGATCTCATTCAAATATGAAGGAGAAATCAAAAGCTTTACAGACAAGCAAAAGCTGAGAGAATTTAGCACCACCAAACCAGCACTTCAAAAATGTTAAAGGATCTTCTCTAGACAGAAAACACAAAAAAGGTTTATTAACTTGAACTCAAAACAACAGAGTAAATGGCAATGGGATCAAACTTATCAATAATTACCTTAAATCAACAATTACCTTCAATGTAAATGGGTTGAATGCCCCAACCAAAAGACAAAGACTGGCTGAATGGATACAAAACCAAGACCCCTGTATATGCTGTCTACAAGAGACCCACCTCAAAACAAGTGACACATACAGACTGAAAGTGAAGGGATGGAAAAAGATATTCCACGCAAATGGAGACCAAAAGAAAGCAGGAGTAGCAATACTTATATCAGATAAAATAGACTTTGAAATAAAGGCCATGAAAAGAGACAAAGAAGGACACTACATAATGATCAAAGGATCAATCCAAGAAGAAGATATAACAATTATAAATATATATGCACCCAACATAGGAGCACTGCAATATGTAAGGCAAATGCTAACAAGTATGAATGGGGAAATTAACAGTAACACAATAATTGTGGGAGATTTTAATACCCCATTCACACCTATGGATAGATCAACTAAACAGAAAATTAGCAAGGAAACACAAACTTTAAATGATACAATGGACCAGTTACACCTAATTGATATCTATAGGACATTTCCGGAGAAGGCAATGGCACCCCACTCCAGTACTCTTGCCTGGCAAATCCCATGGAGGGAGGAGCCTGGTGGGCTGCCGTCCATGGGGTCACAAAGAGTCTGACATGACTGAGTGACTTCACTTTCACATTTCACTTTCATGCACTGGAGAAGGAAATGGCAACCCACTCCAGTGTTCTTGCCTGGAGAATCCCAGGGGCGGCGGAGCCTGGTGGGCTGCCGTCTATGGGGTCACACAGAGTCGGACACGACTGAAGCAACTTAGCAGCAGCAGCAGCAGGACATTTCACCCCAAAAAATTAATTTCACCTTTTTCTCAAGTGCACACGGAACCTTCTCCAGGATAGATCACATTCTGGGCCATAAATCTAGCCTTGGTAAATTAAAAATTTGAAATCATCTGAAGCACCTTTTCTGATCACAATGCAGTAAGATTAGATGTCAACTATAGGAAAAAAACTATTAAAAATACAAACATATGGAAGCTAAACAACACACTTCTGAATAACCAACAAATCACAGAAGAAATCAAAATATGCATTGAAACAAATGAAAATGAAAACACAACAACCCAAAACCTATGGGATTCAGTAAAAGCAGTGCTAAGGCGAAGGTTCATAACAGTACAAGCATACCTCAAGAAACAGGAGAAAAATCAAATAAATAACCTAACTCTATACCTAAAGCAACTAGAAAAAGAAGAAAGGAAGAACCTCAGGGTTAGTAGAAGGAAAAGAAATCATAAAAATTATGGCAGAAATAAATACAAAAGAAACAAAGGAGACCATAGCAAAAATCAAAAGCTAAAAGCTGGTTCTTTGAGAAGATAAATAAAATAGATAAACCATTAGGCAGACTCATCAAGAAAAAAAGAGAGAAGAATCAAATCAACAAAATTAGAAAGGAAAATGGAGAAATCACAACAGACAACATAGAAATACAAAGGATCATAAGAGACTACTATTAGTAACTATATGCCAACAAAATGGACAACTTGGAAGAAATGGACAAATTCTTAGAAAAGTATAACTTTCTAAAACTGAAGCAGGAAGAAATAGAAAATTTTAACAGATGGATCACAAGCATGGAAATTAAACTGTAATCAGAAATCTTCCAACAAACAAAAGCCCAGGACCAGATGGCTTTACAGCTGATTTCTACCAAAAGTTTAGAGAAGAGCTAACTCCTATCCTACTCAAACTCTTCCAGAAAATTGCAGAGGAAGGTCAACTTCCAAACTCATTCTATGAGGCCACCATTACCCTAATACCAAAACCAGACAAAGATGCCACAAAAAAAGAAAACTACAGGCCAATATCCTGATGAACATAGATGAAAAAGTCCTTAACAAAATTTGAGCAAACAGAATCCAACAACATATTAAAAAGATCATACATCATGACCAAGTGGGCTTTATCCCAGGGATGCAAGGATTCTTCAATATTTGCAAATCAGTGTGACACACCACATTAACAAATTGAAAGATAAAAACCATATGATTATCTCAACAGATGCAGAGAAAGCCTTTGACAAAATTCAACATCCATTTATGATTAAAAACCCCCCGGGAAGTAGGCATAGAAGAAATGTATCTCAACATAATATAAGCCATATATGATAAACCCACAGCAAACATTATCCTCAATGGTGAAAAATCAAAAGCATTTCCCCTAAAGTCAGGAACAAGACAAGGATGCCCACTCTCACCACTACTATTCAACATAGATTTGGAAGTTTTAGCCACAGCAAACAGAGAAGAGAAAGAAATAAAAGGAATCCAGATTGGAAACGAAGTAAAACTCTCACTGGTTGCAGAGGACATGATCCTCTACATAGAAAACCCTAAAGATTCCACCAGAAAATTACTAGAGCTAGCCATGAAATTAAAAGACACTTACTCCTTAGAAGAAAAGTTATGACCAACCTAGATAGCATGTTGAAAAGCAGAGACATTACTTTGCCAACAAAGGTCCGTCTAGTCAAGGCTATGGTTTTTCCTGTGGTCATGTATGGATGTGAGAGTTGGACTGTGAAGAAAGCTGAGTGCCAAAGAACTGATGCTTTTGAACTGTGGTGTTGGAGAAGATTCTTGAGAGTCCCTTGGACTGCAAGGAGATCCAACCAATCCATCCTAAAGGAGATCAGTCCTGGGTATTCATTGGAAGGACTGATGCTGAAGCTGAAACTCCAATATTTTGGCCACCTCATGCGAATAGTTGACTCATTGGAAAAGACTCTGATGCTGGGAGCGATTGGGGGCAGGAGGAGAAGGGGACAACAGAGGATGAGATGGCTGGATGGCATCACTGGCTCAATGGACATGAGTTTGGGTGGACTTCGGAGTTGGTGTTGGACAGGGAGGCCTGGAGGGCTGTAGCTCATGAGGTTGCAAAGAGTTGGACACAACTGAGCGAATGAACGAAAGGGAAGAATTATGTTTAGATAACATTTTTAATACTGAATATAAATGTTATGAGACCCAATATCCATTCTCCTATTACTACAGTCCCCTCGTCCTTCTTTGTGAGTCTCATCTACTTGATTCAATTTTTAAAAACAAATTTGGCTCCTCTAGGAATGAGTTTACAATTCTTATCACCTCTGTCACCAGCCACCCAATTCTACTCCTGGGCAACAGGTGGTAGTTTAATTGCTCAGTTGTGTCTGACTCCTCATGACCACTTGGACTGTAAACTTCCAGGCTCCTCTGACCATGTGGTTTCCCAGGCAAGAATACTGGAGTGGGTTGCCATTTCCTTCTCCGGTGCATCTTCCCGCCCCAGGGATTGAACCTGCATCTCTTGTGTCTCCTGTATTGCAGGCAGATTCTTTACTCACTGAGCTATCAGGGACCAATTTTACTTGGGAATATAAATTTTAAAATTTTACCAAAATCTTAGCAAATCAAATTCAGCAGGGAAAAGGAACAAGGTATTATAACTAAGTAGAGCTTGAATTATGACTAGCTTATCATTAGAAAATTAATTTACAGTAGTCACTATATTGGGGCTTCCCAGGTGGCACTATTGGTAAAGAAACTGCCTGCTAATGCAGGAGACATAAGAGATGCAGCTTTGATCCCTGGGTCGGGAAGATCCCCTGGAGGACGGCATGGCAACCCACTCCAGTACTCTTGCCTAGAGAATCCCATGGACAGAGGAGCCTGGTGGGCTACAGTCCACAGGGTCCCAAAGAGTTGGACACGACTGAAGTAACTTGGCGCATGCACAGTCACTATATCAGTATCTCAAAGAACTAAAAGGCAGGGGGAGGGAAAGAAGCAGTGTATCGATAAGTCATCTAATGCAGACATTCTCAGCTTGGGGGATCCATGAATAGGCTCCAAAGAGTTCATGACAACCTTGATTCAAAGTGCAATATCGGTGTCCATGTGGTAAGTTTCACAGACAGGTTAATTCTCACAGAAGTCAATTCATGAATCATTTCATATGTTACAGCATTACTAGGCTGCACTAAAAAAAAAAGTACAGAAAAATACACATCAATATTCAAATTGCTGCATTTTTAAAACAGATTCTTAAAATTCTACTTCATTAAAAAGCATGACAGTGCTTCCCTGATGGCTCAGTGGTGGAGCGCCTGTCTGCCAGTGTGAGGGACACGGGTTTCATCCCTGATCTGGGAAGATCTTACCTACTTCAGAGCAACTAAGCCTGTGCACCATGAGGACTAAGCCTGTGGTCTAGAGCCTGAGAGTCGCAAATACTGAGCCCACACGCCCTCGATCATGTGCTCAGCAACAAAAGAGGCCACCACATTGAGAAGCCTGTGCACCCCAAGGAAGAGTAGCCCCCACTTTCCACAACTAGAGAAAGCCTGCACAGCAAAGACCCAGCACAGCCAATAATAAGTAAACAATTAAAAAAAAAAAAAGGAGGCCCCTGGTGTGCAGAGACCCCAGGGGAAACCACCATCACCATGTCTGACCAGGAAGCAAAACCTTCAACGGAGGACTTGGGGGATAAGAAGGAAGGAGAATATATTAAACTCAAAGTCATTGGACAGGATAGCAGTGAGATTCACTTCAAAGTGAAAATGACGACACATCTCAAGAAACTCAAAGAATCATACTGTCAAAGACAGGGAGTTCCCATGAATTCACTCAGGTTTCTCTTTGAAGGTTGGAGAACTGCTGATAATCACACTTCAAAAGAACTGGGAATGGAGGAAGAAGATGTGTTTGAAGTTTATCAGGAACAAACAGGGGGTCATTCAACGGTTTCGATATTCTTTTTATTTTTTTTCTTTCCCCTTAATCCTTTTTTATTTTTAAAAATAGTTCTTTTATAATGTGTTCAAAACATAATTGAAAACTGGCACCCCATCTCTTTAAAACATCTGGTAATATGAATTCTAGTGCCCATATTCATTATTGTTTCTTTTCATTGTGCTAATTTTTGGTGATCAAACCTCAGCCCCCTTCATATCACTCTCTCCTTTTTAAAAATTACATGTGTGCGTAGAGAGTCCGCCTTTTCCAGGACTGTGCATTTGCAGGCTTGTGATAAATAAGATCGACCAATGCAAGTGTTCTTAATGATTTTCCAATTGGCCCTGAAGTTCTAGCATGTGATTGCTTCACTCCTGGACTATGACTTTCAGTGGGAGAGGGAAGTTTTTTCGGAAAACAGAACTGTGGAAAAATGACCTTTCCTTAACTTGAAGCTACTTTTAAAATCTGAGGGTCTGGACCAAAAGAAGAGAAATATCCAGCTGGAGTCAAAATGACAGAGAATAATGACTAACTCCAAAGATGGCTTCACTGAAGAGAAAGCATTTTAAGATGAAAGAAAAATCTTGTCAGAAGATCCCAGAAAAGATCTAATTTTCATTAGCAGTTATTCATGCAGAAGTGTATACAACAGAACACTGCTCTTTTTGACTTCATTTGTACTTTTTGGCCTGGGATATGGATTTTAAATGGACAGGGTCTGTACCAGCTTCATTAAAATAAACAAAATATTTGTAAAACCTGTAAAAAAAAGAAAAAGCATTACAGGCACACCATTTTTACTAGGAACCTAAAGATTATCATACTAAATGGAGTAAGTCAGAAAGAGAGAGACAAATATCATTATATCACTAATATGTGGAATCTAAAATACAAATTGATATACCTATGAAACAGAAACAGACTCACAGATATAGAGAGTAGACTTGTGGTTGCCAAGCGGGAGGGGAGGTAGGAGAGGAAACGAACAGGAGTTTGAGATTAGCAAACTATTATATATAGGCTGGATAAACAATAATGTCCTACTGCATAACATGGGAACTGTATTCAAGACCCTATGACAATCCATATGGAAGAGAATATGAAAAATCATATATATTAGAGATATAACTGAGTTGCCTTGATACCTGGAAGAAATCAACACAACAGTGTAAACACTATACTTCAATAAAATTTTTTAAAATATCCAACAAGTGAAAATAATACAAATGCCCATCAACTAAGGACTTCCCTGGTGGCTCAGATGGTAAAGTGTCTGTCTACAGTGCGAGAGACCCGGGTTCAATCCCTGGGTTGGGAAGATCCCCTGGAGAAGGAAATGGCAATCCACTCCAGTATATTGCCTGGAAAATCCCATGGACAGAGGAGCATGGAAGGCTACAGTCCATGGGGTCACAAAGAGTCAGACACGACTGAGCGACTTCACTTCACTTCCCATCAACTAATGGATAAACAAATGTGGGATACCCATATAATAAAATACTATTTGACAATAAAAAGGAATGAAGTACTGATACATGCTGCAACATGGATGAAACGAAAATATTTTGCTAAGTGAAAGAAGCCAGTCACAAAAGACTACCTATTGTATGACTTTACTTATACGAAATGTCCAGAATAGGCACCTCCATAGGGAAAGAAAGCAGATTAACATTTGCCTGGGAGAGGACGGAGCAGAAATCGGGAATCAGTGTTAACAGATACAGTATATTTTAGATAGCGATGATAGTTGCAAATACTGAAAATAGACTAAAAGCTACAGTGGAGTTCATGTTATGTGATAAAAAGCAAAACCTTTTTGCCAGTGACATGGAGCATACGGAAGAAATGAGTTTCATTGTTCTGAGCCATGGAAACTTGGGGTTGTTGTGTTATCACAGAATACATTAGCCTACTTTAATAATGTAGCCAATAAATAGACATTTCCTCTATCTACCTACAAATTAAGTCAGAAAACCCATGCCCTCTCAAAATCTCTAAACAACATCCCATCATCCTACATTCATCAGGTTATAAGCCTCTGTATCAAAGTGAACTTGGTTGGCCATGAATCTCTACATGTGACTGAACATTACTATTTGAAAGTGTCATGAAACTCAGTGAGGGCCTTAAAACCTGAAAGTACCCAGTAGATATTGTAATATAAATCTGCAAATATTTGTTAAATGTTTCCAAACTTTGGTTTTATTTTCTATGATTTTACTTTGTCCTTATCTTAGACAACGAAAAAGGGAAGATTAAACGCTGGGTAATTGCATTCTTGTATGTCAAAAAAAATTCTTTTGCTATTTTGAAGATTAAACATCATTCAGAGAATTATAATGCCCTTAATACTAGTGTATAAGCATCAGTACATCACATTTAAAGTGAATTAAGCAATGATCCAATTTAAAATTACACAGTGTGGTAGAGGATATATTTTATATGTATCTGCCAAATCACTTTATCATAAAGTGATTTCCAAATGCATCATTTCTTCTATTTTCAAAGATCTTATCCACCAAAAAGTTCTATTATCACATCTTTCATTCAGATTTTCCTGATTATTATCATGGATGTTTTGTTAATTGTGTGAGGTTACATGTGATCATTCTATGTCTTACTTTTTTCCTTTTAAAGCTCACAGGAAGATTTCTTCTTAGACTGTATGTAAGTAGTCAAGGACCTTAGGCTTACAGAAATTATATCTTAGAAAACCAATATCATGTCTCAGATTTTGAATGTTTTGAAATATCCCTGCCAGTGTTATAATTGTCATTCCCACCAAATATTGGGATTCTCTATATTTTCCATTGCTAAGCTACTAATTGTTATGGTAGTCATTTTATGGCAAAGCAAATCTAATGGGATATTTAAGTGTATAAATTTTTAAAAAGGCAGGACAGGCCCACCATTTTTACTACAACTGAAGGTTTGGGGCAACTGTGCCTCCAGCAAGTCTATCAGTGCCATTTTCCAACAGCAGCTGCTCATTTGGTATCTGTGTCACGTTTTGGTAATTTATACAATAACTCCAACTTTTAAACTATTATTATGCTTGTTATAGTGACCTGTAATCAGTGATCTTTGATGTTATTACTGTAATTGTTTTGGGACGCCACGAACCCCACCCACATCAGATGGCAGACATGATCCTTAAGTGTTGAGGGTGTTCTGACTCTCTGCTGGCCAGCCACTCCCCCTTGAGGGCCTGAAGAGACAGCCTTTCTGTTCAGGCCTCCCTGCTCCCTGAGACACAGCAAGATTGAAATTAGGCCAAGTAAGTATTCAAGTGAAAGCAAGAGAACATGCCTCTCCTTTAAATCAAAAGCTAGAAATGATTCAAGATAGCGAGGAAGGCATGTCAAAATCCAAGAGAGGCCAAAAGACAGGCCTCTTTCACCTGAGGCCTATTCACTTCTATTCACCAGCCAAGCTGTGAATGCAAAGGAAAACTTCTTGAAGAAAATTAAAAGTGCTACTTCAGTGAAAACATGAATGATAGGAAAACGAAACAGTCTTATTGCTGATATGGAGAAGTTCTGGATAGATCAAAACAGCCACATACTCTCTTAAGCCAA
Source organism: Aepyceros melampus (assembly GCA_006408695.1). Lineage (NCBI taxonomy): Eukaryota > Metazoa > Chordata > Mammalia > Artiodactyla > Bovidae > Aepyceros > Aepyceros melampus. The sequence goes on along the minus strand of SJXQ01007185.1, from coordinate 75,986 downwards.
AGCCTATTCCAGAGCTGGGCCCTAATTCTCTTCAATTCTATGAAGGCTGAGAGGGAGAGAGGTGAGGAAGCTGCAGAAGAGGAGCCTGAAGCCAGCAGAGGTTGGTTCTGAGACTTAAGGAAAGGAGCCATTTCCATAACACAAGAGTGCAAAGAGAGGCAACAAGTGCCTAATGTAGAAGCTGCAGCAAGTTATCTAGAACATCTAGCTAAGATCATTTTTAAAAGTGGCTACATTAAACAACAAATGTTCAAGGTAGATGAAACAGCCTCCTACTGGAAGGAAATGTGATCTGAGACTTTAACAGCTAGAGAGCAGAAGTTAATGCTGGCTTCAAAGCTTCAAGAGACAAGACAACTCTTTTGCTAGGAGCTAATGTACTTGGTGGCTTTAAGTTGAAACCAATGGGTGACACAGTGGTAAAGAGTGCCTGCCGATGCAGGAGACACAAGAGTCTCAAGTTGGGAAGATCCCCTGCAGTGGGAAATGGCAACCCACTCCAGTGTTCTTGCCTAGAAAATGCCATGGAGAGAGGAGCCTGGTGGGCTACAGTCCATAGTGTCACAAAGTGTGCTCAGACACGACTGAGCACACACGTGTGTGCACACACACACACAGTGCTCACTTACCATTCCAAAAACCTGAGGTCCCTTTAGGATGAATTCAGTCTGTTGTATGCTGTGCTCTATCAACGGCACAAGAGTGTGGATAGCAGCACATCTGTTTACAACATGGTTTCCTGAATATGTTAAGCCCACTGTGGAGGCCTCCTGCCAGGAAAGAGAAATCCCTACTCACGGACAACACACCTGGCCACCCAAGCGCTCTGATGCAGATGTGCAGTGAGATTAGTGTTGTCTTCATGCCTGCTAATACAACAGCCATTCTGCAGCCATGGATCAAGAAGTAATTTTGACTTTCAAGTCTTATTATTTAGGAAATACCCTTTGTAAGTCTAGAGATAGAAATTCTTCAGACAGATCTGGGTAAACTCAATTGAAAACCTTCTGGAAAGGATTCATCATTCTAATGACATGAAAGAACATATATAAATCATGGCAAGAAGTCAAAATGTCAACATTGCTATGAGAGTTTGGAGGAAGTTTCCAGCCCTCATGAAAGACTTGGGTTCAAGACTTCAGTGGAGGAAGGAACTGCAGATGTGGTGGAAATAGCAAGAGAATCAGAACTAGAAGTGGAGCCTCAAGATGTGACAGAATGGCTTCAATCTTGTGATAAAACCTAAGCAGATAAGGAGTTGCTTCCTATGGATGAGCAAAGAAGTTGGTTTCTTGAGATGGAACCTACTCCTGGTGAAGATGCTACAGAGACAATTGAAATGATAACAAAGGATTTAGAATATCACATAAGCTTAGATGATAAAGCAATGGCAGAGTTTCAGAGGATTGATTCCAATTTTGAGTTTTACTTGTGGGTAAAATGCTATCAAACAGCCTTATGTGCTGTGGAAAAACAATTCCTAAAAGGCAGAAATCAATTGATGTGGCAAACTTGATTGTCTCATTTACAAAAATTGCCACAATCACACAATCTTCAGCAACCACCATCCTGGTAACCTGGCAGTCATCAACATTGAGGCAAGACCCTCCACCCACAAAGAAATTACAGCTTGCTGAAGGCCCAGGTGATTGTTGGCATTTTTTACCAAGAAAGTATTATTTTTTAAGTTCTGTACATTGTTTCTTAAGACGTAATGCTATGGCACACTTCATAGACCACTGTATGAACATAACTTTTACATGCACTAGGAAACCAAAAATTCATGTGACTAGGTTTACTGCAGTATTCTCTTTATTATGGTATAGGAAACCAAATCCACAGTATCTCTGAGCTATGTCTGACTTTTTTTTCTTTGAAGATGTTATTACTTCTGGCACGGCAAGCATGAGCACAACATTCTATTGGTTCTTTCTCCTCCACATCCCAGTTCCTACTGGGATGACACAGAGGGATTCATTGAGTGCTATGCATGTACTAAGCTGTGTTACATTGAGGCACACTGAGTTTGGGGACTCCACTGCTTTTTTAAAAAAATTTTTGGTCACTCTGAGAGGCATATAGAAACTCAGCTCCCCAGCCAGGGATCCAGCATGCAGCCCCTGCACTGGAAGCATGGAATCCTAATGACTGGCCCAGCAGGGAAGTCCATGAACTTACTTCTAAGACAATCGTTCGGATGGTTTTCACGTACAGCGTCACATAGTCTTTGATGTAGGTGTGCAAGTAGCCGGGCTTGGTATCATACCAACCCATCATCAGTGCTGCTTCGTTTTCATTATTCCCACTCCACGTGATGATGGAGGGATGAGATTTCAGTCTCCGGACCTAAAATTGAAGAAAACATAAAACAATTTTCAAATGCTCAACATTAAAAGGCTCAGAGTTGTAATTATTCATGAAATTATAGCCATTGCCTTTCTGCATGTGTATTTTTACATGTTAGAAAACTCATCAGAAAATGAGCAGTAATGTTACATGTGGGAAGACATTTTAAGAAACCTCTGACATTCTTTTTATCTACACTTTATAAACATTGATAAAATACAGTTCCTCTTCTCTTTTATAAAAACTGATGAAAAGATAATCCCTTTTACTAAAAGAGAAAAATAAATCAACTCATGATTATCTGGCTCACCACAAAAAGGTTCTAAGAAATACAAAGGCCAAGAGACATTACATTAACAAGGTTAGTTTCTCAAAAGCAAGTTGGAATTTTTGAGGAAGAAACAAACAAGACGGAACAAACATTACTGCTGAGAGAGAGACTGGAGTCCCACACAGTCTCCAGCAAGATCAGAAAACCATCAGGACAGGCAGAGAGGACTTTACAAAGCAAGTGAGTACCAGAAGAGATGCTGGAATTTACAAAGACATGAACATTCTAAAGGAAAAAAGATTAAGACATCAAGAGTCTGTCCTCTGAAATAACTATGTCATATCTTAAGACTGTGGCCACTTGATGGGAAGAGCTGACTCATCGGAAAAGACCCTGATGCTGGGAGGGACTGGGGGCAGGAGGAGAAGCGGATGACAGAGGATGAGATGGCTGGATGGTATCATTGACTCAATGTACATGAGTTTGAGCAAACTCTGAGAGATGGTGAAGGACAGGAAAGTCTAGCATGCTGTACTCCATGGGGTTGCAAAGTGTTGGACGTGACTCAGCGAATGAACAGCAATGTCTTAAGAAATCAACTAAGGTTAAGTCACTGAATATATCTAAATACAGAAAAAGAAACTGAGGAATCTGAAAACCCTCATGATCTGGGCTCACTGTAGGCTAGCCCTTCATAGAGGTGAAAGGATTCAGTTCTTCTGACACATTGGAAGATAACCCAACAGAAGAGGGCAATTAAATCTCTTTGAGAACAACAGAGTGAGTCAATGGTCAAGAAAAATTCTTTTGGAACACGTTTTAGCAATATAACCTCATTGGTATTCATAGCTTCTCTTACACTGGAATGGATGATTAGATGATAGGTTTCAGCTGATGTTCTCACTGTGGTCTCCACTCAATATGCTAAGTAATTCACATGTGAAATAGAGATGTATTAAGAATATCTTAAAGAGATCTATGTCATTTAAAAAATTAAAGTTTGTGTTTTTTCTAAACTAGTCTTATAAACAGTATTTCCTTGTTTGCCTCTGGAAATACTGTTTATAAGGTAGCTTCCCTGATAGCTCAGTTAGTAAAGAATCCACCTGCATGCAGGAGACCCTGGTTCGATTCCTGAGTCAGAAAGATCACTGGAGAAGGGATGGGCTACCCACTCCAGTATTCTTGGGCTTCCTGGTGGCTCAGCTGGTAAAGAATCCACCTGAAATGGAAGAGACCTGGGTTCAATCCCTGGGTTGAGAAGATCCCCGGGAGAAGGGAAAGGCTACCCACTCCAGTATTCTGGCCTGGAGAATTCCATGGATTGAATAGTCCATGGGGTTACAAAGAGTCAGAAACAACTGAGCAATTTTCACTTTCACTTTTCATATACAGATAAAAGAGGGCTATGACCGACTGTGACAGACATGCTTATGGGACTGATGAAAATACAAATACCAAAGAGACAAAAAACTTCACTGACTGTGCTACACACACTCTTCAAACTGACCTGGAATTTTATGGTGAGCTTTACTTTAAAATTTTAATAAACCCTGCACAAAAAGTTCTCTTTAATAATACATAAAAGAACTGAAAACGCATATATATTTTAATTGTGTGAAGGAAAATTAAAAATAAAACAAATGTTTACAACCTACATAACTACAATTAATATTTTAAAAGTTATTCATTCATCCATCCACCTATACATCAGATGAATAATATAGCCAGGTCATGGGGGAACTTGCCCTAAGCCTCAGGGAGATTACAACCTTGATGGAGTGACAAAACATTGAACAAGTAATTTCAAGTGTGATGTATGTCACAAAGGGAAAATGGCCTAATCTAGACTTGCAGACATAGAAAGTTTCTTCCCAGAGAGTCATGCCCAAGGTAAGACGAGTCAGAAAAAGAACGATTGAGATCATCACAGGGGAGGGTAATAGGCAAGGCACTCCAGGTCAGGGAAAATACAGGGAATATGGTATCTAAAGAGGCTGGGGAGACAGGCAGAGACAAGACAGTGCATGGTGAGGATCTTTAACTGCATCTAGAGGGCTCTGAGTAAGGGATGATTCAATGCTCACTTTCTAAACTTAAGAAAAAACAGACACAGAAAACAAACTATGACAAGTGAATTATTATTTAAGGCAATCACACTTGCAACACCAGACTAAGAAAACTTCACCAACACCCCAGGAGCCCTCATGTACCCCTTCCTAATCACAATCCTTCTTTCCTTCCAAAAGTAACCACTAACTTGAGTGTCATAATATTTTTTGCATTTCTTTTGGTTTTCCCCATAAATATACATTCACAGACACCAATAATGAACTTATAGATCTTAGCATACTTGGTGGATTTCGTCTACTGACATTCTTATCCTTACTGAATTTCAAATTGTCCCACTTTTGGTAAGTCAGTCTCATCAACGTTCTTTCAACACTTCTTTAATAGCTTCCTTGTTATTTGTATGCCGAAATATTCCAGCATCATCTAGGATATCTCCTGTTCCAGACCTGGAACCAGCCATTTCTCTAAGAACCCTTCTCTTAGCTGGAAAGACTATTTCAACACAAGGATGCTCAATCTGACTAGGCTGTTCGCTGTTTTTAAGATTTTTCAGTTAACAGAGTTAGGAGATAATCATTTCTTTTCATTTACAGATCTATAAATATAAGGTATTTATATGTGGAATGAAACAGAAATCAAGGACTTAAGAATCAAAATTTTTGGCCTGAGAAATTCAAAGACTGGTATTGCCATTTATTGAGGTGGGGAACACAGCAAGAAAAGCAAGTCTAGGGAAGGTAATATAAGTTTGGTTTAGACATGTTACATTTGAGATTCCTATTACACCTCAGGTAGGGGTACCAAGCAGGGAGCTGGATAATAAGAACCAGGAATTCAGCAGAGAAGTCAGGGCCAGGAATAAATCTGACAGTCGTCCACCAATAAGTGGAATTAGAACCATGAGACTGGATGGAATCGCTCAAGGAGTCAATCACCTGGCTCATTTTCTTTCCCCGTGGGATTTAATAAAGAGAGCAAAAAGAAACAAAGAGAAGAAATTAAACATAGCATTGTAAATCAGCTATACTTCAATGGAATTTAAAACAAGAAAAACAAGGACAGGTTTAACAAAAGGCAAAAGAAAACTTAAGCCTTTACTTCTTGGAATGTTACGTAATGACATACCTGGTGAGTGACTTCTTTTCTCACGGAATCCATGAAATCCTCATCAGTTGGATAAAGCGCACAGGCGAACATAAAATCCTGCCATATCTAGCAAACCAAATAAGAGGCAACACAGTACTTCCATAGATTTCATTGCACAGAAGGAAATTCTTTGTCTTAAACCTTGGGCATTATCTTTCATGTAAACAAAAATCAACTTAGCCTGATGTGTGTGACCATTTTAGCAGCACAAGGCATGAGGCACTAGGAAAGGCACTTTACAAACTCGCCAGAACTGTAGGGAAACCTGACAAGAGAAAATGTTAGGTGGGAAGAAAAGGAAAAAAAAAAAAGGAATTCAAATAAGGAAATACTGCTTGTGTTGTGGAGAATATGAAATTTATTCTCCCAACCTCTCCTCATTTCTAATTCATTCTAATTTTCACCAGGAATTTGGTTTTGAGAAATGGCCCAGACTGTTAAGAAACGTACTTTTTTAAAAAATCAAAGAATTAACTTTTCATGGCCACAAGGACCACTTTATGGACATTTTAGAGAGGAAACCACGTAAATGCAACCAGGCTTCCCAGGTGGCACTAGTGGTAAAGAATTCACCTGCTCAGGCAGGAGACGCCAAGAGAAATGGGTTCGATCCCTGGGTTGGGAGGATCCCCTGGAATAGGAAATTGCAACATACTCTAGGATTCTTGCCTGGAGAATCCCATGGACAGAGGAGCTTGTTGGACTACAGTCCACAGGTTGCAAAGTGCCAGACAGGACTCAGGATGCACCCTTCAGGGAGGCCACAAGAAGCGTGGTTTAGAGCACAGCACCATATCTGTTGGTCTGAGTCAGAACTTCAGTTCCACCATATACCCACTGTGTGAGTTTGGGAAAGTTAGTTAACCTCTCCACATGCCAATAAAAGGGGGATAAAGAACAGCAGTAACTACCTTATATGCCGGGCATGAAGATGAAATAAAATAATAAATGCAGAACCTGAGAACAATGTCCAGAATATCACAGAATATTGACACATCATGACCATCAGCATTATCAATATCATTAAAATTACTACTCTTCTATGAAGTGCTTTATATTTTAGAACTGTAAGACTCGAATTAAAAGAACATATTTCCTTTGCTTAACCCTCACCAATGCAAACTATGTTCAGAGGTACTTAATGACAGTATTAAGCACATCTTTTAAATGTAATAATTTGCTTCTCTCTAGATCTTGTTAGATCTCCTTAAAGTTAAAATTTTTTAATATTTTACTTTCCTTTTTATGCTTAACCTCTATCACAAAGAGAGTTACAAAGAAAATATAGATATATGCTTAGATATAACCAATATGCAGAATGTCTATTATTTTAAAATAATCAAATAATTATGATATTTGCTATCTGTTATGGCTCTGGGTTTGCTAGATGGCATTTATTTCTCTGCCAAAAAAAAAAGTGGAACGTCATTCTTGGCTCTGAGAAAAGAAGGAATGGGCTATGATACCACTTATATGTGGAATCTAAAATATGACACAAATGAATTTATGAAAGAGAAACACAGACATAGAAAACAAACTTATGGATATCAAAGGGGAAGGGGTTGGGGAGGGATAAATTAGGAGTTTAGGATTAGCAAATACAAACTGTTACATATCAAACAGATAAACAAGGACCTACTGCATAACACAGGGAACTTTATTCAATATCCTGTAATAAACCATAATGGAAAAGAATATACATATAAATGTATAACTGAATCACTTTGTTGTATACCTGAAACTAGCACAATATTGTAAATAAACTACACAAAACAACAAAAAAAAACAAAGGAATGGGCAATATCACCCACTCAGAACACTGGACGTCAAACTGAGGATATGGTAACATATCAACAAAATGGTGAGCTGTCAACTACGTACCATTATTCCTAGTTCATCACAGAGTTTGTAGAATTCATCCTGCTCATAAATTCCTCCTCCCCACACCCGGAGAGCATTCATGTTAGCATCCACAACAGCTGCAAAAGGAGCCGTAACCTACAGAAGAAATTTTTAAAACAAAAGCTAATTTAAAATCTTGGAAACATTAAAAAAAAAGAACAAAAATTTTAAAAATATGCTGTGGTTGATAAACACATTTCAAATAACTGTTCGAAGAACACATTTTAATTATGATGGTTTTGGATACAATGCACAGTGAAGAAAATGAGATAAAATTTTATACACATTAACTATAATTGTAATTTACTTCCCTCAAAGCTCAGATGGTAGAGAATCCATTTACAATGCAGGACATCCAGGTTTAATCCTTGGGTTGGGAAGATACCCTGGAGAAGGGAATGGCATCCCACTTAAGTATTCTTGTCTGCAGAATTCCATGGACAGAGGCGCCTGCAGGCTACAGTCCATGGGGTCACAAAGAGTTGGACATGACGGAGCAACTAACACTTTCACTTCACTTTCTAACTGTAACCACATAAAAATAAATGTAGAAAAATTACGAGTGATATCTTTTCTCTGCCTTCTCAATTTTCAGTCACGCTATTTCACTATTTTTAAAATTAAATTTTTGTCTTAAAGTTATTCCTGTTGTAAACCTTAGAAAATACGTGATCATTTTATATAACCATTTCAAACTGTAAGACAAAAATCAGAGTTTGAATATTAGTTTCTAGCACACCCTCATCCTTTTTTTTTTTTTAAACAATTCCTCCAGGCCAGTATCCCCTTATCTAGTAAATTTCCTTCTTGCTCTAATTCCTATTTACATCACCTTCAGGAAAGCTGAGAAATTTGCATCCACCTTGACAGCATGTACCTTCCATTTCCAGAACAGCACCCAGAAGGGAAGGAAAAAGTCCAATAGCAGGAAGCCCATGGGCCCAGAGCACCGTGCTCCTAGCAAAGACACCCATAGGCAGGTTTACGAACTGACCCAGTCGTGTTGTACAGTCGCCATCAAAACCTACCGGGAGCGGAGTTAAGTGTTAGTTGCTCAGTCGTGTCTGACTCTTTGCAACCCCATGGACTCTAGCCCACCGGCTCCTCTGTCCGTGGGATTCTCCAGGCAAGAATATTGAAGTGGGTTGCCATTTCCTACTGCAGGAGAGCTTCCCAGGTGGTGCTAGTGGTAAAGAACCCTCTGCCAGTGCAGGAGATGAAAGAGACAATCCCTGGCTTCAATCTCTGGGTTAGAAAGATCCTCTGGAGAAGGGCATTGCAGTCCATTCCAGTATTCTTGCCTGGAGAATTCCATGGACAGAGGAGCCTGGTGCACTAGAGTCCATGGGGTCACAAAGAGGCAGACTCGACTGAAGCGACTCAGCATGCGTGCACTCCAGGGGGTCTTCCCAACCCAGGGATCAAACCTGGGCCTCTTGCATTATAGGTAAATGCATCTGAGCAACCAGGGTGGACAGGAGATAGCAAATATTCCATGCTCTATCTGCAGAATGATTTTATTTTCATATGAAATTCAAAAATATTACACATTTTAAAGTAAAAGGATATTACTATAAATACAACTTTTGGCAAAATTAGAGTTTATATATACCAACCACATCTACATTCTAAACATAATATACCTCAATGCATATTTGTATAATATAAGTAAGTCCATCACTTCATGGCAAATAGATGGGGAAACAGTGGAAACAGTGTCAGACTTTAATTTTGGGGCTCTAAAATCACTGCAGATGTGATTGCAGGCATGAAATTAACAGACGCTTAGTCCTTAGAAGGAAAGTTATGACCAACCTAGATAGCATATTAAAAAGCAGAGACATTACTTTGCCAACAAAGGTCTAGCTAGTCAACACTGTGGTTTTTCTAGTAGTCATGTATGGATGTGAGGGTTGGACTATAAAGAAAGCTGAGTGCCAAAGAACTGATGCTTTTGAACTGTGGTGTTGGAGAAGACTCTTGAGAGTCCCTTGGACTGCAAGGAGATCCAACCAGTCCATCCTAAAGGAGATCAGTCCTGGGTGTTCATTGGAAGGACTGATGCTGAAGCTGAAACTCCAATACTTTGGCCACCTGATGCGAAGAGCTGACTCATTGGAAAGACTCTGATGCTGGGAAAGATTGAGGGCAGGCGGAGAAGGGGACGACAGAGGATGAGATGGCTGGATGGCATCACCGACTCGATGGACATGAGTTTGGGCTAGATGGACTCCGGGAGTTGGTGATGGACAGGAAGGCCTGGCGTGCTGCAGTCCAGGGGTCACAGTTGGACACAACTGAGCGACTAAACTGAAGAGAACTGAAATGTGTTTATTTTCACCTAACAAAGCTTATTTTTACAATTACAAAGATAGCAGTTTATAAATCTAATCAGGAAATATTTTCTTGTTAACTTCTATTCTCAGAGCTTCAGAAAAATGCTTTGAAGATTTCTTTAGTTCTTTTTATTAAAGTCTAATAAACATGAAGAATGTGTAAATATCTTAACATGAAGAAATAAATAGTTTTGATAAAGCATTGCATTACCAAATTTACTTTTTACCATTTTTTTGGTAAAACATACCAAACAAACAAAAAACCCCATGGTATTCTTAAAAAAAATTTTTTTAAGTCAACATTAAGCATTTTTTTTACAGGGAGTCGGACACGACTGACGTGACTTAGCAGCAGTAGCAGTAGCAGCAAACGAAGGTCATGGCATCTGGTCCCATCACTTCATGGGAAATAGATGGGGAAACAGTGGAAACAGTGTCAGACTTTATTTTTTTGGGCTCCAAAATCACTGCAGATGGTGACTGCAGCCATGAAATTAAAAGACCCTTACTCCTCGGAAGAAAAGTTATGACCAACCTAGATAGTATATTCAAAAGCAGAGACATTACTTTGCTGACCAAGGTCCGTCTAGTCGAGGCTATGGTTTTTACAGTAGTCATGTATGGATGTGAGAGTTGGACTGTGAAGAAGGCTGAGCGCCAAAGAATTGATGCTTTTGAACTGTGGTGTTGGAGAAGACTCTTGAGAGTCCCTTGGACTGCAAGATCCAACCAGTCCATTCTGAAGGTAATCAGCCCTGAGATTTCTTTGAAAGGAATGATGCTAAAGCTGAAGCTCCAGTATTTTGGCACCTCATGCGAAGAGTTGACTCATTGGAAAAGACTCTGATGCTAGGAGGGATTGGGGGCAGGAGGAGAAGGGGACGACCGAAGATGAGATGGCTGGATGGCATCACTGACTCGATGGACACGAGTCTGAGTGAACTCCGGGAGTTGGTGATGGACAGGGAGGCCTGGCGTGCTGCGATTCATGGGGTTGCAAATAGTTGGACATGACTAAACGACTGAACTGAACTATCCAAGATGTACATAGCCATTTTCTTGTTCCTCTACAAACAATTTATAAAAATTAGATAGTTTCAGCAGTCTCAAATAGTTTAGCTGTAAGATGGCCTATAGCTCATGAGAATGAAATGACTTAAAAAATTTTTTCCATTCTAGAGTTTTCATCATCCTAGAATTATGTTACCTTTTGGTTCCTTCCATCCGAACAACAACAAAAAAAATTAAAATGAGTGGCTCTTAAGCTCTGTGGGATTGATAATAATAAGAGGAACAAGACATAAAAGATGATAACTTACATGTCAGAGGTTACTCTATCCTGGAATGAATCTGCAGGGATCCAATTTGAGCCTTTCAGAAATATGGGAAGTCCATTAATTTTGAAGTAGAAACTCAGACCAGGAGAACTTTGTATGGGCTCTTCTACAAGTTCCACTGTCCTAAAATAAACCTATTGTTAACAGAATTAAATAATGAATATAAAATTTAAAACATAAGCATATGCCAAAACCAAACTATATTATTTACTATAGCCTTAAAAAAAAACGAGGTTTTTTTTAAAGTAAACTTCTGAGCAGTTTATATGAACATAATTTAGTGTTAATTTTCTATCCATTTGAAGCACTTAATGTGAAAGAGCATTTTTAAGAAAAAATATATATAAATTATTGCCAGATTCTGTTATTTCTCTTTGAAAAGAAAAACACAAAAACCATTACAGAGTGAAAATATATTGTAGTCTTTCCCATGAAGTAGCATTTGCAATAATGTCAAAAAATATATATTTGAGATAACATTTCAAAATTAAAGAAAAATTGATACTACTTCACAAAAGTGGGGGAGAAAATTAACCAGTTAAGCAGATACCCCTTTGAAAAACACATTCTCATTTCAGTGCTGCTAAAATTTGCCAAAATATGCACCTTAGAATCAAAGAAAGCACAAGGTATTTCATTATTTAACAATTTTCCATCTTTGGAGCTCAATATTATAAAAACTGTTTTGTTTAATGGACAATTTAATCCTAACTAATTATCCATCAAACTCAATGTCTGAGAGCACAAGTAGAGAGACTGGAAATGTGAGTGATGTTTCAACTGGAAGAAGGGACGGAAGCACAAAGTCCAGTGTAATCATTGCTGCATGGGAAGAAGCTAAGATCTTTGTCCCAGAGACAGTCCAGCCAGGTTTCTCCACAGTTATGCATGAGCAGCAAACTAGAAAAGATTGCATTCTTACCCAAATCTTCATTCTTTCCAGCCATAAACTGGATCAAGGAATGCGGGAGATAGTTTCATACCAATAAAACCTCATCTTGAAAACAAGATGATGCATTTCTTCTCTAACTAAAAATAATTAATAGATCAACTTATTTCATGCAGTAAACGTGCTCACTGTTCTTCCACTTTCTGACGCTTACCCTAATTAATATGACATAACAAAAGATACCAGAGTTAACTTTGTAAGAAGACACAGAACAAGGCCTTGATGAGGATGACCTTGACATAGAATTACCACATCTGCTTTAGGATGCAAAGATGTTCTTTTAAAAAATGGTTATTTTCAGAGGTAACTTTAAAACATCTTGATGGTAGTTTCAAACATCTGCTGCTGCTGCTGCTAAGTCGCTTCAGTCGTGTCCGACTCTGTGCGACCCCACAAACGGCAGCCCACCAGGCTCCCCCGTCCCTGGGATTCTCCAGGCAAGAACACGAGTGGGTTGCCATTTCCTTCTCCAATGCATGAAAGTGAAAAGTGAAAGTGAAGTCACTCAGTCGTGTCTGACCCTCAGTGACCCCATGGACTGCAGCCCACCAGGCTCCTCCGTCCAGGGATTCGCCAGGCAAGAGTACTGGAGTGGGGTGCCATTCAAACATCTAGAACAACAGTTATTTAAATGTGACTAAGGAACTGGCAACCCTCTCCAGTGTTCTTGCCTGGAGAATCCCAGGGACGGGGGAGCCTGGTGGGCTGCCGTCTATGGGGTTGCATAGAGTCAGACACGACTGAAGCAACTCAGCAGCAGCAGCGGGGGACCATAAGGGATCCCTGGGAACCTTTCAAGGGAACCTCTGAGTTCAAAACTGTCTTTACAGTAAAGCTAAAACATTATGTGCCTTTTTCACTCTTACTCTTTTGAAGGGACAGTGGAATTTTCCAGAAGCTACAAAATGTGTGATGACATCATTCTGACAGCTAATGGAATGCATGTGTATATATTCTGGTGTGTTCTATAGCAGAGGTTGAGGGTATAAAGAGGTACGTTTTCAGAGATTAGCTCAATGTGTTCTCAGTACTACTCTGCTCTTACCAGAAGTTGGTGGTTATTCCTGCTATAATCTCTGTAGTCTCATTACTGTTCAATAAATTCTTATTTTTAAAGCCAAAGTTTTCCCTGCAACTTATACAGAAACACAAAAGGACGAAGTATCTTTTGTTAACTTGTTCAAGTAATAATTTTTAAATTTTCAAAGAAAAAGAAATTTTGATTTTTGAGACTCATTTAATGATATCTCATTCTAAAAGAAAACTTATTTATAATGTTTTTCCTAATTTTTATCTTAAATTATTGTCTTAAAATGGGACTAGAAGATTAACATTCTCACCTACCACCACACTGTCTACATTTAAAAGTGCTGGAAAAAATAAAACTGACTTATCAGAGAGTCTTCTGACTCAAGGAAGGGAGGAATCTATTCCAAAGAAACTGAGAAAAATAATAAATAAGAAACAAGATTGTGATGAAAGCCATATTCCCTCCAACTTTATAGATGTTAATAATTTATCTTACAGTGCATTATGCAGTTGGAGAAGGAAATGGCAACCCACTCCAGTACTCTTGGCCGGAGAATCCCATGGACAGAAGAGCCTGGCAGCCTCAGTCCATGGAGCTGCAAAGAGCTGGACACAACTGAAGCAACTTAGCATGCACACATTATGCAATGGAACATTTAAATAATAATAATATTTATGGTGCCAGTTACATTGTAGTATCATTTTAAGACCAATCATTCTAAGTATAAAGAAAAAGAAATTGAATATTTTAAACTTAGATGCGATAAGCTCTTCTAAAGGCTAATACATTCTTTACTACACTGTAGTACATTGTTTATGTCATATTATAATATTTTTCAAACTAGAAATGAAAAAAGCCATAAAGCTAAAACATTATGTGCCTTTTTCACTCTTACTCTTTTGAAGGGACAGTGGAATTTTCCAGAAGCTACAAAATGTGTGATGACATCATTCTGACAGCTAATGGAATGCATGTGTATATATTCTGGTGTGTTCTATAGCAGAGGTTGAGGGTATAAAGAGGTACGTTTTCAGAGATTAGCTCAATGTGTTCTCAGTACTACTCTGCTCTTACCAGAAGTTGGTGGTTATTCCTGCTATAATCTCTGTAGTCTCATTACTGTTCAATAAATTCTTATTTTTAAAGCCAAAGTTTTCCCTGCAACTTATACAGAAACACAAAAGGACGAAGTATCTTTTGTTAACTTGTTCAAGTAATAATTTTTAAATTTTCAAAGAAAAAGAAATTTTGATTTTTGAGACTCATTTAATGATATCTCATTCTAAAAGAAAACTTATTTATAATGTTTTTCCTAATTTTTATCTTAAATTATTGTCTTAAAATGGGACTAGAAGATTAACATTCTCACCTACCACCACACTGTCTACATTTAAAAGTGCTGGAAAAAATAAAACTGACTTATCAGAGAGTCTTCTGACTCAAGGAAGGGAGGAATCTATTCCAAAGAAACTGAGAAAAATAATAAATAAGAAACAAGATTGTGATGAAAGCCATATTCCCTCCAACTTTATAGATGTTAATAATTTATCTTACAGTGCATTATGCAGTTGGAGAAGGAAATGGCAACCCACTCCAGTACTCTTGGCCGGAGAATCCCATGGACAGAAGAGCCTGGCAGCCTCAGTCCATGGAGCTGCAAAGAGCTGGACACAACTGAAGCAACTTAGCATGCACACATTATGCAATGGAACATTTAAATAATAATAATATTTATGGTGCCAGTTACATTGTAGTATCATTTTAAGACCAATCATTCTAAGTATAAAGAAAAAGAAATTGAAATTTTAAACTTAGATGCGATAAGCTCTTCTAAAGGCTAATACATTCTTTACTACACTGTAGTACATTGTTTATGTCATATTATAATATTTTTCAAACTAGAAATGAAAAAAGCCACTCGTACATCTCATCAGGTTGGTTATCACACTGCATTTGCTAAAGAAGCACACGTGCTAGCTAAGAGAGTTTTACAAGGCTGGTGCCTTGGCAGAAATCAAGGCAGTGTCTCCAGTTTGTGTTGGTAGTCATTATATTCCTCACCTTCATGCATTTATTGGTGGAAGGAGCCAGTTTCACTTAAGGACGTCCTTGATAAAGCAACAAAAAATCATTAATCCTATTAAATCCCAATCTTGAATACACATCATTGTAGTAGTCTGTGTGATGAAATGATGAAATGGGAACTATGAATAAAGCATCATGCAGGATGGATGTCTTGCAGAAAAGCATCTGGGCCGCAGTTTGAGTTGTAAGCTGAATTAGCCATCTGGTTCATAAAGCTTTATTTTAACTTGAAAGAACCATCAGACAAACTACATTTATTCAGATTGGTGACTTGCTAGACATTTTCTTGAAAATGACTAACTGAGCCTTGTCATTTCAAGGCAAATAACAGTTAAAAATTAGGATTTAGGAAAACTTGTACCCCCTACCAAGAGCTTGAGAATTTCCCAATACTTAAAAACATTTCAGAAGTTATTGACTGTGATATTAACAAATGTGAATGTGATTTTATATACTGAAATGGTTTAACATCTGGAAACATTTAAAAATCTCCAGACATCAACATTTTTCAAATAACCCATGCATTCCAGAAACAAAACAAAAACAACCTATGGACTGGGGGGAAAAAATGTTTGCAAATCATGTGACTGACAAGGGATTAATCTCCAAAATTTACCAACAGCTCACGCTTCCAGGGCTTCCTTGGTGGCTCAGACAGTAAAGCGTCAGCCGCAATGCGGGAGACCCGGGTTCAATCCCTGGGTTGGGAAGAACCCCTAGAGAAGGCAACGGCACCCCATCCAGTACTCTTGCCTGGAAAATCCCATGGACAGAGGAGCCTGGTAGGCTACAGTCCATGGGGTCGCAAATTGTCGGACACAACTGAGCAACTTCACTTAGTACTTCATGCAGCTCAATATAAAAAAACCAAGTAAACCAATCAAAAGATAGCCAGAAGACCTAAATAGGCATTTCTCCAAATAAAAGATACAGATGGCCAACAGGCACAGGAAAAGATGCTCAACATTGCTAATTATTAGAGAAGTGCAAATCAAAACTACAGTAAGATAACACCTCATGTCAGTCAGAATGGTCACTGTTAAAAAGTCTAAAAATAACAAATGCTAGAGATGGTATGGGGAAAGGGAACTCTCCTACACTGTTGGTGGGAGAGTAAGTTGATGCAGTCACTATGGAAAACAGTATAGAGTTGCCATATGATCCAGCAATCCCATTTCTAGTGATATATCCAAATAAAACTATAATTCAAAATGATACACGCAACTCTGTGTTCCTAACAGCACTATTCACAATAGCCAAGATAGAGAAACAACCTAAATGTCCAACAGAGAAATGGATACAGTGGATGCGGCATATATACAATATGGAATACTACTGGAATGAAAACAGCCACTCACTGAGGCAGCGAGTCTGTTTCATAGATAAGTTCATTTGCATCACAGTTAAGATTTCACATACAAGAGATATCGTATGGTATTTGTCTTTCTGACTTACTTCATTTAGTATAATAATCTCTATTTCTATCCATGTTGCTTAGTAATTCACGCAGCTCAAACAAGCCTCCAGTTCTTGGTGAAAATGGTTGGGACAGTCAACCTCACTATTTTGATTTCTTCAGGCAATGTAAGATCAGCATTTCTTGTTGCTTCTCCTGCTGCTGCTGCTAAGTCGCTTCAGTCGTGTCTGACTCTGTGCGACCCCATAGACGGTAGCCCACCAGGCTCCCCCGTCCCTGAGATTCTCCAGGCAAGAATACTGGAGTGGGTTGCCATTTCCTTCTCCAATGCATGAAAGTGAAAGGAAGTCGCTCAGTCGTGTCCGACTCTTAGCGACCCCATGGACTGCAGCCTAGCAGGCTCCTCCGCCCATGGGATTTTCCAGGCAAGAGTACTGGAGTGGGGTGCCATTGCCTTCTCCAGTTGCTTCTCCTGGCACTCTTCAAATCTGGGCATTTTTTTTTTCCTATGTAAATGTTCATTTCTTCACAGTTTGTTTTTGCAAAATAAATAGCCTTCAATTTTTTTAAGAGTTTTAAAAGCTTGGAATTTCACTGTACATTGTTTAAAGGATATATATTTGTATCTGATTAACATCATCTAAAATTCTACACTAAGGACAGAAAAAATTCAGAAGAGAAAAGCCACACTAGCAGAGGACACGAATGAGCTGATTCATACATGTCCACATTTTCTTTGAGTCACACAGGACTTCAAAGCCGAGATTAACTTTTCAAAATTCAGCCTTCTGGTGCCCTAGCTTCATAACGAGCATTCTTTTTGTCTAGGAAAGACTTTCTGCAGCTTTTTCAATGATGCATTGAGATTAAAAAGAATGAATAAAAGTTTTCCAAATTTCCAGAAAACTTCACAGATGAAGAGATATTTCTGGGCTTTCCTGATGGCTCAGTGGTAAAGAATCCACCTGCCAGTGCAGGAGACATGGGTTTTGGTCCAGGAAGATCCGCCATGCCTCAAAGCAACTAAGCCTGTGAGCCACAACTACTGAACCTGTGCCCTAGAGCCTGCAAGCCACAACTGCTGAAGCCTGCGCGCCCTAGAGCCCGTGCTCCCCAACAAGAGAAGCCGCCACAATCAGGAGCCCACGCCCTGCAACTAGAGAGGAGCCCTTGTTTGCGAGAACTTGAGAAAAGCCTATGCGGCAATGAAGACCCAGCACAGACAAAAATTAATATATATATTTTTAAAGAGATGTTTCCAAAAGAGCTAATTCTGCAAGTTTCAAAGAATGATTTTCAAGAGGCAGAAGTAAAATTTGGGATTAATCTTCTTGATTTTTGTATGAACTCCACTGTTGATACTGGCACACATGCAGTACTCTTATGGAGCTAACCACGACGGAGGTTTATAAAAAATGATCCAGGTGTTTTAAGATACCTGTGAGTAGAGCTGCAGTCTTTCCATAAATAGAAGACTACTTCTTTATTTCAACTCTATCATCTTCTCTATGGACATATCTGATTAATTCACACATTTGATCCCTGTATGGAGCATCTGGAGTGCAACCAAAAAGAACCATTCTAAGTTACTTTGGGGTTTTTTAATAACTGCCACCACTGATGTCACGTTTTACTTTGATTCCTTAGTTTTAAAACAATTATCTAGTAAAAAAAAATTAATTTCAATTCTAAATATATTAAAATTAGTAAAACATCTCTCTCATACGAACTCAGTCGTTTCAGCCATGTCCAACCCTTTGGGACCCTATGAATTATAGTCCACCCGGCTCCTCTATCCATGGGATTCTTAAGGCAAGAATACTGGAGTGGGTTGCCATTCCCTTCTCCAAGGGATCTTTCTGACCCAGGGATCAAACCCATGTCTCTTTTGTCTCCTGCATTGCAGGCAGATTCTTTATCCAACAAATCACCTGGGAAGCCAACGTTTGATATATGAACCCAAATGTGCACTTACCAAGCAAAATATTATATATTACACATCACATTTCACACTTTTCTCTATTTCAAGTTTTTTTTTTAAGAAAAGACTTAAGTTTTTCAGAACAGTTTAAGACTCACAGCAAAACTGAGAGGAAGGTACGAAGCTTATCCCCTGATCCCATATGTGAATATCTACCCCCATTATCAACATTCTCCACCACAGTGGCACATTTGTTACAACTGATTAACCCATACTGATACCTCATAGTCACCCAAAGTCTATAGTTTACATTAGGGTTCACTCCCAATGTTGTACATTCTATGAGTTTGGACAAATGCATAATGCATGTATCCATCACTATTATGGTATTACACAGAGTAGCTTCACTGCACCAAAAAGCCTCTGTGCTCTACCTATTCATCTCTCCCTCCACTTCCCAACCTGTACAATACCACTGATCTTTTAACTGTCTCCATAGTTTTGTCTTTTCCAGAATATCACATAATTGGAGTCACTTCAGATTAGCTTCTTTCACTTAGTAACATGACTCACATTCTAAGGTTCCTCTTGAAATAACTTGCTTGACAGACTTTATAATATCCCAACACTTACTTTAATTTTTGTAATTTACTTAAAGTACTCATTAATTTTGCCTTATATTTTCTCCCGTCACACTAAAACTGTTTGCTCCAAAGTTACTCCTTTTAACAACAACAAATTTCAGACAAGATATTCTTTCCTGTCCAAAAGAAATACAGTCAGCACGTTCCCTTCCCCACAGTGCCTGCATTTTTTTTTAAGACCCAGTACATCTCTGCTACAAGGGCTACAACCAAAATCTGTAATTTCCCCAAGACATTCTGTCTGAGACTGTGCTGCTCTCTTGTGACCTGTGCAGTAAACATAAAAATTAAAATGCATATGTCTAATGTCGATGGAAGACAAGAAAGACATAAGCCTAACAATATGGATTTGAATGAGATACTTTAAAAATATGAAAATATTTTTGCATAAAGCAAGCCCAGGATAACAATGAAACCATCAGGAAACATGAACAACAGAGAGCCGATAAGGGAGGGCTGGAGGGCCAGAGATGAGGGAAAAATTCCTCTCTGACACAGTACTGAGTGTTAGCAAGCATGTGAGCATGCTGAGTAAAGGTAAAATACAAACACTGCGGAATACAGTTTAGCACGCTCTGTAAAAGCTGTACCCACGCATACCCTAGCATTCAGCAATCTCACCGCCAGCAGAAATTCTGGTGGGGGAGTACGTGCTGAAGGTCATACAGTAATGTTCCTAGCAACATTATTCAGAAAAGCCAAAAATGGAAACTCCCAAATCTCAACAGCAGAAAGTGTAACACAATGAAATATTACAAAAGAGTGTAAGTAAACACACTAGGGTTACACACCACAACGTATCTAAATGTCACATATATAATGTTGAGCCAAGTTAGCCAGTCACAAAGCATACAACTGGTGTAATTCCATGGAAACAAAACTGAAAAACAGGCAAAAATAAATTATAGTGTTAGAAGCCAGTCGTGGATCCGCAGAAAGGAAAGCAGGTAGTAATTAGGGAAGCTGGCAAGAGCCGGGAACCTCTGAGGAGCTAGTAACGCTCTTGTTCGTTGGTCAGGATGACAGCTACATGAGGGTTCAACTTCTGATCATTCATTAAGCATTTTACTTATGTTCTGTTTCTTTTCTCTTGTGTGTTATACTCTGCAATAAATAAACACAAATCCCAGTCTGACACATTCCCACCAAATAAAGGCTGGAAAGAACTCAGACTAAGAGACTCCTGGCAGGAAACAGATTCTGATGGCAAGTAGCAGTCAAATCTCTTCACTTGCTACAATACTGGCAAGTTTGAAAACATTAAGAAATTTGGGACTGGCAAGAAACTGAATTCCCTGGAAGAACTACTCTAGATGGAAACAAAGGTGAATTAGGTATCAGCTCTCTTAACCAAATTTGGCAATAATTTATACCTTTAATCTACATTTCAGATACCAATATTGATTTCTGAAATTTTCAAAACAGTTCAAATTTTCACATCATTCTGATTTCCTCTTGTGAGCAATTATGGAAGTGTAGGAAGGCATTAAGAGATCATTCAATTCAACCTCTACCACTCCAGTCAAATGAACATAAACACTCTTTAAAGTTCCTTGCAAACGAGTTTGGAGTTTTGCTCTTTAGTTACTCCTTCTAGCATAAACAGCCTTGACTCTGGTACAGCCTCTCCTGGGAGTAACCTTGACCTCAAACACTCCTCTTCAAGCTCTTGTCTTCCCTCGGGTCTGTCCTACTGCAGCTGAATGAAAAAATACCGTAAATAACAAATCAGCTCTCCTTCCAGTTACATTGTCTCTTTCCTTTATCCCTTCCTCCTCTAATCACCTTCATAGCTCTCTTCTGAATCTCCTAAGGAGCAAAATTACAAAACTGATTAAAGTGTTATTGTTACGATTTTAATGAGTTAATAAAATAGTACCTAAACTCCTACGTGATACAGAATTATAACTTCAAAAATCATAGAAGAGAAATATACTGAGTTTTGGATTCAAGCCTCACCTAAACTTTAAAGTATTGCTCAAATATGATAAAGACAATTAGCATGTATAAAATCAGGGTAGGCAGAGGGTTCAGAAAACAATTTTAAATCTACCACATACCTATAGTGAAAGTGAAAATGAAGTCGCTCAGTCGTGTCTGGCTCTTTGTGATCCCATGGACGGTAGCCTACCAGGATCCTCCGTCCATGGGATTTTCCAGGCAAGAGTACTGGAGTGGGTTGCTGTTTCCTTCTCCAGGGGATCTTCCCAACCCAGGGATCAAACCCGGGTCTCCCGCATTGTAGGCAGACGCTTTCCTGTCTGAGCCACCAGGGAAGTCCATACCACATACCTATAATGGCTTGCAAAACACCACCAAACCAGCCTAAAATGTCACCATCAGAAAACGGTAGTTCTAGGATAGAAAATCCAGAGATACGACCATGCACCTTACGGTCAATTATTCTATGACAAAGGAGAAGAGACTAAATGATATTGGAAAGACAGTCTCTTTGACAAATGACGCTGGGAAAACTTGACAACCACAAAAGTGAAATTAGATCATTCCTTGACTCTATACACAAAAATAAGCTCAAAATGGATTAAAGACCTAAATGTGAGACCGGACACAATAAAAACTCCAAGAGGAAAACATAGGTACAACACTGACATAAATCACAGCAACATCTTTTTTGATCCATCTCCCAGAATAATGGAAATAAAGGCAAAAATAAACAAATGAGACCTACTTAAACTCAAAAGCTCTTGCACGTGAAAGGAAACAATAATCAAAATAAAAAGACAACTCAGACTGGGAGAAAATATTTGCAAATGATGTGACCAATAAGGGATTAGTCTCCAAAATTTACAAACAGCTTATGATGCTTAATAGCATCAAAACAAACAACCCACTCAAAACAAAGCAAAAAAAATGGGCAGAATACCTGAAAGACTTTTCTCCAAAGAGGACATAGAGATAGCCAATAGCCACATGAGAAGATGTTCAACACTGCTAAATGCAAATCAAAACTAAATGCGAAATGAGACATCACCTCACATGGGTCAGAACGGCTATCATCAAAAAATCCAAAATAACAAATGCTGGAGAGGGTGTGGAGAGAAGGAACTGTCCAGCACTGTTGGTGGGAATGCAAATTGATACAGCCACTATGGGGAACAATATAGAGGTTCCTTCAAAACCTAAAAATAGAGCTACCATATGACTCTGCAATCCCACTCTTGGGCATTATCTGGAGAAAAACATGGCCCGAAGAGACATATGCACCCCAGTGTTCATTGCAGCACTGTTTACAGTAGCCAAGACACGGAAGCAATCTAAATGTCTACCAACAGAAGAATGGGTAGAGAAGACAGTGTACAGATATGGCGAAGGAGATGGCAACCCACTCCAGTGTTCCTGCCTTGGAATTCCACAGAGGAGCCTGGCAAGCTACAGCCCATGGGGTCACCAAGGGTCAGACGCAACTGAGTGACTAAACCACAGCACACTCAGGAAACGCACCAGTCACAAGTGTAGCCGCATAAACGATCAAGGGGTGAACGTGTCCAGGTAAGCAGGTGAAGGAAGAGAACATAAGAGCAGCCTTTTCATGCCCCTGCCCTGTCCCTACCCATCTCTCTTCCCCAAAGGTAACAATTAACCCGGGTGCTATCATAGGACAGATTTTTTTTTTAAAGGTAAACTTTCGTTTTCTTCAATTCAACATAATTTACTGGGCAACCATAATATGCCTGGTGCTGAGGAGACAGTAGTGAAAGAGGAATCCTGCTTGTGGAGCTCACACTCTGCTGAGAAAAACAGAGTAATTCAGTAAATCAGCAGTTACAAGTGTTCACCGTGCTGAGTGTTATGAGAGTAGAGGAATGAGGCTACGGGAGCTGACACCAGGGCACCCTGGAAAACAGTCACTGGGCTTCGGGATACAGTGAGGGGAGAGGGCAAAAATTACAATGTCCTATGGATCAATAAACGGTTGTGTTGTCAGAGTGCCAATTAGGGCTTTGCTTTCAGCTGTATAAACATGAGGGCCACTCCATTCTTCCCGAAGTTAAGAAGTATACGGGATGTGTGAGGCAGAGGGGAATACACCCTCACTGGAGCGGACTCCAAGCTACCAAACTGTGTCTGAGGCTCCAGCTAACTGAGAGGAGAGCCACGTGAAGTGAATATACTGAAAACATTGCAAAATAAAATTTCTCTCTGCAAGAGATAAAAATAAAGATATAGTACATATAAACAATGGAATTACTCAGCCATTAAAAAGGAATGAAATAATGCCATTTGCAGCAACAGGTATGGACCTAGAGAGTGTCATACTGAGTGAAGTCAGTCAGACAGAGAAGGAGAAATACCATACAACATCCCTCATATGTGGAATCTAGAAAGAAATGATACAAATGAACTTACCTACAAAACAGAAAAAGACTCGCAGACTTAGAAAACGAACTTAGGGTTGCCAGGGAAGGGAAGTTAGGGGCTTGGGAAGGTCATGCACACACTGCTATATTTAAAACAGAGAACCAACAAAGACCTATTGTACAGTACGTGGAACTCTGCTCATTGTTATGCGCCAGCCTGGATGGGAAGGGGGTTTGGGGGAGAATGGAAACATGTACGTGTATGGCTGAGTCCCTCCGCTGTTCACCTGAAACTACCACAACATTGTTAATCAGCTATATCTCAATATGAAATGCTTTTGGTGTTAAAAATTTAAAAAAAGAAATCAATAATTCTTTCAAAGTGAAGATACCGTGATTCTCAGAAAAGAGACGCACAGTTTTGAACCCCAGTGCTGCCGCACAATCCTATCGCAGTGCCTTAGCTCTCTCCAGCCTTTTCTCAAGTCTTCGCTTTCCGCGAATATCTAGCTTGGCCCCCATTACTTGAGTAACTTAAGTAGCTCATCCGCTGCCGATGGCTAAAATGATCTATATTCTATTGACTTACACATCTGTATCTTTAACCTAGATCTATTCTTAAACTCTAGACCCACATAATGAAGTGCTCATCAAATACTATTTTTGGGGTATCTCTCAATCACTCCACACAAAACACCTGTAACACAGAAATAATTTTCAGCCCTTCTCATCTTCCAAATGGGTTCTTCGTTCTGAGTCTTTAACACAGAACTGCCACCTGACATTCAGTGGCACAAACCAGCAAATTAAGAGTCATTCATAAATCATCCTATCCTATCTCTATACATCATTAAGCCTCCTAAATTTCTCTCAAATTTTACCTCCTAAATCTCTCTCAAATCTAACTCCTCAGCAGTTGTCATCTTGTGCCTGAGTTACCGCCATAATCTTCTGACTGGCCTCCTAATCCTGTCATTCTTCCAATCTTATCTACATAATCTACATAAAACAAGTATGATCACTGCTCTCCCCTTCAGTTCAGTTCAGTTCAGTCACTCAGTCTGACTCTTTGCAACCTTATGAATTGCAACACGCCAGGCCTCCCTGTCTATCACCACTCCCAGAGTTCACTCAGACTCATGCCCACTGAGTCAGTGATGCCATCCAGCCACCTCATCTTCTGTAGTCCCCTTCTCCTCCTACCCGCAATCCCTCCCAGCATCAGTCTTTTCCAATGAGTCAACTCTTCACATGAGGTGGCCAAAGTACTGGAGTTTCAGCTTTAGCATCATTCCTTCCAAAGAAATCCCAGGGTTGATCTCCTTCAGAATGGACTGGTTGGATCTCCTTGCACTCCAAGCGACTCTCAAGAGTCTTCTCCAACACCACACTTCAAAAGCATCAATTCTTCGGTGCTCAGCTTTCTTTACACTCCAAATCTCACATCCATACATGACCACTGGAAAAACCATAGCCTTGACTAGACAGATCTTTGTTGGCAAAGTAATGTCTCTGCTTTTGAATATGCTATCTAGCTTGGTCATAACTTTTTTTTCCAAGGAGTAAGCGTCTTTTAATTTCATGGCTGCAGTCACCATCTGCAGTGATTTGGGAGCCCAGAAAAATAAAGTCTGACCTGTTTCCACTGTTTCCCCATCTATTTCCCATGACGTGATGGGACCAGATGCCATGATCTTCGTTTTCTGAATGTTGAGTTTTAAGCCAACTTTTTCACTCTCCTCTTTCACTTTCATCAAGAGCCTTTTTAGCTCCTCTTCACTTTCTGCCATAACGGTGGTGTCATCTGCATATCTGAGGTTACTGATATTTCTCCCGGCAATCTTGATTCCATCTTGTGCTTCTTCCAGCCCAGTGTTTCTCATGATGTACTCTGCATATAAGTTAAATAAGCAGGGTGACAACATACAGCCTTGATGTACCCCTTTTCCTATTTGGAACCAGTCTGTTGTTCCATGTCCAGTTCTAACTGTTGCTTCCTGACCTGCATACAAATTTCTCAAGAGGCAGGTCTGGTGGTCTGGTATTCCCATCTCTTTCAGAATTTTCCACAATTTATTGTGACCCACACAGTCAAAGATTTTGGCATAGTTAATAAAGCAGAAATAGATGTTTTTCTGGAATTCTCTTGCTTTTTCCATGATCCAGCAGATGTTGGCAATTTGATCTCTGGTTCCTCTGCCTTTTCTAAAACCAGCTTAAACATCAGGAAGTTCACAGTTCACGTATTGCTGAAACCTTGGAGAATTTTGAGCATTACTTTACTAGCATGTAAGATGAGTGCAATTGTGCGGTCGTTTGAGAATTCTTTGGCTCTCCCCTTAAAACCCTTCCAAAATCCCCAAAGTCCTCAGGACAGTCTAATTCCTTCACATGGCTTACTAGGCTCCATGGAATTTTGCCCGAGCCTACCTTTATAATATCATCCTATTCTACCTCAAACTCAAACACAGCCACACTGAAATTTCTTTCACCTCCACAAACACACAATATTCCTTCAAGACCCTGGGTTTGACATACTCTTTCCCTCTGCCTCTTTGCTGTACTGCAGGGTTGAATTCTACTGATCCCTCAAGACACAGATCACCTTCTCTGCAAGTCTGTCCATGGTGGCCCTGCCCTGTGCTCACACAGTGCTCATATTTCTCCAGAGTGCTTATCATACTTTATTGCAATTGCTTGTTTAAATATTTAATTTCCCAGCTGAATTATTAGTTTTACTAAAATCTCAGAAAGAAATGGACAGGGTGTTTCATTCACTGCTCTATCACCAGAGCCTATCAAAGTGGCAGGAACAGAGTAGATGATCCCTAAGTACTGAGTGAATGAATGAGCTTCAGAAATACTCGACAGCAGCCCCAGCGAACAGGCACACTGCACAAACATGCATTAACACAAGGAGTGAGGCAATACATATTCCTTTACTCCTATAGCTCATCAACTGAAAGAGTGGCATCCTTATATTAATAAACAATAATGCAACCACATTGGCCTGAATTGAAATAGACTTATATCCAACACACACAACTCAGAAGTTCCTTTTCTTTTTCTTTGGTAAGTTGGAATGACTCATTCTTTTCTACACTTTCATAAAGATAACTCACAAGAAACTCAACATGGGAGAGCACACCTGTCTTCTGTCAAGACAGTTAGAATGAGAGGGAAAGTCTTGGCTCTTTAGGTAACTCTAGGGCATGCTCCCTGTAGATATTGTGGACACACACACACACACTCACAGTGCCTCAGAAAATACAGAGCATAACTAAACAATCACAAAACAGAAAAGGAGCTCCTGAAGGGTAGAGCTCCAAACTGAGCTTGGTGTCTGGCCCACAGAAGAGGTAATACATGTTGATGTATAAAACCAATACAACATTGTAAAGTAATTAGCCTCCAATTAAAATAAATAAATTTATATTTAAAAAAATGGGAGGGGACACCAGAGGACAACCACAGCCAGTGCCAGTCACAAACACTAAAGGCTGACGTCAGGGGAAAGAAAAAATCTATGGGAGTAATTAACACCACTTACTATACACTATCCAAAGCCACACTGAAGTTACCTCATCTTTACTGTCCCAGCATACATGCATGGAAATGGCATTTGAAGGACAATAAGTAGTCTGAAGCTAATAAATACCAAGCAATCCTTAGTCCTGGCAGACCTAGTCATTTCTTTAGACCAAAGTCAAATTGCGTCCTTCAGTATCCTCTGAGGTTACCATATGACTTATTTAAAGATTTAGAGGCAAAATAGATGGTTATACCTTCAGAGGAAAACAGTTTTACTGCATTTTTTATTTATTTATTTTTAATTGAAGGATAATTGCTTTACAATAATGGTTCGATCTCTGCCATACATCAGTATGAATTAGCCATAGGTGCATTTTGCTTTAAATTCCGGTCCCAGGTATATTTGGAGCAGGGGAGGATTGGTCCTTCTCGAGAGGTACTTCAACAGCATTACTTTAAAGTGCAAGGGCTGCTTTTCCCCACTGTCTTCTCTAGACAGCTCCATTCCCAATCTCTACTCAATTTTCGAATGTTTAAAGTAACATGAAGATGCAGTTTTATGCATAATGACATAGAAGTTTTAATCCCAAAGCAGAACTGAAACATGCTGTTTTGGAGGAGGGATCCTGAAGTTCACCTATCATTTGGCCAGTCAGCATCAGAGAGGTTTGCTTTGCAACCGAAGATGGAGAAGCTTTATACAGGCAGCAAAAACAAGACCGAGAGTTGACTGCGGCTCAGATCATGAACTCCTTATTGCAAAATTCAAACTTATATTGAAGAAAGTAGGGAAAACCAATAGGCCATTAAGGTATGACCTAAGTCAAATCCCTTATGATTATACAGTGGAAGTGACAAACAAATTCAAGGGATTAGATCTGATAGACAGAGTGCCTGAAGAACTCTGGATGGAGGTTTGTGACATTGTACTGGAGGAAGTGATCAAAACCATCCCCAAGGAAAAAAACATGCAAAAAGGCAAAATGGCTGTCTGAGTAAGTATTAAAAATAGCTGAAAAAAGAAGAGAAGCTTTTCTTTTTTGATTCCAGGTAAAAAGGAAAGATATACCCATTTGAATGCAGAGTTCCAAAGAATAGCAAGGAGAGATAAGAAAGCCTTCTTCAGTGATCAATGCAAAGAAATAGAGAAAAACAATAGAAGGGGAAAGACAGAGATCTCAAGAAAATTAGAGCTACCAAGGGAACATTTTATGCAAAGATGGGCACAATAAAGGACAGATATGGTAAGGACCTACAGGAAGCAGAAGATATTAAGAAGAGGTGGCAAGAATACCCACAAGAAACTAAACAGATATTAATGACCCAGATAACCACAATGGTGTGATCACTCACCATGAGCCAGACATCCTGGAATGTGAAATCAAATGGGCCTTAGGAAGCATTACTACAAACAAAGCTAGTGGAAGTGATGGAATTCCAGCTGAGCTATTTCAAATCCTGAAAGATGATGCTGTGAAAGTGCTGCACTCAATACGCCAGCAAATTTGGAAGACTCAACAGTGGCCACAAGACTGGAAAAGGTCAGTTTTCATTTCAATTGTAAAGAAAATCAATGCCAAAGAATGTTCAAATTACCACACAATTGCACTCATCTCACACGCTAGCAAAGTAATGCTCAAAATTCTTCAAGCCAGGCTTCAACCATAGGTGAACCATGAACTACCAAATGTTCAAGTGGGTTTAGAAAAGGCAGAGGAACCAGAGATCAAATTGCCAACAACCACTGGATCATCAAAAAAGCAAGAGAGTTCCAGAAAAAAATCTACTCTGCTTCATTGACTACAGTAAAGCCTTTGACTGTGTGGATCACAACAAACTGTGGAAAATTCTTAAAGAGATGCAATACCAGACCACCTCACCTAACTCCTGAGAAACCTGTATGCAGGTCAAGAAGCAACACTTAGAACCAGACATGGAATAATAGACTGGTTCCAAATTGGGAAAGGAGGAGGTCAAGGCTGTATATTGTCACCCTGCTTATTTAACTTATATGCAGGATACGTCATGAGAAACGCT
This sequence comes from Aepyceros melampus, assembly GCA_006408695.1. Lineage (NCBI taxonomy): Eukaryota > Metazoa > Chordata > Mammalia > Artiodactyla > Bovidae > Aepyceros > Aepyceros melampus. Next base: position 46,642 of record SJXQ01007185.1, on the reverse strand, counting down.
GGGCTGGATGAAGTACAAACTGGAATCAAGATTGCCCGGAGAAATATCAATCACCTCAGATATGCAGATGACACCAACTTATGGCAGAAAGTATAGAGGAGCTAAAGAGCCTCTTGATGAGTGTGAAAGGGGAGAGTGAAAAAGTTGGCTTAAAACCAACATTCAAAAAACTAAGATCATGGCATCCAGTCCCATCACTTCATGGCAAATAGATGGGGAAACAATGGAAACAGTGAGAGAGACTTTACTTTTTTGGACTCCAAAATTACTGCAGATGGTGACTGCAGCCATGAAATTATAAGACTCTTGCCTCTTGGAAGAAAAACTATAATAAATCTATATAGCATATTAAAAAGCAGAGACATTACTTTGCTGACAAAGGTCCATATGGTCAAAGATATGGTTTTCCAGTGGTCATGTATGGATGTGAGAGCTGGACTATAAAGAAGGCTGAACACTGAAGAATTGATGCTTTTGAACTGTGGTGTTGGAGAAGACTCTTGAGAATCCCTTGGATTGCAAAGAGATCAAACCTAGTCAATTCTAAAGGAAATCAGTTCTGAACATTCATTGGAAAGACTGATGCTGAAGGTGAAGCTCCAGTACGTTGGCCAGCTGATGCAAAGATCTGACTCACTGGAAAAGACCACGATGCTGAGAAATATTGACGGCAGGAGAAGGGGATGACAGAGGAGGAGATGGTTGAATGGCATCACTGACTCAATGGACAGGAGTTTGAGCAAGCTCTGGGAGAGGGAATCCTGGTATGCCTCAGTCCATGGGGTCGCAAACAGTCAGAGCAACTGAGCAACTGAGCAGCTCAGAGAGGCTTGAGGATACAAAGCACATCGTGAGAAGGGGGTGGAATGATGAAACTACATTTGACGGTCAGAAGTTTAATCCCCTCCTGCCACTAGACTCTAAATGATAATAACCAGTTTCATATTCCTCAGACACAAGACTGGAGAATGTCCTCACTGGCAAAGCTAAACACAGAGATACAGACACACAGACACAGATCTATAGCTAGACACACGTGAGCATCACCACATGATAAAGCTGAATTCCCACCTGAATACTGACACTGAGGCTCACACAGGTCTTCTCACCTGCATTTTTGTGATTTAATCTTCAGAATGAATCCATATCAAGAATAACTGACACTCCAGGAAAGTCTCAATATAAAAGAGCCTAAAACAAGTAAAGAAATGAAGGAATGTGGAAAACAAAATGCAAAGAGAACTTCAAAACTAATAATTAAAATTCTCAGAGAAATAAGAAGATACTATAACCATGAAATATAAATATGATGCATTTTCTAAATATCAAAACTGTTTAGAAATGTTTAAAGTGATAAAATATATGTAATTTTAAAATTTAAGCTAATCCTACTGTATAGCACAGGGAACTCTGCGCCACATTATGTGGCAGCATGGATGGAAGGGGAGTTGGGGGGAGAGTGAATACATGTATATGTATGCTTGAGTCCCTCTGCTGTCTACCTGAAATTATCACAACATTGTTAATCAGCTATACTCCAACATAAAATGAGAAGTTTTAAAAAATTAAGATAAAATCAAGTAAATTTCCCAGAACACAGACAAGATGGGATAAAGAAGAGAATATCTATTTCTCACTCTAGGAGGTCCATTCTGATTAATAGCTGTACCAGAAAAATAAAACAAAACCAGATTGAGTTTCAGGATCAGAAAAGCCCACAAGACAACCAGCACAACAAAAACAAAAATCCACTCATTTTCGAATTTTCAAATATCAGATGATCAAAGACAACAAAATCCTAAAAGCTTCCAGAAGTAAACACAAACAGATCTATACAAGAAAACAGAAATTAGAATGTAGTTACACTTTATCTACAACACATTCTCAGGAATCTACTGAAGAAAGGGTTTTAACACGAGTGGAGAGTCAAAAAAAAAGAGAGAAAGAAACATGGGTCCAAAGAATCAAGATTCTATTTTCAATCCAAGAGAAAGATGAAGGAAATACTCAGAACTCCTAGAAGACAGACGAAGGGAATTCCTAGAATGATAATAAAAGGAAGTTGCAGTTAAATAGAAGGTCTAGACAGTAAACAAGCAAGATCAAGGAGACGAGAAAATGGCTCCAGGAGACAGAGTTTCAAAATATAACAAAATTAAAAAAAGAAAATAATAGTAATAATAAACAACAAATAGATTACAGTGAGTGTGACTAAATTTAAAAGGTATATTCGAGAGTGTGTATATGATTTAAAGGAAGTAAAAAAGAAAAAAAAAAAAACTGGAAACATGAGGCAATTATTAACTGTTAGGAAAACAGAAAATTGCACAAGAAAGAAAATGTAATTTTTGGACATCATGTGGTTCAAGTTTGAAGAGCATTTTCATAACATAATAGTATAAACACTGAAAACTAAGTTAACAAAAAATGGCCATATGACTACATTGAGAGGGAGAGGGAGGCAAGATCGTATATTGGGGGCCAAGGAGGGGTCATCAGAAGCATGTAGGGTCCTCATTCTCTAGGTCTGAGGTCCACAGATAACATACAAAACTGAAAAATTAGGAAATACTGGTAGAAGCAGGTTATTTGAGGAAATGAAAGTAATCAGCAGAATATACAAGTAAAAGTTAAAATTATTGATTCTGAAGAGTAGAAAACAGAAATAGAAAGGGTTGGATGGACAAGGGATTCTATTTTTTATATGAAACTTATAGTACTATTTGAGCTGTAAAATTATATATGGCTTCCCTGTGACTCAGCAATAAAGAACCCACCTGCCAATGCAGGAGACATGGGTTCGATCCCTGGGTCAGGAAGATCCCCTGGAAAAAGAAATGGCAACCCACTCCAGTATTCTTGCCTGGAGAACGTCATGGACAGAGGAGCCTGGCAGGCTACAGTCCATGGGGTTGCACTGACTAAGCAACGACAACAAAATTACATATATCAATTATGTTGGCATAAAGCACAATTTAAAGCATAGTAGAATATAAATAAAATAATGTGCAATGTCTGGTCCATTAGAAAGACAAATACACACATATTAGAAGCTTTTAAATGCATATGACTATTACTAGCAACTGTCTCCGAGTGGTGGGGTTACAGAAGTTTTGTTGTTTTCTTCTATTTCTATAAAGATCTGTATTGCTATTTTAACAAAAAAATATACTTTTTTCACAAAATATCTCATAGTATTTGCTTACCTTAGCTGATTTTTCAAACGTAAGCCTCCTTCCAGCTCAAAAATAACTGACATGTTGTACCCAGTCTGGTTTCCATGTCCATGAGGCCACCAAGTTTCTACAATAACAGCCTTTTAAAAAATAATATTAAGTTCGTCTAAGTAGTCTGTGGCATATTTTCAGCAAAATAATACAGTAATTCAGAGCATCACAGCAACTTCTCATAGTCAAGCACAGAGCAATATCAATCTCCCTCCCTGTTTCATGTCAAATTATACCGATCCATAGATAACATTTAAAAAACATGACATGCTGGGAGTTTAGCATGGGTTAATTTATATCAAAAGGGAAGAGAAAGAACAAAAAGAACAAAATAATATGGGCATTCAGAAAAACAAGTCTTCCCATCCCAACACTTAGTTCAGTTCAGTCGCTCAGTCGCGTCCGACTGTGACCCCATGAACTGCAGCACGCCAGGCCTCCCTGTCCATCACCAGCTCCCAGAGTCCACCCAAACCCGTGTCCATTGAGTCGGTGATGCCATCCAACCATCTCATCCTCATTCCAACACTCAGTTGACATTTATTCTATATTCTTAACATTTAGAATTGGACTTTGAGGTGAACTCTTCTTTCAAGCCCAGAACTAGAAAAGAGTTTTAAGTTCTTACTTTATCTGAACAGTTACTGAATGCTGATTTGCTCCATCCTTTTCAGCTCACAATTGTCAATTGCAAGAAAAGAAAATGAAAAAGTAAAATCCATTCCACTTCTACTCATGAAAGATTATAAGCTAAGAATTAGAATTCTGTATTCAGAATAAGCACCAATATTCAAAATAGTTTACCAGTATCAAAAATAATCACAGCATTCAAATATGATGCTTAGGATGCATTTTGGATTTAAGATACTGCAAATACTGCAGAAAAAATAAACTATAACACACCTGACTTCTTGAGAGGAGAGGATGCCAAATTAATCACATAACCTCCATTTTATTATTCTTAAAATTGGAAGAAATCATTCCTTAGCTAGCACACCAAAAATATATAACAGGTTAAAGTAAAGGAGAAAATGGAAAAGGCACATTTTCCCTTAATAATCAGTTCCTTTTTTCTAAGCATTTCTTTTGAACAATATTGCTTTCCATCTTGTAGCCTCTCAGAAAGTGCTGGCATTCACCTTGTCGATTTTCACAAAGAGCTTAACAGTCCTTTCCCCACGTTGAAGTTCAATGTTGTTTGTCTGCTGTATGTTTAATTCAGGGATGGCTACAGTCGCTTCACCAGAAACAGGCTTTGAACTGACAACATCAAAAGAAGACTCTATTTTAAGATTCCATGTCTCCATATAGTTATCTAAGGTATAAAAAGAAAAAAATATGTATATTATGTAGAATTCATTGAAAAAAGACCAAAGCAGCTTCTAAACTATAAGTGCTCCACAAATGCAATCATGATCAAGAGTTCAGTGAAAACTGTTTTAATGTTTAACCTTTCATTCTAAAGAAGAATAACCAAAGTTATATTTTTTAATATACTTTTACTCAAAACTATTACAATCGTAAGTCACAAAAACTTTATAAACAGGGCATAAATAGAAAATTATAAGTGAAAAGATAGTATAAATCTTTCAAGATTGATAAACTCTTGCTTTTTCCTTTTTATAAAGAAAAAATACTAAGGGTTTTTAAGCCATATAATAAGCTATAAACTTAGTTGTATTAGAATCAGGTGTGCAAAAAATAAAGATGTATTTTAAATTAGATTATTAATCCAAGAAATAGAACCATCTATATGCCATGTACTTTGCTGAGTGATAGGACTTAGATAGCAACCAGGGTAAACAAACATGGCCCCTGCACCTATGAGCTAAGAGAATAATGGGATATGGATAAGTACAAAAGTGTGATAATACAAGAACAGGAGAACTAAAAGGTTATTCAGAAAAGTATTCATGTTCCCTTTACCACATTCTAATCATTTTTAAATGGAAGCATGCACTCCAATCTGATCCAAAGCTATTTGTTTTCTAAAATATCCCTAAATCTTTGACATTTGCCTCACCTTTAGCTCTAATCATTTTCCTCTGGCTTCCCTTGTGTGCATACAAAGTCACATCAGTCATGTCTGACTCTGTGCAACCCTGTGGACCATAGCCCACCAGGCTCCTCTGTCCATGGGATTCTCTAGACAAGAATACTGGGGTGGGTGGTCATGCCCTTCTCCAGGGCATCTTCCCAACCCAGGGATTGAACCCACATCTCTTACATCTCCTGCACTGGCAGGCACATACTTTACCACCAGTGCCACCTGGGGAGCCGTTACTCTCTCTTATTTCAAAAAATAACAACGTTTACCAAGAACATACTATGGCCCGGGCGTTGCACTATGCCCCCAACATGTGTTAACTTATGTGAGCATCACACCAGTGCTATAAGGTAAATTCCACTATTATCATGTTAGAAATGAGAAACCCGATTCAGAGAAGTTAAATAACTTACCCAAGGTCCCACAGCTAGTAGGCAGCACAACTTGGATGTGAACCAAGACCTTCTAAAACTAGAGACTGTACACTTACCCTTGAAATGCGGCCACTCTCCCCCAAATAATTTCATCCAAACCATATCTTAGTGGTGTTCAGGATTTTTACAGTGGGGAGAGGGTTTTATTATACAGGAGAACATGATGGCAAGCTATGCCAGACATCAAATATGTCCTCTGGCTGAGTCTTTGACCAAAACGGCACACATTTGCAAAGCTGCTGAAGTGTGCTGACCGATCACCTGGCCTACTCTCTGATGGGTTTCATTTCTCCAGACCACAGGCTGCCAAACTACGGTCTGTGGGCCACACCTGGACTACCTCCTGTTTCTACAGATACAATTCCATTGGAACACAGCTGCTATGGGTTGAAATGTATCATTTCTCCCACCCAGACTCCATGTGTTGAAGCTCTAACCCCTAATATGATTCTATCCCAAGACAGGGTCTTTCAGGAGGTAATTACGTTAAATGAGTTCATAAGGGTGGGGGTCCTATTCTGATAGGAAGGTAGCCTTACAAGAGGAGAAAAAGAGCAATTTCTCTCTCTCCCTCCCTCCATCCTGCCTCCCCCACTTCACGTCTCTCATCCCCTTCCCTTTTGCTGTCTCTCTCCCCCTCCATGTCCTTCCCTCCGTGTCTTCCTCCCCTCCTCCATGCCTCTCTGTCTCCCACTCTCTCCATCTCCCTTCCCCTCCATGTCTCTTCCTCCCTGTTTCTCTCTCCCTCCATCTCCCTCTCCTCCCCTGTCTCTCCCTCCATCTCCCCCCTTCTCTCTCCCTCACCACCACATGAGAACATAACTAGGAAGTTTACCATCTACAAGCCAGGGAGCAGGCTCTCACCACAGACCAAACTGACCAGTACCTTCATCTTCCACCTTCCAGCTTCCAGAAGCATGAGAAATCAATTTCTGTGGCTGAAGCTGTCCAGTCTTCAGTATTTTGTTCCAGCAGCCCAGACAGCACCCATGCTCACTGCTCACAAACTGTTCTCAGTTGCCTTCGTGCCACAAAGGCAGAGTTGAGTAAAAGCAACAAAGGCCACATGAACCTAAACACTAAAATATTCACTACCTGACCCTTTACAGAGAAGCTTGCTGCTCTCTCTCCTAAAATACCTCCCCCAAAATGCCATTCTAATCTTTCTTTAACATGTGTAATGACAAAAACTTCCGCCTCCCTTTTTTCAGGCCTTGACTATTAGTGAAGCACAAGCTGGAATCAAGATTGCCAGAAGCATCAATAGCCTCAGATACGCAGATGACACCACCCTTATGGCAGAAAGCAAAGAGGAACCAAAGGGTCTCTTGATGAAAGTGAAAGAGGAGAGTGAAAAAGCTGGCTTAAAACTCAACATTTAAAAAACTAAGATCATGGCATCTAATCCCATTACTTCATGGCAAATAGATGGGAAACAATGGAACCAGTGAGAGACTTTACTTTTGGGGGCTCCAAAATCACTGCAGATGGTGATTGCAGCCATGAAATTAAAAGATTGCTTGCTCCTTGGAAGAAAAGCTATGACCAATGTATACAGCATATTAAAAAGCAGAGACATTACTTCGCCAACAAATGTCCACTAGTCAAAGGTATGGTTTTTCCAGTGGTCACGTATGGATGTGAGAGTTGGACTATAAAGAAGGCTGAACACTGAAGAACTAATGCTTTTGAACTGTGGTGTTGAAGACTCTTGAGAGTCCCTTGGACTACAAGGAGATCACTCCTGAATTTTCACTGGAAGGACTAATGCTGAAGCTGAAACTCCAATACTTTGGCCACCTGATACAAAAACCTGACCCACTGGAAAAGATCCTGTTGCTGGGAAAGATTGAAGGCAGGAGGAGAAGGGGATGACAGAGGATGAGATGGTTGGATGGCATTACCGACTCACTGGACATGAGTTGAGTAATCTCTGGGAGTTGGTGATGGACAGGGAAGCCTGGCGTGCTGCAGTCCATGGGGTTGCAAAGAGTCAGACACGACTGAGCGAATGAACTGACCAACTGACTACTGGCGTCATTCTCTACACTGATTTCAAATCCACTTTTCCTTCTACCTACAGGTTTCAGTTCTGCCCTCTAGGCCCCTCCTACCAACCAATAACCACTAAGGTCAAGCAGGCTCTTCAGCTGTTTCCTATCACTTCTTCAACAGAGAATCCACTGCTTTTAACTGCCTCCAGCTGTAACAGTAACTCCCAAAGGTTACTGGCAAAATTCCCCAGTGTCTACTGCTTCTAAAACAGAAAGTTCTAAAATAAACCAACACACCTCTGGAGCTCATCCCATTATTTCCCTTGAGTGGCACGAAATGAAAAAACTAAGGCTGAGAAATTAAAAACCCAACATGAAGAGTTACAAGCCTCTCGTCATTACCAAACCCTACAGCAACACATTTTGCTCTCTCATCTTCCAAATGAAGTACCACTGGTCCCAACAGAAGTCATGGAAAATTTCAGTAGCTTAGGTTCACAGAGCACACTTAAACAATAACTTTCTGTTATTACCCCGTCTCTTCTTTTCACTGGCTAATTTTATAATGTATAATCTTACATCTAATTAAGGAACGCTCCCTCTTATAAATCAAGACCCATTTCTAGAACAAGCTTTCTAGCATATCTCTTGTAATTAACAAATTATCCTTCCCTAAAGAATACCTATCACCCCCAGCTCTCCTGAAGCTGAATGCAAGATCACCTCAAAACTGGACAAAGTACTAGATGGAATAAAGAAGTAAGGTTAGTACATGATTCAAAATCCCCTCCCAGGTCTCCTTCTCAGTTACAAAAAGTTTTGCATCCTTCCTCACCCTGACTGATCAACCCTGGGCCCAAACAGGACAGAACTCATCATCAGAACAGGGTGGAGAAAAAAGCCAGCATGCCCGCTCTCTACAACCAAGGCCTTCCCTGGCCTGCAGCCTCAGCAGTGTCCTAGCAGATGTTCCATTCCCCGCACAAGACACTGCATTTAGAGTTTGCTCCACACAAACTCAGCCAGGCAGGCAACCCAGGACCTGGCAGAGAACACGGTTCTGGCCATTGAATCATTCTCAAATTCTTCAAAGGCTGATTCAGTGTGAGGTTTCTAAAAACAACAAACCAACCAAATCAGCATGAGTCTGACTTGAACAGGAATTTGCAGAAAGGGTAACCAGCCACACAGCCCAGATTAATGTGTGCCGTTGCTTCATACAAGCAATCTTCAGGACACCTCCAGTGCGTGCAGTTGTGGCCAGTACACTAGCCTTTGAAACTGTTTATGGGATTTCCTTGATGGTCCAGTGGTTAAGAATCCAACTTGCAATGCAGAGGGGTTCAGTCCCTCGTTAGAGAAATAAAATCTCACATGCCAGAGAGTAACTAAGCCTGTGAGCTGCAACTACTGAATCTGCACTCCAGAGCCCACGCACCACAACTTGAGAGCCCAGAACAAAGACCCCCATGTCACAACTAAGACCCGATGCAGCCAAATAAACATAACTATATATATATATATACTTAAAAGTCTAAAATGTGCCAGCTCATTTTACACTCCCATGTAGTACACTTTTTTGTCAAGATGTGGTCAGGGGAAAAAAAGCTTTATTGGGTTGTCTTAAGAGGAAAAAAAACAAAACAAGTCATGAAGTAGAAAAATAGGAAGATGGCTGAATTCCCTAAATTCAAACAGACAGAGGAGTCTAGTGAGTGACAGACAGTCCATGGGTCGCAAAGAGTCAGACACGACTCAGCAACTGAGCACACACACAAGTGTGTCTATAAGGACCAGAAAGACTCTCTCAGAACTCCACCTGAAGCCTTGCTTTAACTGATTGTAATTAAGCCTCAAGTATCAATATCTTCATTTAATCAGGTATCTAGCTTCAGAAAACCCGAGTTCTTCCACACATAAGCCCTCACTAGGTTATAATGAGTGCTGTAATTTACAAACATGGGGAAAGAACCTGTGAAATGTTAGAGGCAGAGGAAACACGGTGATTTACCAGTCACTTTGCAGATGTGGTATCTGAGGCCTTGACTGCAGAATTAGCTCAAAGTTCCTGAGCCAGTGGACAGGACGAGGGCCCAGGTTTCCTGATCCCAGTGCTCTCCATCTTGCATGCCTCTCCCACAGAGGTGTCTATCAAAGAGAAGCACGTGAGCACGCTACCATGCACACACGGAATGGAACTGAACAATGAGGAAGAACAAAAGCAAATGTGCTTTTTGTCTTTCAGAGTCCTAAGTCCTAATATTAAAATGTGACATGGGAAAAAAAGCACTTCAAGGGTGTACAACAGAATGTTAGCCTCTGAATATGAGAGTCTTTGTAAAAAAAAAAAAAAAGGAAAAAACACTGAAATCTACAAACATAAGGACTGTGTCTGACCCTCCACCAGTGCATAATTACATGGTGCGCAGATCCTGTATTTGTCAGAATACCATCTTTATAATCTAACCTACATGACAAAGGCATGATGCTAGTTATGTGGGCATTTCTGCCAGAGTGGAAATATACTTCTTAAATAATTACTCTCTGTGAATCTTGACAGGCACTATCCAAACACAAAGAGCAAAAATGTTGGCTCTACCCAAAGAAACAAAATATACCCAAAAGGTCAGGGTAAAGAATACAGGATGGCATCTGGGAGGGTTAAGAACCAGTAGGACATGGAAGCACGCTCAGGTTAGCAGGGGATGGATTTGCAAACGTTGGTAGATTGCTTACGTAAAATGAAAAAGATGCTTAACCTCACTGAGGGGAAAGCTCTTCAGAGATGGCTGCCTTCGTTAGCCCTGCTGAGCTCCTCCCAGCTTCTCTTTGCCTGTGAGCTGCACCTTGCACCTTTCATAGGTGCAAGGACAGGTAGGCTTGTGTACCTGAAGGAGCAGCAATGACAACTAGCCGCAGAATGTTTATATTCAGACGTAGGATATTTTCCCGTCCTTCTGCCAGAATTACAGGACAGACTTCAGTAGCTGCTTTTCAAACAGCTATACAGCTTGTATTACCCAAAAAGCAGGCTTACATAGTAACACTAGTTGTTTTCCCCTTCTTTGCCAAGCAGCAAGATCTCCTTGCCTACAAAGCAGGACAAAATCCTCAAAGATGAAATCAAGACATATCAGGCCCAAAGCAACATATTCCTCCTCCCCAACACCAAACAAGGATAAACTGGCAAGTTCTAGAGAAGAAAAAAAATTGACCTACAAGACAAAAATCAGAGGAGGTTATTCAAACAACCTACCTACCCATAAATATATTTTCAAGGCTGAATACTGTCATTTTATGGGTAATGAAAAGTGATTCAAAATGAACGCAAGAAAACACACGCTTGCATTTGAAAATGTATGCTTTAAATAAGGCCCTATGCAAGCCTGCAGGTTTCTCAGCTTGCTCACTGGTAAAGAATTCATCTGCCAGTGCATGAGATGTGGGTTTGATCCCTGGGTCGGGAATATCCACTGGAAAAGGAAATGGCAAGCCACACCAGTACTATTGCCTGAGAAACCTCACGGACAGGGGAGCTTGGCAGACTATATAGCCCATGGGGTGGCAAAGGCCTCTGTTAGGCAGGCAAGAGCCTAGCTGGCAGCTGGGCCCACTCCTCCAGTGCAAAGGCTAGGTCTTCAAGAATGAAGAGATGGGGTGCGTTAGGCTGAGGCAACAGGTAAATGTGGATAGGGTAGGAAGACAGTGACTCTGAGGAATTGAAGTGCCCAGTTCAGTTCAGTTCAGTCACTCAGTCGTGTCCGACTCTTTGCGACCTCATGAATTGCAGGACGCCAGGCCTCCCTGTCCATCACCAACTCCTGGAGTTCACTCAGACTCACGTCCATTGAGTCAGTGATGCCATCCAGCCATCTCATCTTCTGTCGTTCTCTTCTTATTCTGCCCTCAGTCCCTTCCAGCATCAAAGTCTTTCCCAATGAGTCAACTCTTCCCCTGAGGTGGCCAAAGTACTGGAGCTTCAGCTTTAGCATCATTCCTTCCAAAGAAATCCCAGGGCTGATTTCCTTCAGAATGGACTGGTTGGATCTCCTTGCAGTCCAAGGGACTCTCAAGAGTCTTCTCCAACACCACAGTTCAAAAGCATCAATTCTTCAGCGCTCAGCCTTCTTCACAGTCCAACTCTCACATCCATACATGACTACTGGAAAAACCATAGCCTTGACCAGACGGACCTTAGTCGGCAAAGTAATGTCTCTGCTTTTGAATATGCTATCTAGCTTGGTCATAACTTTTCTTCCAAGGAGTAAGTGGCTTTTAATTTCATGGCTGCAGTCACCATCTGCAGTCATTTTGGAGCCCCCCAAAAATGAAGTCTGACACTGTTTGTACTGTTTCCCCATCTATTTCCCATGAAGTGATGGGACCAGATGCCATGATCTTTGTTTTCTGAATGTTGAGCTTTAAGCCAACTTTTTCACTCTCCTCTTTCACTTTCATCAAGAGGCTTTTTAGTTCCTCTTCACTTTCTGCCATAAGGGTGATTTCATCTGCATATCTGAGGTTATTGATATTTCTCCCGGCAATCTTGATTCCAGCTTGTGTTTCTTCCAGTCCAGCATTTCTCATGATGTACTCTGCATATAAGTTAAATAAGCAGGGTGACAATATACAGCCTTGACGTACTCTTTTTCCTATTTGGAACCGGTGTATTGTTCCATGTCCAGTTCTTTTTTTTTTTAATTAATTTTTATTTTTTAGTTTGTTTTGCTTTACAATATTGTATTCGTTTTGCTATACATCGACATGAATCAGCCACGAGTGTACATGAACTCCCAATCCCGACCCCCACCTCCCCCTTCTCTCCCCACACCATCTCTCTGGATTATCCCCGTGCATCAGTCCAAAGCATCCTGCATCTCGCATCGAACCTAGACTGGCGATTCATTTCACTTAGGATATCATACATATTACACTGCCACTCTCCCAAATCATCCCACCCTCTCCCTCTCCCACCGAGTCCAAAAGGCTGTTCTATACATCTGTGTCTCTTTTGCTGTCTCACGTACAGGTTTATCATTCCTATCTTTCTAAATTCCATATATATGTGTAGCTACACTGTATTGGTGTTTTTCTTTCTGGGTTACTTCACTCTGTATAATCGGCTCCAGCTTAAGGAACCCTTTTATACTGTTGATGGGAATGCAAATTAGTACAGCCACTATGGAGAACAGTGTGGAGATTCCTTAAAAAATTGCAAATAGAACTGCCTTATGATCCAGCGATCCCACTGCTGGGCATACACACCGAGGAAACCAGAATTGAAAGAGACACATGTCCTCCATGTCCAGTCCTAACTGTTGCTTCCTGGCCTGCATACAGATTTCTCAAGCACAGGTCAAAGACTCACAGCTCACCTCAGCTCCAGAGGAAGATTTACATGTGGAAAAAAACATCTCTGCACTATTTTTTTCTAGCTGTGGTAACAAAAGATTAAGCAATGAAGTGTTTCATGAGAACATTATATATTTGGACTTAAAATGTCTATATAACCTTATGGAAAGTTCATAAAAGCAAACAACCATCCTTCCCTAATATATTTTAGGGCCTAATATGAACAATTTACATTAGGTCACAAATTGAGATGATCAACATATGAATATATGTCTCTGTCTCTCTCACACACACATATATGCATTCAAATAAATATTTTCTAATAAAGTTTTAAAGAAAATCATATCAATACATCAGTATCTCTTAAAACCTAGATAAATAAGAGCCTAAGACACAATGAGAGCATCTCTTGCTTCCCTTTGACCTCAGTGTTTTTTTTAAATACAAATTTGGTTTTATTACCTTAAACATTAAGAATACTTGAAAATCATTTAGGAAGCTGAGGGAAATCAAACAAATGACCAAAGGATATTGAAAAGTACACTATGATAAAAAATTAAGAATGTAGAAAGAGACAAATATATATGTATGTATGTATATATATATATACATAAGGAAAATTAATTAACAAAAATTTCAAGTTAATTTTTAAAGTCTAATAGCTTTTTTCTGTCACACTTTATATAATTAAATTGGAGAACTATGGTTGGTCATTTTATCTTTAAGGGTAAGCACACTAATTTTAAATAAAGAAATAAATTGAATATTTAGAAAAGCAAAAAGTTATTTTCATCTAGCCACAACAGGCAGAAAGCAGAAAGTGCCACAAAGTCAAAGTAGTTTAGCCTTTCATAATAAATTGACTGAAATTACTAGATATTAGATTAGTTTATTTGCTTTCTTCCCTTATTATAGAGACAATCAATATAAGCTCAATATATACATTTATAAGAATTACATACAAACTATCTGTAGTATTAGTATACAGAGATTAGCCACTGCTTGCATTAGTTTTGATTAACTTCATTTCACACTTCAATTTTAAAAACAAATATGGTATTTGATTTTAAATAAAAATGTGTATCTACTTTAGATTCTGAATTACTCCTGTTAAAAAATGTTTGGTAACTCTCACAATCCTGCTTCAAAGTGTGTACAAAATAAATGCAAAAAGTATCCAAAATATATTAGTTTATTCTCTATTATTTTTCAACTTTTAAATTTCTATTGATTTCAGTGATGATTGCTATCTTTCAAATACAAACTGAAAAAAAGAATTCTGGAAAAACTCCTAAAGGAAGTTTCTCTCCTAATGCTTTGTAAGTTTATGCTTCCATTTTCTCTATTACATCAAGTAACCAAATTGAAATCTATTAAATTTATCAAAAATATAAGAATTACTGCTTAATATGCATAGGACACATCTTCTGAACAGGAAATGTATTTTTTTCTTTGTTAAGTACAAAATATATTGTAGTCATAAGACATCAAAAATGTACTTGATGTAAGTAATTAATTATAATGAGTCTAAATTAAATTTTAAGCATCACTTAAATTGATTTAATTCAAATAAAATTCATCCTAGTCACTAATGGCTAATAAACTGAACCTTAATGACTCACAATCAGAAAGAAATATTTAGGTTCATATTCAAGCTTTTGAATTAAACTAGAGCAGTGCTATTCAAATTTTTTCAGATATCAGAATACTGGAACTCAGAGCACTTTTTCTAACCACCCAAACGCTGATTAAACTTTAAAACTATTGAATAAATAACTTTTGGGAAAGTCAGGCCCCCTCTTACAGTAGGTTTATTATATACACTTGAGAAAAATTATGGATGGGGTCGGGGAGAGTGAACCATTATGTATTTGATTTTATAGCAAGGCTCAGTTTGGGTTGAGTCTCTGAAGAATAGTTTGAGAAACACTAACTAGAAAGCTCTAAATAGCCACATTTATATGTGCAATTTACATCAGGGCCTCTAATGCCTTTTTGACATTTAAAAATGCCAGCAGCACCTAATAGCCTCCTCAGTTATCAACCATCTCTGATGTGCTTTCATCTTCTGCCTTCAGAAAACACAGATTTGGTTCCATGTGGAGCAATCTAGGGTCAACGGGCCCTAAGACACGAGAATTCTTGATGTCGCATCGCATCCTTGCGTATAAACGACGTCTAGTTTGGCCTGCAGTGAACTGGACTGAGCATCATGAGCTACCATTTAAAATCCCATTTGCCTCCACCTTCACCCTGACTTCTCTAACTTCCCAAATCTTCTGATCTCTGATTTCCAAACTACTGAGGTTGCCATCCCAAAGACTGCAACATAATCTAATTTGGTTTGATAATTGTTTATCTCTCCCCTCTACACCACAACCAACTTGCAGTGTCAGTAAACACTATTTCTTTTCTAAGCCAAACATACACAGTGCTGAGCAAAGAGCTCAACAAATATTTGACCAGCACTCAATCAATTTGTTGACATCTGTGAGATTTCTGAGGTTTTTTTCAATGCTCTTTTCAAAAGAAAAAGCAGTATTCTTTATTTTACCAGAGTTTCTTTAATGCCTTGTTTGCCTTCCAGCTTACTTTCAGCTCTTAACAAGGCTGGTATATCATGGCCTTCAGAGGAGAAAATGTGCAGTGATAGAAAGTCAGCCCAGTGATTTAAGCAAACCAAGAACTCAGCACCATGGAGTTCTGAAAGTGACTATAGGGGCAGCAAAAAGGAGTGCAAGCCAGCAGACCCACTCTTTTAAGAAAGAATACATAGCTAGGGAAAACGGAGTTCCTTCCTTCCTTGTTTCCTTCCCTCCTCACCTCCCTCTCTCCTCCTTCCTTTCTTTCTTCCTCTCTTTCTTTTTTATTTTTCAGAATATATGAAAAGGTAGCTACCCACCTACTTACCTGCTTTATACACTGGGTTGGCCAAAAAGTTAGTTTGGGTTTTTCCATGGAAAATAAATTTTCATGACAGATCAGTTTGTACATATTTTTCACTTTTCTAAACTTAATGTGCCATAAAAATTGTTTTAAAAGTAAGTTTCTGAAAAGTACACTTGTTCCTCATTAACCACAACAGGTTGGTTCCAGGATCTGCTGGAGGACCAGGACCAAAATCCTGGATCAAAATCTACTGATGCTCAAAGTCAGTCCTCCGTATCTGCAGTTCTGAATCATGGATTCAACAGACCTTAGATCATGCAGGTCTGTAGGACTCATTAAAACATATGAGTGGACCTGCACAGTTCAAACCCATGTTGTTCAAAGGTCAACTGTATATTTGTATATTCAAATTATAAAGCCAATTTTATAATACAGAGGAGGCTCAGAAAAGAAAAACAAAAAATCACAGCTCTTAGCTTACCATAGATGGGCGTAAACATGAAGTAGTTCAGATGACAAGTATTATAGGCTTCAATTCTAACATCTTTCCATATGCCCTGGGTAGGAAAAGAAGGTCCCCAGTCCCAGCCAAAGGAACACTGCATCTGTAATTTCAAGGGAAAGAAAGAAGACAGACTCTAATTACCATGAGACGTAAACATTATGAAAAACCTTTCTTTTAAAATAGTACATATGTGTATATTGGTTTGCCAGGACTGCCATAACAAAATACCACAAACTGGGTGACTTAAACGACAGAAATTAAGTTTTGCACAGTTCTAGGGGCAAGGAAGTACAAGATCAAGGTGCTGGCAAGTTTGGTTTCCAGGGCTTACAGATGGCCGTCTTCTCACAGTGCCCTTAACAGCCTCTTCTGTGAACACACGCATACACCCTTCAGTTCAGTTCAGTTCAGTTCAGTCGTTCAGTGGTGTCTGACTCTTCGTGACCCCATGAATCGCAGCACGCCAGGCCTCCCTGTCCCATCACCATCTCCCGGAGTTCACCCAGACTCACTCAGACTCACGTCCATTGAGTCCGTGATGCCATCCAGCCATCTCATCCTTGGTCATCCCCTTCTCCTCCTGCCCCCAATCCCTCCTTTAACGTTGTCCATATTTCCTCTTCTGATAAGGGCATCAATGACACTGTGTGAGTCGCTCAGTCATGTCCGACTCTGCGACCCCACGGACTATAGCCCACCAGGCTTCTCTGTCCATGGCATTCTCCAGGCAAGAATACTGGAGTGGATTGCTATTCCCTTCTCCAGAGGAACTTCCCAACCCAGGGATCGAACCCTGGTCTCCTGCATGGCAGGCAGATTCTTTACTGTTTGAGCTACAGGGAATGATACTGGATTAGGACTAATCCTAATAGTCTCATTTAACTTAATCACTTCTTTAAAGTTCTCACCTCCAAACAGGGAGACATTTTGATCTTATCGAGGTCAGCACTTCAATATATAAATTTGGGGGGTGGGGGCATGATTCAGTCCATGATAGTGTGTGTGTGTCCCATTCACGGCATCTAAAATGACCCACACTGCACCGCTCCTGGTATTCACAGCCTAGTGTAACCCCCTTCCCTTGAATATGACATGACCTAATGAATCACTTTTAACCAGCAGAATACAGCAGCGATGAGAGCATGTCCAAAAGTAGGTTATAGAAGACTGTACCTTCTCCCTTAGGCACTCACTCAGCTCTCTCTTGGCCAAAAGGGAAGTTGGCTGCCCTGCTGTGAGGCAATTCTGGAAGAGGCCCACATGAGTGAGCCTGCAGGCCCAAGGGGGAGCTTAGCCAGGCCTCCCCAGGCCTGAAGTGGCGCAGCCTTGGTCCAGAGTTTGTCAGTAACCTCATGAGAGACCTTGAGCGAGAAGTGCCCAGCTAAGACACACCTGCATTCCTGACAGAAACTGTGATAACAAATGTTGTTTTAAGCTGATAAGTTTTGGAATAATTGTTACACAGCAATAGATAACTTAATACAATAACTAATCTATCAACCTAGGCAACATAGGTAAATTTGATAAAAAGTTCCAAGATTATAAAATCTAATTATGTACATTTATCCTTCAAAAGCATATTACACTGAAGCAACACAATAGATAACCTTTAAATTTCTTCAAAATATCTCTGAACCTACTACTATTCAGTTCAGTTCAGTCGCTCAGTCATGTCCAACTCTTTGCGACCCCATGAACTGCAGCACACCAGGCCTCCCTGTCCATCACCATCTCCCGGAGTCCACCCAAACTCATGTCCATCGCGTCGGTGATGCCATCCAGCCATCTCATCCTCTGTTGTCCCCTTTTCCTCCTGCCCCCAATCCCTCCCAGCATCAGAGTCTTTTCCAATGAGTCAACTCTTCGCATGAGGTGGCCAAAGTATTGGAGTTTCAGCTTTAGCATCAGTCTTTTCAATGAACACCCAGGACTGATCTCCTCCAGAATGGACTGGTTGGATCACTTGCAGTCCAAGGGACTCTCAAGAGTCTTCTCCAACACCACAGTTCAAAAGCATCAATTCTTTGGTGCTCGGCTTTCTTTACAGTCCAACTCTCACATCCATACATGACCACTGGAAAAACCATAGCCTTGACTAGCTGAACCTTTGTTGGCAAAGTAATGTCTCTGCTTTTGAATATGCTGTCTAGGTTGGTCATAGCTTTCCTTCTAAGTATAAAACATGAGGAAACATACTGAAAGATAAAAATACGCATAAACAGACGTAAGAAACTCCGGCTAGACTTGCAAACCCCTATTTCCTCCAGGATGAATTCAGAAGTCCTAGGTTCTGAACTTACATCCCAGAAATAGTAAGTTCAGAATTTAGACACCTATTGCAATTACCCTTCAATTAAAAATAAATAAACTTTTGAAAGTAGAAAAAAACAAAATAGCAAGAAAAAAAAAAGCTCTCAACATTCAAAAACTAAAATCATGGCATCCAGTCTCATCACTTCATTAAAAAAAGAAAGGGGGGAAAACAAAAAAGACTTTAGACACTGACACAGGTAACCAGAGCAGAATTTTTCTAACTTCCACTTCATAAAAGAAAAGAAAAAAGTTTCCAAAGCACAGGCAAAATGTGTGAGGCTGAGTTAAGCTTTTAAAAGAGAACAAGCACCAGAGGAAGTACTGAGATCTTCCTGAAGGGAGCACTTGCAGAACAGAGCCTAAGCATCTGGCCACACTGCTCTCATTTAAGCATTTGATATTATTTCCTAAGTTCTGTACTTATCTAAAACAGAGATAATTTACTTTCCATTACAGAGAGAAAAATAAAGAACTAAAACCACTTCACAGCATCTGTATCCACATAAAATCAGGACTTAAAGATCTCATGTTCAGAATGAAGACCATCTTGGGGATAGTTACTGTAGGGTTTTTAAGTTCAGATATGTAATTATTTTATTAGGGACAGAGAGAAAGTGGAGGGCAAAAATATTCAACATCTTCTAAGGCAGATTATTTTCCCCAGCAAGGGTACAAATCACTCTAATTCATATAATCTCTCCAAATATAAGTTTTCACTTATTCAAAAATATTTGTGCAGTGCTCTCTATGTTTCGGCCTGGGAGTATATTAACATACCAGACAAAAACAGTCCTTCTGCCTACAGCACTCACAGTATATAGCAATAGATTCAGGCATTGAACAAATAGTCACAAAGGAAAATAAAGGAAACTAATTGAACAAACAGTCATAAAGGAAATAGCCAGGGAACACATAATGGTGTCAAGACAAGTTCCCCTGAATAATAGTGACTTAAATAGAGACTTGAAAGGTGAGTACCACTTGTCCAGTGTGTTTAGGGGAGGGGGAGTGAAAGCCTGCTTTCAGAAGGAACAGCATGTATGAAGCCCTCAAGATGCTAGAGAACATGGTGCATTCCAGGAAACGAAAACAGTGGGAAGAGACAAGCAGAAGACTAGAACAGTGGGCATGTGGGCCAAACTTAGCTAAGAACTTTGGGCTTTAGCCTAAAAGCAATGATAAACTGCTGAAGAGTTTCAAGGGGGGCAAGGGCATGGTCGGGGAGGGTTGCTTCAATGATTTTTATCTAAAAGGAACACTCTGGCTGTTCCTTGGGCAAATTAATTGGAGTGAGGCAAATGGGGTCACTGGGTACCAGAGCAATACCTGATGCAAGAAATGGTAACAGATGGAACCCAAGTGTGGGAGCAGAGATGAAGCATGAGCAGATTCAGAAACTACTAAAAAGGTACCATCTGCATCATCAAAAGGACTTCTGAATCTCTTTGTAAAAAGAGACAGGGAGGTATCAAAAATAACTCTGAGGTTTCTGGCTTGAGCAACTGCTGCAAATGGTACTCCATTCAATGAGACAGAGAGCCCTGGGAGTAGGGTTCAGATCCTAAGTGCAGTGTTGGACACAATGAGCTTTAGGCTCCCATGGTATGTATATACAATGGAATATTAGTCAGCCTTAAAAAAAGGAAGGAAATTCTGGCACGTGCTACAATATAGATGAAGCTTGAAGATATTAATTGATATCTGAGTATGATATGACCCAATGAATCACTTTTAACTCACAGAATAGAGCAGTGATGAGAGCGCATCCAAAATTAGGTTATAAAAGATTGTTTAAGTGAACTAAGTCAGTCACAAATAGACAAATATCGTATGATTCTACTGGTATGAAGTATCTAGAGGATTAAAACTCCTAGAATCTAAAAGATGGTGGTTGCCAGCAGCTGAGAGTTGGGGGAAAGTGGGGAGTTGTTTTTTAATGAGTACAGAGTTTGCTTTGCAAGATGAAACAGTTCAGCAAACTGATTTCACACAATGTGAATATATTTAATATTACTGAATGTACACCTAAAAGAATTAAGATGGTAAATATTGTGTTATGTGTATTTGACCACAATTAAACTTTTTTAAAATAAAAATAAAATTGAAAACTAAGTGTGACATAATATACCAATTCATCCCTGTATTAGTCATCTAGATTGAGAACAGACTCAAAGGAAATTAATCACCTGTGGCTTTGCTATCTTTTGTTAGATGTTATGAGAACCTGGCAGGAAAATATCACACGTCAACAGATGTTTGAACAGTAGCAGAAGGCTAGTAACAACTATTGCTCATAAATATGAACCCTTCAGTCTGATGTAAAGCTTGATAAACTTAAGTGCTTTAAAAAAAATTGAAAAGGGGGAATTCCCTGGCAGTCCAGTAGTTAGGATTCTGGCCTTCCACTGCAAGGGGCATGGGTTTGATCCCTGGTCAGGACACAAAGATCCTGCAAGCCTCGTGGTATAGCCAAAATAAAAATTGTAAAGGTGCATTATCAGTCACCTATTTTTCTTCTTTTTCCAATGTTATCTAAGTTCTTAGGTACTCCTCAAGAAGGAAACCTAGAAAGAAAAGTTCTCCACAAAAATTCATATAACTTTTGGTTCTTATTTCTAATTTTCACTATAAATCCCACTAAGGGGCAGGAGAGAGATGCCCATCTTCTGAAATAAAATTGGAGTTTTCAAACAAGCATTTCATATACCATCATCCATCCTTAAGGCTAAAGCCCCTCCACTGTGAGACCTTTACCTTGCGAATAAAGTTGACATGGCATTCACCATCCTGCACAGGTGGAGGGCATTTGGGGGGTACCCAGTAGGCAGTGTGACGTTCACTCCTCTGGTTTGCATATATCACTGGTGACTGGAAATGCACCTCAATGATGTTCATTGCTTTGACTGTATGTGTAATATCAAAGCTCTAAATTAAACAGAAAGAACAAATATGAAAGCATCCTCATGTATAAAATTTTAGACATAGGCAGAATGTATGAAAGATGCATAAAATAATTGAAATCTTTAGGTCTAGCCTTTTTGCTGAAGAAAGAACTTCTCCAAGATAGTATAACTTCAGTTCAGTTCAGTTGCTCAGTCATGTCTGACTCTTTGTGACCCAATGGACTACAGCATGCCAGGCTTCCCTGTCCATCATCGACTCCTGGAGCTTACTCAAACTCATGTCCATCAAGTCGGTGATGCCATCCAACCATCTCACCCTCTGTCGTCCCCTTGTCGTCCTGCCTTCAGTGTTTCCCAGCATCAGGGTCTTTTCCATGAGTCAACTCTGCATGAGGTGGCCAAAGTATTGGAGTTTCAGCTTTAGCATCAGTCCTTCCAATGAATACCCAGGACTCCTTATTTAATTTATATGCAGAGTACATCATGAAAAACGCTGGACTGGAAGAAACACAAGCTGCAATCAAGATTGCTGGGAGAAATATCAATAACCTCAGATATGCAGATGACATCACCCTTATGGCAGAAAGTAAAGAGGAGCTAAAAAGCCTCTTGATGAAAGTGAAAGAGGAGAGTGAAAAAGTTGGCTTAAAGCTCAACATTCAGAAAACGAAGATCATGGCATCTGGTCCCATCACGTCATGGGAAATAGATGGGGAAACAGTAGAAACAGTGTCAGACTTTATTTTGGGAGGCTCCAAAATGACTATAGATGGTGATTGCAGCCACGAAATTAAAAGATGCTTACTCCTTGGAAGAAAAGTTATGACCAACCTAATAGTATATTCAAAAGCAGAGACATTACTTTGCCGACTAAGGTCCGTCTAGTCAAGGCTATGGTTTTTCCTGTGGTCATGTATGGATTTGAGAGTTGGACTGTGAAGAAGGCTGAGCACCGAAGAATTGATGCTTTTGAACTGTGGTGTTGGAGAAGACTCTTGAGAGGCCCTTGGACTGCAAGGAGATCCAACCAGTCCATTCTGAAGGAGATCAACCCTGGGATTTCTTTGGAAGGAATGATGCTAAAGCTGAAGCTCCAGTACTTTGGCCACCTCATGCGAAGAGTTGACTCATTGGAAAAGACCCTGATGCTGGGAGGGATTGGGGGCAGGNATTGATGCTTTTGAACTGTGGTGTTGGAGAAGACTCTTGAGAGTCCCTTGGACTGCAAGGAGATCCAACCAGTCCATTCTGAAGGAGATCAACCCTGGGATTTCTTTGGAAGGAATGATGCTAAAGCTGAAGCTCCAGTACTTTGGCCACCTCATGCGAAGAGTTGACTCATTGGAAAAGACCCTGATTCTGGGAGGGATTGGGGGCAGGAAGAGAAGGGGACGACCGAGGATGAGATGGCTGGATGGCATCATGGACTCGATGGATGTGAGTCTGAGTGAACTCCAGGAGTTGGTGATGGACAGGGAGGCCTGGTGTGCTGCGATTCATGGGGTCGCAAAGAGTCAGACACGACTGAGATACTGAACTGAACTGAACTGAAGTGATCTCCTTTAGAATGGACTGGCTGGATCTCCTTGCAGTCCAAGGGTCTCTCAAGAGTCTTCTCCAACACCACAGTTCAAAAGCATCAATTCTTCAGCTCTCAGCTTTCTTCACAGTCCAACTCTCACATCTATACACAACCACTGGAAAAACCACAGCCTTGACTAGATGGACCTTTCTTGGCAAAGTAATGTCTCTGCTTTTGAATATGCTATCTACATTGGTCATAGCTTTTCTTCCAAGAAGCAAGCATCTTTTAATTTCATGGCTGCAATCACCATCTGCAGTGATTTTTGAGCCCAAGAAAATAAAGTCTGACACTGTTTCTTCTGTTTCCCCATCTATCTGCCATGAACTGATGGGACCAGATGCCATGATCTTAGTTTTCTGGATAGTGAGCTTTAAGCCAACTTTTTCATTCTTCTCTTTCAGTTTCATCAAGAGGCTCTTTAGTTCCTCTCCACTTTCTGCCATAAGGGTGGTGTCATCTGCATACCTGAGGTTACTGATATTTCTCCCAGCAATCTTGATTCCACCTTGTGCTTCCTCCAGCCTGGCATTTCTCATGATGTGCTCTGCATATAAGCTAAAGCAGCAGGGTGACAATATACAGCCTTGACGTACTCCTTTCCCGATTTGGAACCAGTGTGCAGTTCCATGCCAGTTCTAACTGTTGCTTCTTGACCTGCATACAGATCTTTCAGGAGGCAGGTAAGGTGGTCTGGTATTCCCATCTCTTGAAGAGTTTTCCATAGTTTGTTGTAATCCACACATTCAAAGGCTTTGATGTAGTCAATAAAGCAGAAGTAGATGTTTCTCTGGAACTCTCTTGCTTTTTCTATGATCCAGCGGATATCGGCAATTTGACTGCTGGTTCCTCTGCCTTTTCTAAATCCAGCTTATACAACTTAGTTGCCAACTTTTAGTTATAACTGATCACATTCTCCTACCCAAATGTAGATTTCTAGGTTTTCTCCTGCTATTTTTACTGAGAGATGATGGTCCTAGGCCAACAGTGCAAACAGAGACTATGTTTAGTCCTGGAAAGTCTGCTCTTGCTATTTACATATGGCTTTGAATTGCCAAGTATTTCCTAGATACTTCATACTGACCTGACCCTCTGGTATGCATAGCATGTATTTCTAAGTCATAAGTTATTTTTGTTTTGAAAAGTCTACCCTTGACAGGGAAGGGAGATCAGGATACACTCTCTTAAGGTAACACTTCCAGAAAGGAAGGAACACTTCCTTTTAAAAATGGCTTGTTAGCTATCATTTCCCTTGAAACTCTGGATTCCAAACAACAGAGAAGGGAACAGCATTTTCAAACATTTCCTATGTGCCAAAAACTAAACCAATCATTTCATACAATTAACTCATTAAATCCTCAAAATAATTTTATAGGGCTTGAGTGTCTTCATCATTCAACAAATAAGGCAACTGAGAGATAAAGTAACTTATTCATTGCATCAAAGGACTTGTTCTCGCTTGTGATAACAATGAACACAAATACAAACAGTGGTTCTTTTTAACCTGATGTCATTATGTACTTACGTATCTCCTGAACATGTTGTCTGTTTTGCCAATGGGAACACTGTTGAGCAGGACTACTGAAACTGTATCGACACCCTCAAAAACCAAATTTACTTTACTCCATTTGCTAAAAAAAGAGATTTTTAAAACAGATGAATAAAATATTAACTTAGATAACTAATCTTTTTTTATTAAGAATGAAAGGAATAAATATTTCAGAGAAAATATACATTCTTGGAGGCAATTTTCAATAAAATTTTCAGAAATATTGCTTTAATACATTTTTATGTTGAGTGATCCAGTTTAACTTTCTTGATAATATCTCAGTTGTTATCAAATCATGACCGTGACTTCTAGTTTTCATGCATTGACTTTTTCCCTAGAACTTCACAAAATTCTTATTTGAATCAAATTCAACATTGATAACAGACACAAAACATTTTCACAAACTATTACATTTACTGACGGTAAGAGAACATATTAACCAACTAGCAAATATCTATGAGTAAATATTATGTGCCCAGTACTCTGCTACGCCTTACAGAGAACTAAAACAGTCTCTAAATTTAAGGAATCTGAAATCTGTTTAGCATTCAAGCCTAAAACACAGGAAACAAAGAGAAAGCTTTCAATCTCTTCTACTTTGTGATATAGTCTTGATGAATAGACTACAAGCGATATCAGAGTTTATGTTATAAGGAAGGACTTCAAGAAGGAAACAAGAGTTTAAAGAACAAAATAAATAAAATGTGGCATATCCATACAATAAAATAGTATTCAGCAATAAAAAGAAATGAAGTACTGGTGGACTTGACAGCCAGATGAACCTGAAAACATCATTACGCTAAGTAAAATTAGCCAGTCATAAAGGACGTGTATATTGTACAAATCCATTTCTTTGAGATTTCCAGAAGAGAAAAATGCGTAGAGATAAAAAATAAATTAGCAGTTGCCTAGGGCTGGGAGAGGAATAGGGGGATGGGGATGCAGGAAGTGGTACGGGATTTGCAACAGTAAGCAGCATTTTCACAGACAAGCAGAGAAGAATAAACTTGATCTGCCAATCAAAAGAAAGACACTCTCATTCTCAAGCGAGAATATCATGGTAAAATAAACATTTGAGGGCTTTCCTGGAGGTCGAGTGGTTAAGAATTCGCCTAACTGGTTCAATCCTGGCCCAGGAAGATCCCATACGCCTCAGGGCGACTAAGCCCACCACAACTGCTGAAGCCCAGAGCCCGTGATCTGCAACAAAAGAAGCCTGGCAATGAGAAGCCTGCACACCAGCTAGAGAGTAACCCCCACAGCAATGACGAGAGCCTGGGCACAGCAATAGAGACCCAGAGCAGCCAAAAAATCAAACAAATAAGAATTTGGAAGAGCTGAATCTAATGTTTCTACATACAGAAGACTAGAGAAGACAAAGATAAAGCAAGAAATCTTACTGGGTAGGACAGGCCTAATGCCAGGTATAAAGGCCTAGGCAAAGGTGGAAACTTAGAAATGAGGAGGCAGGGGCTGAATCAAGAGAAATGATAGGCAAAAATTAACAGGACTCAGAAACAGGCCAAATACAGGAAGATGAAGAAAAGGTATGATAAGCCAAAAACTCCTTGGGCATGGGAGATTGGGAAGATGATATTATATTAAGAGAAACAATGAGGTGGTTGGAATCTAATGCAAGGTTTAAGTCAGACAGTCAATTGGTTAACTAAATATTGAGTTCAGGATGAAAGAGGACCCCCTGTTGGAGATATTTTAAGTATTAGCTGGAAATAAGAGTCTGGAACACTGTAACTCCATGATATTGAGCACTATTTTCTGGCTTTATTTCTCTTGTAAGAAGCTAGTGATTAATTACGCCCCACCCCCCAAAAAAGGTCATATTAAAAGGACAGAGGGTTTTTTCTAACTTAACAATAATGATGGTAGATATTAATATAATTAGGTTGAAGCTTCCAAGGTGGCCCAGTGGTAAAGAATCTGTCTGCCAATGCAGGAGATGCAGGGTCAGTCTACAGGTCAGGAAGATCCCCTGGAGTAGGAAATAGCAACTCACTCCAGTATTCTTGCCTGGAAAATTCCACGGACAGAGGAGCCTCGCAGGCTACAGTTCATGGCATTGCAAAGAGTCGGACATGACTGAGCAACTCAGCACACGCACACATAATTGGGTTACATTCTGCTACATAGGCATTACTGAAAACTATACCATATCTTTCCTCATGTCCTCATGATATAAGACCAATACCATAGCTTCTGTGGCTGGTTAACACTATATTAAACAAATGATGTATATCTAAGCCTATTTGACAATATTGTAAATATATACACTTTATGGATTACTGGGAGAGCAGGGACAAGTAAAGGCAGATAAAAGAACTAAGTCTAGGTGATGCCATTATAACCACTGGGAAAAAACAACTGATTAAGAGATAATTCTGTGACTGATGATCAGCAGCACAGTCCTCATACACAAATCAAAACATAAAGCATATTTTACTTTTATAGTTCAGGCTTTAGTATGACAATGCAATCTAAACAAACAAATGATTACTGCAAACAGAAAATGAATTTCAAATAATAATAATAATAAATGAATAAACAGACACAGATATATAGATATACACACATATGTACCTCATATCAGAGTGGAGTTTAAATTTCTTGATATAGGTCCAGTTATCCAAGGCGATCCATCTGTAGTCAAGGTTATTAAATCTGTAGTAAGGATCCTGTTGATAAAAAATACAGTAGGCGATTAAATACGCAAAAATAATTAATTAAATAAACATGAAATAAACTAGTAATGATAGTTATTTATTATCTAAAAATCAATGAACCTCTTGGCCTAGGATTGCAAGCATTTCATATGCTGGCCCATCCCACCCTCAAGGCTAAAGCTCCATCTGTTTAAGAGACCATTAGCTTTCAAAGTTCCCATGTCATTAGCATCCTAAAAATACTAAAAATATTTTTAAATGTAAAAGTCTAACAAAATACCTGAAATGAAAGCACAATGAGCTACAACTATTACAGTTTCATTAGGGTTTCCCTGTTGGCTCAGATGGCAAAGAATCTGCCTGCAGTACCAGAGACCTGAATTCAGTCCTTGGGTCAGGAAGATCCCCTGGAGTAGGGCATGGCAACACACTCCAGTATTCTTACCTGGAGAATCCCACAGACAGAGGAGCCTGGTGGGCTACAGTCCATGGGTTGCAAAGAGTCGGACATGAGTAAGCGACCAGCACACACATAGTTTCATTATCAAAGAAATACATGGAGATGTGGAGATGAAGACTGGGTTCTCCACACATGGGGGGATGAAGATTCGGTTCCCCTGTTAAAACCAAACACAGAGCTTGCAAGGTCACAGCAGAGAATGAAGGGCAGCACGTTCAATGGTGTGACGCCATGAGGCACTCACTGCTCTCTGCTTCTCACTTTGCATTTTGCTGCCACTATCCCAGCTGGCTTACCCAGAGGGATGCTTCCTCTCTGTTGTCCAAAGATCAGCCAAACTCCCCACTCCTTGGATTTACTCTGCATTTACGAAGTTATTTTCCACTCAGCTTTCTGTAAGTGTGTGCACGCCAGGTCGCTTCAGCCATGTCCAAGTCTTTGCAACGCTATGGACTGTAGCCCACTTGGCTGCTCTGTCCATGGGATTCTCCAGGCAACAACACTGGAGTGGGCTGTCATGCTCTTCTCCAGGGGATATTCCCGACCCAGGGATCGCACCCGTGTCTCTTACCTCTCACGTCTTCTGCACTGGCAGGTGGGTTCTTCAGCACTAGCACCATCTGGGGAGCCCTCAGCTTTACTATGCTATGCTTAGTCGGTCAGTCGTATCCGACTCTTTGTGACCCCATGGACTGTAGCCCATCAGGCTCCTATGTCTATGGGGATTCCCCAGGCAAGAATACTGGTGTGGGTTGCCATGCCCTCCTCCAGGGGATCTTCCCAAACCAGGGGTCAAACCCAGGTCTTCCGCATTGCAGGTGGATTCTTTACCATCTGAGCCACCATGAAAGCCCAAGAATACTGGACTGGGTAGCCTATCCCTTCTCAAATCAGGATCTCCTGCATTGCAGATGGATTCTTTACCGTCCGAGCCATCAGGGAAGTCCTCAGCTTTACTAATTGAGCACAAAAAGTATCTCTCTAGAGAACATGCAGGCAGCATAGATACTGTCAAACTTACAGACTTCATGTTTCTTGTACTAGCTTAGACCAGGCTGCAAACTACAACCCATAGGCCTAATGCAGCTCACTATCTGTTTTTGGGTGGCCAGTGAACTAAGAATGGACATGTAGCAGTAAAGTTTTACAGGAGCACAGACAGGTCCATTCCTTTGTAAATTATATACAGCAGTTTTCACGCTATAATAGCAGAGCTGAGTAAACATGAGAAAGACCAAATGACCCATGTCGCCTAAAACAGTCTTAATAATATCTGGCCCTTCATCAGCCTCTGCCTCAGGTGACTGGCCTGCTGGGTGTTCACAGATGCTATTCTATCTGAGGGTCCAGCCCCAATTCCTCCTGTCCATAATACTTACGTCTTTCTTCCCCTTCTCATTTTCTACCCTTTACCTTCCTGATGAGGGCTCCCAGGCAGGAGGCAGAATGGTACAAGAAGCTTTTCAGTTCATCTGTCTGTGAACAACACCACAGCTATACAGAGGGACATCGGGCAGGCTCAGAGGGCTCTCACCTCTGACTGGGCCAGGGCCAAGGGCGATTTCCTCAGGAACTCCAAGTTGAGAGGGAAAAGTCAGCTTTATCTACGTTCCACAGAGTTAAGGCCTGACCACTGACAACAGCCAGCTGGGCACCTGCCCAGAGCACAAAATGTAAGAGGCACTGTAACATCACTGGGTGTGTATCAAGATGGAAAGAAAACGTGTCAACCAAAAACTGCTCCTGACTGGAAGAAACATTTTGATATCACAGGGGCGATCAGCAGTTGACCGGATTTAACAACAACCAATAATCACCAAACTGACTTTTAAGGTCTGGTTAACCTGTGAGCTTTTTATTCTGCTAAATGGGGTACGCCAGGCCCAGCCCACTTGCTTGCTTTTCTTCTCTTCCTCCACACACGGCGCCCAGCACTTTCCACTGAACTAACGTGAAGTAAATAGTTAAGGACACAGGTTTGAAGGGGCACCTAAATATAAGCCTGCCCATGTGTTTCCGCCCTGCCCTATTTATAACTCTACACTATGGACTCAATCCAATACAGTTAAAAATATCAGAGAAGGAAGGTGTGAAGGCCAATGTAGTTGCAACACTTCAACTTGCTAAAGTTCAACCTGCTAACATCCTCGGGGATGGCTGATGGGGCAAAAGACTGCTTCCTATCTCCCAGATCCTTGAAGGAACCGGCAGGTTGAGCTCCAGGGGGTAATCACTTAAGATAAATTTTTTCTAGAAAAGGAGAATTTAGATGTTAAGTATTTCCTATTTCTTGAAAGAAGCAAATCTGGAAAGGCTAGAGACTCAGTTCAGTTCAGTTCAGTTCAGTCGCTCAGTCGTGTCCAACTCTTTGCGACCCCATGAACTGCAGCACGCCAAGCCTCCCTTTCCATCATCATCTCCTGGAGTTCACTTGAACTCATGTCCATTGAGTCGGTGATGCCATCCAGCCATGTCATCCTCTGTCATCCCCTTCTCCTCCTGCCCCGGTCCCTCCCAGAACCAGAGTCTTTTGAAATGAGTCAGCTCTTCGCATGAGGTGGCCAAAGTATTGGAGTTTCAGCTTCAACATCAATCCTTCCAATGAACACCCAGGACTGGTCTCCTTTAGGATGGACTGGTAGGATCTCCTTGCAGTCCAAGGGACTCTCAAGAGTCTTCTCCAGGAGAAGGCAGAGGAGGTTAGAGGTTGCGAGGAGGTGGGACGACTGGGAGAGCACCGGAGCTTTGGCCATTTCTCCCTGCTCTTCTTTATCCGTAGGGATCGGTAGCTGCAGGGACAGCCCGGGGCCTGGTGTATGGCCACGGAGTTACTGTGTCCGGACTCCATGCCCTGTCACAATCAGCAAGTAAACTCTGCCTCGACCCAAAACCCTGAGCCACAGCAAGCTGGAGACCTGATCCGGCCCACGCTGGGGGAAACAGCGATTCCGCTGCCAAGCTGACTCTCCTCAGCGGGCACGCCCATTCTAGCGTACAGGCTGAGCGAGACCCTCATGCCTCCAGCGGCGCCACCTTCAACTCAGAAAACATCGGTGGCACTGGCAACTATGACGCTCCACCCAGCGATTCCCTCCTAGGGACTGCGAAATCTCCCAGCAGATCGGGGCGCAGCTTAAGCTCCTGCCAATGAATGATCAGATCCGGGAGCTGCAGACTATCATCAGGGGCAAGACAGCCAGTGGAGGGGACTTCATGTTTTCTGCGGATCGTTTGATCAGACTTCTTGTGGAAGAGGGATTGAATCAGCTGCCATATAAAGAATGCATGGTGACCACTCCAACAGGGTACAGGTATGAAGGAGTAAAATGTGAAAAGGGAAATTGTGGGGTCAGCACAATGAGAAGTGGTGAGACAATGGAACAAGGTTTACGAGACTGCTGTCGATCCATACAAATTGGAAAGATCCTGATTCAGAGTGATAAGGAGACACAAAGAGCCAAAGTATATTATGCCAAGTTCCCCCCAGACATTTACAGAAGAAAAGTCCTTCTGATGTATCCAATTCTCAGTACTGGAAATACTGTAATTGAAGCTGTAAAGGTTCTCATAGAACACGGAGTTCAACCTAGTGTTATTATCCTACTCAGTCTGTTCTCCACTCCTCATGGTGCCAAATCAATCATTCAAGAGTTTCCAGAGATCACAATTTTAACTACTGAAGTTCATCCTGTTGCACCTACACATTTCGGACAGAAATACTTTGGAACAGACTAAGTTATTGAAGGAAAATTATTCTTCTGTGTAACATTACAGTTATGTTTTGAGTTTCTACCTGTTTGGCTAAATCACTTAAGAGATGACATAGAAAATTGTGTTAATGATACTTTGTAATGTTTGGAAGCAGGTATAGTAAAAAGGAAATACTTGAGGTTTTTTTGTTATTATTATTATTTAGTTGTTTCTTGACTGTTGGTACCAAATTCAACAATGAAGCACATACAACTCTGAAAATGCTTTAATAATGCTCTTATACAAATTGATGATCCCTCAGTGCATTGAAACTGTTCCCTAATTTATGAATCTCAGTTTAGAGGTTGCTTGCAGCCACAAACAAAACCCAAACGGAAGTCAGTTCATTGGCCCACTATAGTTTGCATTTTTTTAGTTTGCTTTGAGTTCTAGGGAGATTTCATGTATGTGACTGTTGTTACCTTCCCCTACTCTTTACTTTGTGGTACTATACATGTTGGTAACTTGGAGAGAATGAAAAAAGAATACCTCCTAGAATTTTACATTTCCACTAATATCCTCACTCAATTGCCACTCTTTAGTCAAGCCATTATGTTCTTCGTGGCTTGTTTTCTACCCTGTGCATTATTGGTAGGTGCTTTGTTAGTAAAATGCAGTGAAGATGATGGTGGGGCATTTCCAGCACTGCAACTGTGACATTAATTTACTTAGTTTGAACCAGGGATATCTGGATGCTGACAAAGGAGGGCTAAATAGTGTTAATGGTATTGATGCACTAGAAATAAATTAGTTGGTGGTGGTTTTTCTGAGATGTGAGGAAAGATGGTTTCTTGCTGAGTTTATGGCCAATAAGTACATTGAAATGCTTCATTTTTCACTTGGATGTTTCTACTAAAAGTCTTTGATTTGGAGCTTAGTTATTTTGCGTGTTTGTCAATTATAGTTGTATTAAAATGGGAAAAATAGCTTGATATTTTAAAAACCCTAAGATTTATTGTGTTCATATTTAGGCTCCTGAAAAGAAGAGAAGTCATCTTAGAAATCAATGTTCAGATTCTGAAACTTTCTTGTAAAATCCTGATCTCATTTACATTGATATTAAAACATTTTAACAGTGAAAAAAAAAAAAGAGTCTTCTCCAATACCACAGTTCAAAAGCATCAATTCTTCAGCACTCACCTTTCTTTATATTCCAACTCTCACGTCCATACATGACCACTGGAAAAACCATAGCCTTGACTAGATGGAGCTTTGTTGACAAAGTAATGTCTCTGCTTTTTAATATGCTGTCTAGGTTGGTCATAACTTTCCTTCCAAGGAGTAAGTGTCTTTTAATGTCATGGCTGCAATCACCATCTGCAGTGATTTTGGAGCCCAAAAAAATAAAGTCTGACACTGTTTCCACTGTTTCCCCATCTATTTCCCATGACGTATGGGACCAGATGCCATGATCTTCGTTTTCTGAATGCTGAGCTTTAAGCCAACTTTTTCACTCTCCACTTTCACTTTCATCACGAGTCTTTTTAGTTCCTCTTCACTTTCTGCCATAAGGGTGGTGTCATCTGCATATGTGAGGTTATTGATATTTCTCCTGGCAATCTTGATTCCAGCTTGTGTTTCTTCCAGCCCAGCATTTCTCATGATGTACTCTGCAGAAGTTAAATAAGCGGGGTGACAATATACAGCCTTGACGTACTCCTTTTCCTATTTGGAACCAGTTTGTTGTTTCATGTCCAGTTCTAACTGTTGCTTCCTGACCTGCATACAGATTTCTCAAGAGGCAGGTCAGGTGGTCTGGTATTCCTATCTCCTTCAGAATTGTCCACAGTTTATTGTGGTCCACACAGTCAAAGGCTTTGGCATAGTCAATAAAGCAGAAATAGATATTTTTCTGGAACTCTCTTGCTTTTTCCATGATCCAATGGATGTTGGCAATNGTGAGAAAATATAAATATAATAATTTCAACATTTTCCATTGAGGGAAGTAAAATATAAAATACTAAGTTGACAAGTCAAAAATAGATTATTATTACTCTAAAAGTATATATTATAGAGCTTACATTATATATAATGTAAAAATAATTATTAGAAAGCAGAGATGGAAAGAGAGAGTCTACTAATATACTCATTTTTCATGGTGGAGGGTTCAATAAAGGTCTTAGTAATTATATATCATAGTTCACAATAGTGTCATTGGTTTTAAGGTATATCATTATGATATACATGATTTTACTTTTAATTCAGAGTCATCAGTGTTGCTTTTTTCTTTTTTTTGCCTGTGCCTCCAAGATCATTTGTCATGTTATATTTCTTTAAAAAATTAAATAAACAGAAATGCTACAAGTCATCAATGATAGGTTCTCAAGATACCACTGTAATTAGTTAAAACTAGCCTACTTCGGATTTTCACTCCAGCAATATTGCAAATGCATCTGATTCACCATAAGCACTCCTGCCAATACATTCTAGTTATTTAGATTACATATCTTCTAATTTATATAATAAATCAACAGAAGGAGAAAAATTAACTGCCAAGCTTCTGAATATAAATAAAAACAGAATTATATTAAAATATGCTTATGAAAAAGAAAGGGAAACATATTAGACATAGATAATACAGAGTAAGAAAAAAGGAGTAAAATCAAATCTTCTGAATATATCAAATAAATTGTAAATAAGAAAAATTAACCTAGTAGAAGAAAAGAATTCTTAAATAACATCAAAACTCATAGTCTGCAAGGTGGCATATGAAAAAGGTTAATCTAAAACAGTTACACTGAAGGGACTCAGCCATACACACACATGTATCCATTCTCCCTCAAAGCCCCCCTTCTATCCAGGCTGCCACATAATATGAAGCTCAGTTTCATGTGCTATACAGTAGGTTCCTGTTCTTTATCCATTTTAAACACAGCAGTGTGTATATATTCACCGGAAACTATCACAACATAGTTTGTTCACGGCTATACCCCAATACAGGATAAAAAGTTTTAAAAAATAGCTAATATTTTAAAACAAAAAGTGAAAGAGTTACAGTAATAAAAAGATGCAAAAACTCCAGAAGATGGATGAAAGAAAAAGAACAAAACCCAGAACATTTAAATGAGTTTGTAAGCAAGAACTAAGTTTGTTTAACTCACATATTGTTAACAGCCAGCATGCTATGTGCAAACAGGGGCAACTCATACACACAATATATGTGATGTTTTGTTGTTGTTCAGTTGCTAAGTCATGTTTGACTCTTTGTGACCCCATGGACTACAGCATGCCAGGCTTCCCTGTCCTTCACCATCTCCCAGAGTTTGCTCAAACTCATGTTCACTGAGTCGATGATGCCACCCAACCATCTAATCCTCTGTAATCCCATTTTCCTTCTACCCTCAATCTTTCCCAGGATCAGGATTTTTCCAATGAGTTGGTTCTTCACATAAGGTGGCCAAAGTACTGGAGCTTCAGCTTCAGCATCAGTCCTTCCAGGAATATTCAGGATTAATTCCCTTAAAGAAAGACTAGTTTGATCTTGCTGTCCAAAGGACTCTCAAGTATCTTCTCCAGCACCACATTTTGAAAGTATCAATTCTTTGGCAGTCAGTCTTCTTTATGATCCAACTCTAACAGCCATATAAGACTACAGGAAAAACCATAGCTTTGACTATATGGGCCTTTGTGGGCAAAGTGATGTCTCTGCTGTTTATTATGCTATCTAGGTTTGTCACAGTTTTTCTTCCAAGGAGCAAGCATCTTTTAATTTCATGCAGTCACCATCTGCAGTAATTTTGGAGCCCAAGAAAATAAAATGTGTCACCATTTCCACATTTTTCCAAACTATTTGCCATGAAGTGATGGGAGCAGATGTCATGATCTTAGCTTTTTTAATGTTGAGTTTTAAGTCAGCTTTTCACTCTCCTTTTTCACCTCCATCAAGAGGCTCTTTAGTTCCTCTTTGCTTTCTGCCATTAGAGTGATATTATCAGCATATCTAGGTTGTTGATATTTCTTAAAGTAATCTTGATTTCAGCTTGTGAGTCATCCAGCCCAGCATTTTGCATGATGTACTCTGCATATAATTTAAATAAGCAGGGTGACAATATATAAGCTTGACATACTCCTTTCCCAATTTTGAACTAATTCATTTTTCCATGTCCAGTTCTCATTGTTGCTTCTTCTCCTGCATTTAGATTTCTCAGGAGATAGGTAAGGTGTCTGGTATGCCCATCTGTTGAAGAATTTTCCAGTTTGTTCTGGTCCGAATAATCAGAGGCTTTCAGTTCAGTTCAGTCGCTCAGTCATGTCCGACTCTTTGTGACCCCAAGAACTACAGGCCTCCCTGTCCATCACCAACCCCCAGAGTTCACTCAAACTCACATCCATCGAGTCAGTGATGCCATCCAGCCATCTCATCCTCTGTCGTCCCCTTCTCCTCCTGCCCTCAATCCCTCCCAGCATCAGAGTTTTTTCCAATGAGTTAACTCTTTGCATGAGGTAGCCAAAGTACTGGAGTTTCAGCTTTAGCATCATTCCTTCCAAAGAACACCCAGGACTGATCTTTAGAATGGACTGGTTAGATCTCCTTGCAGTCCATGGGACTCTCAACAGTCTTCTCCAACACCACAGTTCAAAAGCATCCATTCTTTGGCACTCAACTTTCTTCACAGTCCAACTGTCACATCCATACATGACCACTGGAAAAACCATAGCCTTGACTAGACAGACGTTTGTTCACAAAGTAATGTCTCTTCTTTTGAATATGCTATCTAGGTTGGTCATAACTTTCCTTCCAAGGAGTAAGTGTCTTTTAATTTCATGGCTGCAATCACCATCTGCAGTGATTTTGGAGCCCAAAAAAATAAAGTCTGACACTGTTTCCACTGTTTCCCCATCTATTTCCCATGAAGTGATGGGACCAGATGCCATGATGTTAGTTTTCTGAATATTGAGTTTTAAGTCAACTTTTTCACTCTCTTCTTTCACTTTCATCAAGAGGCTCATTAGTGCTTCACTTTGGCCATAAGGGTGGTGTCATCTGCATATCTGAGGTTCTTGATATTTCTCCTGGCAATCTTGATTCCAGCTTGTGCTTCTTCCAGCCCAGTGTTTCTCATGATGTACTCTGCATAAAGTTAAATAAGTAGGGTGACAGTATACAGCCTTGACATACTCCTTTTCCTATTTGGAACCAGTCTGTTGTTCCATGTCCAGTTCTAACTGTTGTTTCCTGACCTGCCTACAAGTTTCTCAAGAGGCAGTTCAGGTGGTCTGGTATTCCCATCTCTTTCAGAATGTTCCACAGTTTATTGTGATCCACACAGTCAAAGACTTCAGCATAGTCAGTAAAGCAGAAATAGATGTTTTTCTGGAACTCTTGCTCTTTCGATGATCCAGCGGACATTGGCAATTTGATCTCTGGTTCCTCTGCCTTTTCTAAAACCAGCTTGAACATCTGGAAGTTCACGGTTCATGTATTGCTGAAACCTGGCTTGGAGAATTATGAGCATTACTTTACTAGCATGTGAGATGAGTGCAATTGTGCGGTAGTTTGAGCATTCTTTGGCATTGCCTTTCTTTGGAATTGGAATCGCTTCTTGGCCTTTTGCCTAAGATCAAGTGTAGTATCAGAGGCTTTAGTTTACTAAATAAAGCAGATGTGTTTTGCAATTCTCATGCTCTTTCTATGATCCAATGAACATTGGCAATTTGATTTCTGGTTCCTCTGGTTTTTCTAAACCCAGTTCTCAGTTCATGTAATGTCAAAGGCTAGCTCGAAGGATTGGGGGCATTACCTTGAAGAACATGAAATGAGTGCAATTATTCAGTAGTTTCAACATTCTTTGGCATTGCCTTTCTTTTTGGTTGGAATAAAAACTGACCTTTTCCAGTCCTGTGGCCACTGGTGAGTTTTCCAAATTTGTGGGCATATTGAATGTAGCACTTTAACAGCATCATCTTTTAGGATGTGAAACAGTTCAGCTGGAATTCCATCACCTCCACAAGCTTTCTTCATAATAACGATTCTTAGGGCCTACTTGCTTCTCAATCCAGAATTTTTGGCTCTAGGTGAGTGACTATACCATCGTGGTTATCTCAGTCATGAAGACCTTTTTGCATAGTTCTTCTGTGTACTCTTGCTATCTCTTCTTTTTCTCTTTGCTTCTGTTAAGTCCTTGTCATTTCTGTCCTTTATTGTGCCCACCTTTGCATGAAATATTCCATGTGTATCTCCACTTTCCTGGCAGAGATCTATAGCCTTTTCCATTCTATGGTTTTCTTCTTCTTCTTTTTTTTGGGGGGGGAGGAGGGCATTGTTCACTTACGAAGGCCTTCTTATCTCTCGTGATGCTTAGGATTTAAAGAATACCAGCTTGAAGTCAGCAAATCAAGCAAAGACTAGGAGAGAGCCAATCAGAGTAAGGTACAGGCTAGGAGACAGACAATTAGAGTAAAGTACCAGCTAGTACTAAGCCAAATAGATCAAGGTAGAGACTAGGAGTCAGCCAATCAGAGCAAAGTACAAGTTGGGACTCTGACAATCAGGGAATATCACAGACTGGGAGTCAGCCAATCAGATCAAAGTGAGGACTAGAACTGAGACACATGGATGGATCCAGAACAGGGAAAAGATTTCCACTCTGCCAATGTGGATAAAATATGTTGATTATCAACACATTCTGTGAAAGGAGCTATAATTAAAACGGGAAAATGCTGGAAGAAAATTTCACCTAGTGAGGTATGGGGAAATAATTTTGGCCTGCATGTGATTTATCCTGAACTGTAGGCTAACCAATACAGCCTGTTTATG
The DNA here is from genome assembly GCA_006408695.1 of Aepyceros melampus. Taxonomy (NCBI): domain Eukaryota; kingdom Metazoa; phylum Chordata; class Mammalia; order Artiodactyla; family Bovidae; genus Aepyceros; species Aepyceros melampus. The sequence continues at coordinate 8,202 of SJXQ01007185.1, read as the reverse complement.
GCCTATTAAGCATACATTGTACATATGCTTTAGCCATTAAGAAAAGAAAATAATACAAAGATGCATTTTGATTGTTATCCTCATTATCATGTCTAGTAATTTTCAAGTGTTTGTCCAGGTACTATGACTAAGTAATATTCCCTTTCTTCTGTACCTGTCCCTATTAAAGACTGATGAGTATCTAAGAAAAGGAAGGGTTGAAACAGAGCAGAACCCTATGATCCTTGCCCTCCCACACCCTCTAACATGTCCCAGCCAGTCTTTTGTGTGTAGAAAACTTTAGTCAAAGAATAAGTTTAATCAGAAAAATGAGAACATGTGAAAAACAAGGAAAATGGTCAAAAAAGAGCAAATAAGAATAATATACTGATCAAGCATAGACAGTGACCTTTAAATTTTTCTCATAACCTTGAGATAATATTCTGAGACACTTCCTATGAGCTGTCATATAGATACCAAACGCTAGGGTGAAGAAGTTAACTTCATGATGACCATACTATACCCATGACATAAGGTGCCACAATTCTGAGAACTGGCCTCAAAGAAATGGGAACAAATGGACCCTGGAAATGAAGATTAAGGGTACCTAAAACAACCAAGATGACTCAGAACACTGATGACTATTCTAAGACGATTATCAGAGCTGACTATGCTATTTCTGCATATAGCCCCCTCCTTCTGTCTATAAAAGCTCTTTCTTACCCCAAAGGTTGCCAGTGGTGGGGAGTTGGCCTTGAGCCTGACATTCCTCTTACGACCCAAGTTGCCAGCATCTAAATTAAGCAACATTTCCTTTCCACAAATCTGGCCTGTTTATTGGCTTTTGAGAAGCAAGCAGTTGGAACCTACATCTGTTCAGTTCAGTTCAGTCACTCAGTCGTGTCCGACTCTTTGCAACCCCATGAATTGCAGCACGCCAGGCCTCCCTGTCCAACACCAACTCCCAGAATTTACTCAAACCCATGTCCATCGAGTCGGTGATGCCATCCAGCCATCTCATCCTCTGTTGTCCCCTTTTCCTCCTGCCCCCAATCCCTCCCAGCATCAGGGTCTTTTCCAATGAGTCAACTCTTCACATGAGGTGGCCAAAGTATTGGGGTTTCAGCTTTAGCATCATTCCTTCCAATGAACACCCAGGGCTGATCTTCTTTAGAATGGACTGGTCAGATTTCCTTGCAGTCCAAGGGACTCTCAAGATTCTTCTCCAAAACCACAGTTCAAAAGAATCAATTATTCGGTGCTCAGCTTTCTTGACAGTCCAACTCTCACATCCAACATGACCACTGGAAAAACCATAGCCTTGACTAGATGGACCTTGGTTGGCAAAGTAATAGTTCTGCTTTTTAATATGCATCTAGGTTGGTCATAAATTTCCTTCCAAGGAGTTAGCGTCTTTTAATTTCATGGCTGCAATCACCATCTGCAGTGATTTTTGGAGCTCAAAAAAAATAAAATCTGACACTGTTTCCACTGTTTCTCCATCTATTTCCCAAGAAGTGATGGGACCAGATGCCATGATCTTAGTTTTCTGAATGTTGAGATTTTTACATTTTGGTAACTCAAGCACAGGCTAGGAGTCAGCCAACCAGAGCAAGGTACAGACTAAGAAGCAGCCAATCACAGCAAAGAAGATGCTAGAAATCAGTAGTGAGAGCAAAGAACAATCTAGGAGTCAGCCAATCAGGGGAAAGTAGGGGCTAGGAGTCAGCCAATCAGGGCATAGTAGAGGCTTGAATCAGCCAATTACAGTAAGGTACAGTCTAGGAGTCAGCAAATCAGACCAATGCACAAGCTAGAGTCAGACAATCAGAGCAGAGTGCAAGCTTCAAGTCAGCCAATCAGTGCAAAGTGCAGGCAAGGAGTCAGCCAATCAGAGCAATATACAGGCTAGGAGTTAGCCATTCAGAACAAAGTATAGGTCTGGAGTCAGCCAGTCACAGCAATATATAGGCCAAGAGCCAGCCAGTCAGAGCAAAGTAGGGCCTAGGAATCAGCCAATCAGGAAAAAAATACAAGCCAGGAGCCAGCCAATCAGAGCAATCTACTGGGAAGAAGTTAGACCATCAGAGCAAAGTACAGGCTAGGAATCAGCTAATCAGAGCAATATAAAGGCTAGAAGTCTGCTAATCAGGGAAAACTACAGGCTATAGTCAGCCAATCAGAGCAAGGTACAGGCTAGGAGTCAGCCAGTAAGAGCAAAGTACAGGCCAGGAGTCAGCCAATCAGAGCACATAACTGGGTAGGGGACAGCAAATCCTACCAATGTAAAGGCTAGACTTAATCAGTTCAGCCCCATACAAGCTTTGAGTCAGCCAATCAGAGCAAACTGGGCTAGGAGTCAGCCAATCAAGGCAAAGTAAAGGCTAGAATGAGCCAATCAGAGTAAGGTACAGTCTAGGAATCAGCCAATCAGAACAACATACAAGCTAGAGGTGAGCAAATCAGAACAAGGTGTAGGCTAGGAGTCATCCAATCAGAGCAAAGTATACAGGCTAGGAGTCAACCAATCAGAGCAAAGGACATGCTAGGAGTTAGCCAGTCAGAGCAAAGTAAAGGTGGAGTCAGTGAATCAGACCAATGTACAGGTTAGAGTCAGGCAATCACAGCAGAGTGCAAGCTTGGACTTAGTTAATCAGAGCAATATACAGGCCAAGAGTTAGCCAAACAGAGCAAAGTACGGGTTAGGAGTCACCCAACCAGAGTAAGGTACAGGCTGTTCTGTGTTTAGTCGCTCAGTCCTGACTGACTCTTTGCGATCCCATGGACAGAAGAGCCTGGAGGGCTGCAGTCCATGGGGATTCGCCAGTCAAGAATACTAGAGTGGGTTACCATGCTCTCCTCCAGGGGGTCTACCAAAATCAGGGATTGAACCCAGGTCTTGTGCATTGCAGAATTCCACCAGGGAAGCCCAAAAATACTGGAGTGGGTAGCCTATCCCTTCTCCAGGGGATCTTCCCAACCCAGGAATCAAACTGGGGTCTCCTGCATTGCAGGCGGATTCTTTACCTTGAAGTATCAGCGAAGCCCAATGTACAAGTGCTGCAAGACATCTAATCAGAGCAACATATTGGCTAGAGTTCAGCCAATCAAGCAAGGTACAGGTTAGGAGTCAGCCTGTCAGGGTTAAGTGCAGGCTAGAAGTCAGCCAATTGGGAAGGGAATGGCAACCCACTCCAGTACTCTTGCCTGGGAAATCCCATGGGCGGAGGAGCCTCCTAGGCTACAGTCCATGGGGTCGCGAAGAGTCGGACACGACTTCACTTTCACTTTCACTTCTCACTTTCACTTTCACTTCTCACTTTCATGCACTGGAGAAGAAATGGCAACCCACTCCAGTATTGTTGCCTGGAGAATCCCAGGGACAGGAGCCTGGTGGGCTGCCATCTGTGGGGTCGCACAGAGTCAGACTCAACTGACGTGACTTAGCAGCAGAAGTCAGCCAATAAAAGAAAATTACAGAATAGGAGTCAGCCAATCAGGGAAAGCTCTTCCCTGGTGGCTCAGACCCTTAAGAGTCTGCTTACAATGAGGGAGACCCAAGTTTGATCCCTGGGTCAGGAAGGTCCCTTGGAGATGGAAATGGCAACCCACTCCAGTATTCTTGCCTGGATAATCCCATGGATGGAGGAGCCTGGCAGGCTACAGTCCCTGGGGTGGCAAAGAATCGGACAGGACTGAGTGATTAACACTTTCACTTTCAATCAGGGGAAATTACAAGCAGAGTCAGCCAGTGAGAGCAATGCACAGGCTAGCAGTCAGCCAATCAGAGCAAAGTACAGGTCTGAAGTCAGCCAATCAGAGCAAAGTACAGGCTAGACATCATCAAAAAGAGCTATGTGCATGCTAGCAGTCAGCCAATCAGGGCAAAGTACAGGATAGAATTAGCCAATCAGCGTTAGGTACAGGCTATGAGCCAGCCAATAAGAGCAATGTACAGGCTAGAGATCTGCCAACTAGAGAAATTTATAGGGTAGCAGTCAGACCATCAGGGCATACATAGTACAGGCAATCAGAGTCAGTCAATCCGAGCAAAGTGATATGGAGAGGAACCCTGAGGATCTTACCTCCACACACCATGTCCTCTGCCTGCCCTTGGTCTGTGGAAAACTTTAGACAAAGAATAAGTTTAGTCAGAAAAATGAGAACATGTGAAAACCAAGGAAAGCAGTCAAAGGAGACGGAATAACAATAACGTATTGATTAAGCATAGTCAAGGACTTTAAATCTTTCTTGAGGGCTATAGATAATATTCTGAGCCACATCCTATAAGCTCTCATATAGATACTAAAACACTAGGGTGAAGAAGTTAACTTCAGGATGACCAGACTGTACTCATGATAAAGCCACCACAATTCTGAGAACTGGCTTCAAAGAAATGGGAACAAATGGATCCTGGAACTGAAGATTAACTGCACTTAAGACAACCAAGATGATTCAACGTTGACTGTGCCTTTTCTGCATATAGTCCCTTCCTTCTATCCAAAAAAGTTCTTGCTTCAATGGTTGCCAGTGGTGGGGCGGGGTGGTGGTGGTCCATCTTTGGACAGACATCCACCCTCCTACCACTTAGTTGCAGGTCTCTGAAATAAAGTAAACTTTTCTTTACAACAACCTGGCCAGTTTACTGGCTTTTGAGAGGAGAGCAGCTGGACCCCACACACGTTTTGGTAACAGATTTTGGTGCCTATCTTGGGGCTGCCTACTGCTGGCTCTTGAGCTTTCATGGCACCTGGTTCTCCTGGGTTTTCCAGGGGAGACCTGTGGCCATGACAATGTATGAGCCTGCTGCTTGTGGCTAGCTAGCCCAGAGTAGAGGATTTCGGGGATGTTCCTACCAGCTGCCAAAACCATCTGTTTTGAGAATCCTCCATGTTTCTCCCTTGCTTGGCACTGGCTGCCAACTTATGCTTTTCCTTGGTGGAATGGAATCTTAGACTTGAGATGAGCTGACGAGCTCCAAATCTTGGCTAGTTCACCAGTGTGCACATGGGCAATCTTCTCATTTGTGAGTGCTAGTGCTATTTAGGCATTCTTGCCAGTTGGTTCTGATGTTGAGAACTGTTTGGGGCTTGAGGTGCTATTTCAGCATTTTGCAAATTGGTTCTGATATGTGTCTGTTGTTGAGGATTGTTTGTGAACAGTGCTATTGGTGCACTGTTGACAATTGGTTCTGACATCTATCTACCATTGAGGACTTTTGGTGAGCACCATGACACTCACGTTGGTGAGTGTCATTTGGGCATTTTGCCAATTGGTTCTGATATCAGCTACCACTGGGGATGCTTCATGTTGAGGAAGTGTTTGGGAATCTGTACCAGTCTCCCTCAGAGAGGGTTTGTGACTGACCTGTTGTTTGGTGCATTGTGTGTATTCCAATTGTGTCAGTGGTATTTTGTTGCCTTATGCAAAATGGGAAATTCAGGTTCAATTCATTAAGAAAAATTTTAGCCATGGAATCATGACTAACAAAAAAGAAACTCTTTTTTGGACAATATATAGCAAAGTATTCTTTAGATTCCTAATAAAATTGGTTAAGATGAAACTCTTGCAATTCTAAAAACCATTTCTCTTTGCATGTGTGGTTATAGAAGGCTAGCTTGATAAAACAATTTTTTCAGGCCATGTTAAAACAAAAATATGCCTAGAAGAAGGTTGGAAGTTGACTCTCATCATGTCCTTGAATTACAAACATGTCCACTTTGCCTGAGCCTTCATCTTTAGATCAATAAGTAAAACTTTAAGCCAAAGGGAAGAAAGAGAAGGCTTAAAATTGCATGTGTAAAATTGGCTATTTTGTTTTTCATAAATGGATACATTTAACTGCAATGTCTAATTAATGAAATATAAAATGATGAAACCATGAGATATCCATTTGTCTGTAGGTCTGAATGTCTCAATATGGCTTTTTGACTTTGGATAATATTGTTGAGGTTAACTTTTAAAGTTCTATTGAATTGACCTTAAAAAATATAAGAACTTACAAATAAAACAAATCTAAATATATCTACTTTTGTCTTTGTAAGAACAAGAAGGAAATTAAAGATATTTGGATTTTTAAACATGCATGTTGTATCATTAAAGAAAAATTATGGTGTGATAAAATGAATGTCTTTAAAGTTTATGGAATATATTCTTTCATTTGCCAATCCAAAAATGTTGCTATAACATTTCAGTCACTTGTGTCTTGGATTTGTTATGCTTTCCAGGGTTAAAACTTGTGATGTGAAAAGTGATAAGGAAACCATTGCCATTGCAGTGTGCAAAGTAGGATATGTGTTGTCAGCAAAGAGAAGGTATAAAGAATAGAAATATTTTTGTTGAGAAAGAATGATGATAACACTTCTGTCCTACAGGTGTTTGTTTCTATATAGGGAAATGCAGGACAATTTGTGGTGATTTAGGAGGTGATAAAAAAATGTTTCTGAAAAAGGAACTTTGAAAAACGAATTTTGTACCTTTGCAGGATTAAGATTACACTAAATTTAATTAGGTAAATGAATTTTATTGATAGTAAACTGATTCTTGATCTAATTTTTTTTCCTTCTATCTATGAAGAGACCAAAGTTCTAGTGGAATATTGATCTGAATTTGGCAACAGACTTCTAAAGGAAAGTAATTGTCTTGTTTCTAATCATATTTTGACCCCAGTGCTCAGGATGGAAATATTGTCCAATAACGTGGTCACAGAGTATAACTACTTGTGATATGTAGCACTGCTGGGTTTAAGTTTGGTGTAGCACTTCTGGCTTTAAGTTTGGTGAAGGACGGAGGAGCCTGGTAGGCTCCAGTCCATGGGGTTGCAAAGAGTTGGACACGACTGAGCGACTTATTTCACTTTTCACTTTCATGCGTTGGAGAAGGAAATGGCAACACTCCAGTGTTTTTGCCTGGAGAATCCCAGGGATGGGGGAGCCTGGTGGGCTGCCGTCTATGGGGTCGCACAGAATCGGACATGACTGAAGTGACTTAGCAGCAGTAGCAGCATGGCCTAGAAAGCGTTTCCCTGTGAATTGTAGCACTGCTGGGTTTAAGTTTGGTGTAGCACTTCTGGCTTTAAGTTTGGTGAAGGACGGAGGAGCCTGGTAGGCTCCAGTCCATGGGGTTGCAAAGAGTTGGACACGACTGAGCGACTTATTTCACTTTTCACTTTCATGCGTTGGAGAAGGAAATGGCAACACTCCAGTGTTTTTGCCTGGAGAATCCCAGGGATGGGGGAGCCTGGTGGGCTGCCGTCTATGGGGTCGCACAGAATCGGACATGACTGAAGTGACTTAGCAGCAGTAGCAGCATGGCCTAGAAAGCGTTTCCCTGTGAACATACCTCTGAGCCTGTTCATGATATCTGATTAGTTTTCCCCCAATATGAACAACTAGGCAAATATATAAACAAAAACAAGGCCAAGCACCCAGAGAAATGGATGGACCTAGAGCAGGGAAAAGAGCCACTCTGCCAACGTCAGAGAAATAATTGATGATCAATGCTTTCTTTGAAAGGAGTTACAATTAAAAGAGGCAAATGATGGAGGAAATTTTCACATACTGAGGTATGACTAAATAATGCTGGCCTACACATGATTTATCTTGAATTTTAGGCTAACAAGCACAGCCTGTTTGTGGCCTATTAAACATACACTGTACATCTGCTTTAACCATTAAGGAAAAATACATTCAGAAGAAATACAAAGATGCATTTTGATTATTATTCTCATTGTAATGTCTAATAATTTTCAAATGCTTTTCCAGGTACTATGACAAAGTAATACTCCTTTTTTCCTTCTGTACCTGTCCCTATTCATGATTGCAGAGAAATCAAGAAACGGGAGGTTTGAAACAGAGCAGAACCCTATGATCCTTGCCATCCTGCACCCACCATGTCCTCAGTCAGTCTTTTGTGTGTGGAAAACTTTAATCAAAGAATAAGTTTAATCAGAAACATCAGAAAATGTGAAAACAAAGGAAAACAGTAAAGGAAACCAAATAATGTACTCATTAAGCATAGTCAAGAACCTTTAGTTCTACAGATAATATTCTGAGGTACATCTTGTGACAAGTACAGATATCAAAAACTAGGGTGAAAAAGTTGGTTTCATGATAACCAGGCTGTACGCAATGACATATGCTGCCAAAATTCCAAGAACTTACCTCAAATAAATGGGAAAAAAGAGGACCTTAGAACTGAAGATTAAGGGTACCTAAAATAATC